>CAUYUJ010001270.1:0-90000 GCA_963575745.1 Prorocentrum cordatum
TCGTCGTCGTCGTCGCTCGTCGTCGTCGTCGCCGTCGTCGTTGTCGTCGTCGCCGTCGATCCTCGCTCGTCGTCGCTCGTCGTCGTCGTCGTCGCGCGACGTTGTCGTCGTCGTCTACGCCCTCGTCGTCGTTGCTCGTCGTCGACGCTCGTCGTCGATATCGTAACCGTCGTCGTCGTCGTCGCTCGTCGTCGCACGTCGCTCGTCGTCGTCGTGGTCGTGGTCTTCGTCGTCATCGTCGTCGCTCGTCGCTCGTCGTCGTCGACCTCGTCGTCGTCGTCGTGGTCGTCGGTCGTTGGCGCTGGTCGCCATCGTCGAGGTCGTCGTCATCGTCACTCGTCGCTCGTCGTCGTCGTCGCTCGTCGTCGTCGTCGCCGTCGTCGTTGTCGTCGTCGCCGTCGATCCTCGCTCGTCGTCGCTCGTCGTCGTCGTCGTCGCGCGACGTTGTCGTCGTCGTCTACGCCCTCGTCGTCGTTGCTCGTCGTCGACGCTCGTCGTCGATATCGTAACCGTCGTCGTCGTCGTCGCTCGTCGTCGCACGTCGCTCGTCGTCGTCGTGGTCGTGGTCTTCGTCGTCATCGTCGTCGCTCGTCGCTCGTCGTCGTCGACCTCGTCGTCGTCGTCGTGGTCGTCGGTCGTTGGCGCTCGTCGCCATCGTCGTCGTCGTCGTCATCGTCACTCGTCGCTCGTCGTCGTCGTCGCTCGTCGTCGTCGTCGCCGTCGTCGTTGTCGTCGTCGTCGTCGATCCTCGCTCGTCGTCGCTCGTCGTCGTGTTCCTTGCTCGTAGTCGCTCGTCGTCGTTGTCGTCGTCGTCGGTCGTCGTCGTCGTCACTCGTCGTCTTCGCTCGTCGTCTCTCGTCGTCGTCGTCCCTCGTCGTCGTCGTCGCTTGCCGTCGTCATCTTCAAAGGTGGTCGTCGTCGTCGCTCGTCGACCGTTCTCGCTCGTCGTCGTCGTCGCTCGTCGCCTGCCGTCGCTCGTCGTCATCGTCATCGTCGTCGCCGTCGGTCATCGTCATCGTCGCTCGTCGTCGTCGTCGTCGCTGGTCGTCGTTGTCGCTTGTCGTCGTCGTCGTCGTCTTCCTCGTGATCGTCATCGTCGTCTCTCGTGATCGTAGTCGCTCGCTCGTCGTCGCCGTCGACACAGTCGACGTCGCTCGTGGTCGTTGTCGTGGTCGTGCTCGTCGTCGTCGTCGTCGCTTGTAGTCGTCCCCCGTCGTCGTCGTCGTCGTCGCTGCCGTCCTCGTGGTCGTCGCTCATCGCGCGTCTTTGTCGTCGTTCTGGTCGCTCGTCGTCATCGTCTTCGTCGTCATCGTCGTCGCTCGACGACGTCGTCGTCGCCCATCGTCATAGTCGTCCTCGTCGATGTCGCTCGTCGTCGTCGTCGTCGTCGTCGTCGTCGATCGTCTTCGTCGCTCGTCGTCGTCGTTGTCGCTGGTCGTCGTTGTACTCGTCGCTCCTCCTCATGTTCGTCGCTCGTGGTCGTCGACGGTTTCATCGTCTTCGTCGTCGTTGTCGTCGCTCGTCGTCGTCGTCGTTCTCGTCGTCGTCGCTTGTCGTCGTCGTCATCATTTATCGTCGTCGTCGTGGTCGCTCGTCGTCATCGCCGGCAATGGTCGTAAGCGTCGTCGTCGCTGGTTGTCGTCGTCGCTCGTCGTCAATGTCGTCGTCGTCGCTGGTCGACGTCGTGATCGCTCGTGGTTGTCATCCACGTCGTCGTCGTCGTCGCTCGTCTTCGTCGCCGTCCTCCTTGTCGTCGCTCGTCGTCGCCGCCGTCGTCGTCGTCGTGTTCCTCGACGTCCTCGTCGTCACCGTCGTCGTCGTCGCTCTTCGTCGTCGTTGTCGTCGCCGTCGTCGTGGTCGTCGTCTCTTGTCTTCGTCAAGGTCGTCGCTCTTGGTCGTCGTCGTCGTCTCTCGTCGTCGTCGTCGTCACCGTCGTCTTCATCGTCGCCACTCGTCGTCATCGTCGCCTGTCCTCGTCGTTGTTATCGTCGTCTCTCGTGGACGTCGTCGCCGTCGTCGTTTCTAATCGCGCGAGGTCGTCGTCATCGTCCTAGTCGCTGGTCGTCATCGTCGTCGCTTGTCGTCGTCGTCGTCATCGATCGTCGCTCGTTGTCGTCGTCTACCTCGTCGTCGTCGTCGTTGTCGCTCGTCATCGTCGTCGTCGACCGATGTCGTCGTCGTCGCCGCTCATCGTCGTCGTTGTCGTCGCTATTGTCGTCATTGCCGTCGTCGCTCGTCGTCGTCGTCGTCGTCGCTCGTCGTCGCTCGTCGTCGCAATCGTCGTCGTCGTCGTCATCGTCGTCGTGGTCGTCCTCGTCGTCCTCGTCGTCGTCGACGCTCGTCGTCGTCGTCGTCGATCGTGTACCGTCGTCGTCGTCGTCGTCGTCGTCGTCGTCGTCATCGTCGTCATCGTCGTCGTCGTCATCGTCGCTTGTCGTCGTCGTTCTCGTCGACATCGTCGTCGAAGGTTGTCGTCGTCATCATCGTTGTCGATATCTCTGGTGGTCGTCCTCGTCGTCGTCGTCGCCGATCGCCGCTCGCCGCTCGTCGTCGTCGTCACCGACGTCGTCGCTTGTTCGTCGTCGCGTGTCGCCGTAGCCAAACGTCGCTCGTGGTCGTCGTCGGCTTCGTCGTCGTCGTCGTTCGTTGCCGTGGCTCGTCGCTCGTCGTCGTCGCTTGTCGTCGTCGTCGTCATCGTCGTCGCCGTCGTCGTCGTCGCTCGTCGTCACCGTCGTCATAGTCGTCGTCGCTCTTCGTCGTCCTGGACGTCGTCGTCGTCGCTCGTCGTCGTGGTCGTCGATCGTCGTCGTCGTCGCTCGTCGTCGTCGTCGCTCGTCGTCGTCGTCGCTCGTCGTTGTGGTCGTCGTCGTCCTCGTCGTCATCGTCGTCGTCGTCGCTCGTCCTCGTCGTCATTGTCGCTCGTCGTTGTCTTCGTCGTCGTCGTCGCTCGTCGTCGTCGTCGCTCATCGTCGTCGTCGTCGATCGTCGCTCGTGGTCGTCGTTGTCCTCGTCGTCATCGTCCTCGTCGCTCGTTGTGATCCTCGTCGCTCGTCGTCGTCGTCGTCGTCTTCGTCGTCGCTCGTCGCTCGTCGTCGTAGTCGTCCCTCGTCATCGACGTCGCCATCGTCGTCGTCGTCGCTCGGCGCTCGTCCTCGTCGTCCTCGTCGTCGTCGTCGTCACTCGTCGTCGGCGCTCGTTGAGCGATCCCGCCGGGGGGGCCTCCAGCCCCGTCGGTACCTTGAACGCTCTCAGCGCGGTCGGCAGCAGCAGCCGGAGGCCCATCGTCAGCGCGGCCTGCCAGCGCCAAAGCCGAGGCTACGCGCGCATGGCGCGCGCCTCGTCGTCGTCCTCGTCGTCATCGTCTCGATCGGCCCCACGCGGGCGCGACGACGACGACGACGACGACGAGCGACGACGACGACGACGACGACGAGCGACGACGACGTGCGACGACGACGCGCTGGTGCTCGCCTTCTGTCCGCGGCCCTCTGCTGCGGGCAGGACTCGTGTCCCTGGCCGTTGAGTCGTGGAGTCGTGGAGTTTTCGGGGCGCCCTCTCCCAGCACCCTGGGAGGCGGAGTGAACGTGGATACACACCTGGCCCCCCCAGAGGCCAGATCATCATCATCATCATCATCATCATCATCATCATCATCATCATCATCATCATCATCATCATCATCATCATCATCACCTCATCATCACCCTCCTCATCGTCATCATCAGCATCAGCAGCATCCTCATCCTCATCGTCGTCATCATCATTATGATCAGCATCAGCATCATCATCAGCATCAGCATCAGCATCATCATCAGCAGCAGCATCATCATCAGCATAATCATCACCAGCAGCATATTATCATCATCATCCTCATCAACATCATCATCATCATCATCATCATCATCATCATCATCATCATCATCCTCATCCTCATCCTCATCCTAATCCTCATCCTCATCCTCATCCTCATCCTCATCATCCTCATCATCCTCATCCTCAGCATCCTCAGCATCCTCATCATCCTCATCATCCTCATCACGGATACACACCTGGCCCCTGGAGGCCAGAGCTTTACCCACAGCCACTGCGCCTCGGCCTCTCGGCGCCCCTTCCCAGAAAGTCCACGACGCCGCGGTTCTGGACCTGCACTCTGCCCGCGTCTCTGCGCGCGCAGGCTGCGGGGGCCCGTGCGGCGGCGCCGCAGCAGAGCAGAACGAAGCCCGGAGCGGGACGGCATCGGATCGGGAGGAGCCGGGGAGCTCTGGGAGCCGGCGGTTCCGGAGGGTGTCGCGGGCGCCGCGGCTCATCCAGAGCGCCAGGGCACGCTCCGAGGGCGCTCCAGACCGCAATGGAGCGGTTCATCCCGCTCCTGAGCCTTCCCGTCTCACGTAGCCTCGTCTCTCTCTCTCTCTCTCTCTCTCTATCTCTGTGTAATATATGTGTGTATCTATACACATATATGTGTATATCTATATACATATATACATATATATATATATATATACTAGAACCATCGCGCGCGCGCTTCGCGCGCGCTCAGGTTCTAGCCCAGGCCGGGGGGGCGCTGGACCATCTTGGACAACGCTATCAAGCGCAAGCGCGCGACGGCATCTGAGGAGCTTCTGGTGTGTTCCGCATGCTTCGTCAACTGGCTGTTGGAGGCACCTCTTGGGTGCCTCTTGGGGGGGCGTCTGAGGGTCCCTTGGGGGCATCGGTTCTGCAATCTGTCATTGGCCGTCTTGGCTGCGTGGAGGCCTCTTCTTGAGGCCACCTGCGGCCAGATTGAGGCAATCCGGAAGCCTCCCGCGGGCCTCCTGGAAGCAGTTTTGACGCATCGAGGGCACTCTTGGGCTATTTTAAAACCTCTTGGACGTCTCCTAGGGGCCTTTTGGGCCCTCGGGAAGCTGTTGGGGTCCTCTTGCGGCCTCCTGTGGGCCTTCTGGGGGGAACGCTCTGCTGTTGGGTCGTGTTCCCCTTCTTGGGCCTCTCTTGGGGCTCTTGGGGCCCTCTCGGGCCGTCTTGGGCGCCTCAAGCACCGTCTTGGGGCCCTCGCGGACCGTCTTGGGGCCCTCTTGGAGGCCTCTTCCTCTATATTGGAGCGGTATCGGAAGCCTCTTGGGCCGTCTTGGAGCATCGGGATGCCAAAAAACCGAAACAATTAATACCCGTCAAAGCCCAATCGTAAAACAATGAGTTGTGCCTCTTGGGGCCACCTTGGGAGATCTCTTGGAACCTCGTCGGCCCTCTTGGGAGCTTCTTGGGGGCCCCTTGGGACTTCCCGAGAACCTCTCGGGGTACAAAGCTCGGCTTCTCAGTTCGTGTTTCTCTTCTTTGGCTTCTCTTGGGGCCGTCTTGGGGCCCTCTCGGGCCTTCTTGGGCGCCTCAGGCACCACCTTGGGGTCCTCGTGGGCCGCCCAGGGCCCTCTTGAAAGCCTCTTCGGCTGTCTTGGAGCTGTCTTGGAGGCCTCTTCCTCCTCCTCGTCCCCCTCCTCCTCCTCCCACTCCAGCTCTCTCTCCTCCTGATCTTCCTCCTCCTCCTCCTGCAGCGTGTTCCGGAAGGCTCCCGCCGGAACATGCTGTGCACAAGTGCTGTCACTGCTCCCGCCACAGTGCCCTGGGTGGTGGGTCAGAGGCCTCATCGTCGACTCGGAGTCGACGATGAGTTCTGTCTGTGTGTGCTTTCCCCTCCTGAACTTGGGCCCTCACGTGGGCTCTCGGCGGGGGCCACATGGGCGCTTTGTGGGGGGCTCTCTTGGGCCGCCTGCGAGCGTCTGCGGGCGCTCTTGGGGGCCTCTGGGCGCCTCATCGCAGCCTCCTGGGGGACAGCGGAGGCGCTTCGGTGATCTTCTGTGGAGCCTTTGGGGGCTGTCTCGGGCCGTCTTGAGGCCCTCGGGGAAGGATTTGAAGATGATTTCTGTTTTTTTTGATGTTGATCCTGTCCGCCTCGAGGCCAAGGTCCAGCCTCAGAGCACGGATGGACCGGCCGCGCACGCACACTACTTCGCACGGAGATGGTGCGTCGCGGTCGCGCAACGCTCATGCAGCCAGATCGAGTGATTGAACAGTGCTGCAACTGCAGCAGGCAACGGTTTCTGAAAGATACACAAGCGTTCACACTTGAGGAGGGGGCAGGGTGAAGGGAGAGGGAGAAAGGTGATGATTTTGATCCTGTCCGCCTCGAGGCCAAGGTCCAGCCTCAGAGCACGGATGGACCCGCCGCGTACGCACACTACTTCGCACGGAGATGGTGCGTCGCGGTCGCGCAACGCTCATGCAGCAAGATCGAGTGATTGAACAGTGCTGCAACTGCAGCAGGCAACGGTTTCTGAAAGATTCAGAAGCGTTCACACTTGAGGAGGGGGCAGGGTGAAGGGAGAGGGAGAAAGGTGATGATTTTGATCCTGTCCGCCTCGAGGCCAAGGTCCAGCCTCAGAGCACGGATGGACCGGCCGCGCACGCACAGTACTTCGCACGGAGATGGTGCGTCGCGGTCGCGCAACGCTCATGCAGCAAGATCGAGTGATTGAACAGTGCTGCAACTGGAGCAGGCAAAGTGTATTGAGTCCTGAGGTTCTACAAATCCTCCTCTTGATCCCTCACCCAAGCGTCTCCCAACCTCTACAGAGGGCCCGCTCGAGCGCAGTCCCAAGGACTAGGTATCGCCTTAGATTGCGCAGCTTTGCAAATGTGAAGTTTGGGAAACCTCTTACCTAATCTATCACTGGGAGCGAAACCGCCGCACGAGGAACGAAAGAGGGCGGGTATGAGAAAGTGGGAGGGGGAGGAAGGAGGAGGAATGCCATGTCGAGGTCGATCAAGGTGGCACCCTTGCGCGAAATGGCACTCAAATGCGCCACACTGATACCGTTGCGCACACAACATCTCGCGATTAGAACGGTAGCCTTGTCCTATTCACCCTAGGCGGAAAGATTCCGCACGCGCAATCGCACGCATCGCCCCCCAGCCGGTCAGGCGAAGGCAAGACCACCAAGCTAAGGAGAGCGTCTATAACGCCTTCATCAAGTCTGGGACGCGCGGCTGCGCAGAGCAATGGGACCCCTTCGTTGTGCCACGCATTTGCGCACTGAGCTATTGTGGGACGTGGGGCCGAATCGCTCGACGATGATCGGGGAGACGTAGGACGCGGGTGCGGGGGACTCGGGTTGGCCTGACGGGGGCCATCATAAAAATGAAGAGGCCCAACCTGAAATTTGACGCGGGCTCCCGCTGCAAACATCCCACGAAAATTGGGCCATCAAAATCCAGGACGGGCTCGTCAAAAAAACGTCGGCAAACCCGAATTCCGGCTTACTCGAGTCTTACGTTTCCCCGATATGAAGCCAAACACCTAATTAACGCAAGACCCCAACCAATCCGGCAAAAAAATCGACGCGCGCTTGGGACGGTCCCACCTGTAATTCCTTCATCCGTCAAAGGCGCACTGAGGTACAAGCTGCCGGCCTACACCCGACATCGACGCTCCAAGCACAACCGCGCTACTGCACGCAGGCGAGCAGTCGCCCACTCAAATTGCGTTGACACCTAGGCATGATTAGATTGATCGACTTTGTCGCAGTTCGACCCAAAAGCTGATAATGTCACAGGGTCCATGCACATATGGTGCCTGGGACAGCAGAACAGGGTCGAATGGCACTCCGCGGAATCTTGGCAATCTTCGCGGCAGCCCAAACCACTGGAAGGCGGGGGGGGTGCTAAAAAATCTGACGTTGGTTCTTCGGAAAGCGTGCGGCCACCACCGCAAACGCAACAGGCCATTCTGGCCGTCAAACCCCCATTGGGAAAATGGCCGCCGTATCTCTGGCAAAGGTCAGTTCCTTCCCGTCCATAATAGTCGCATTGATTGCGATGACTGTCGTACCACACCTTCCACCCGTCTGGCACCAAATCCATACAACCGCCGCCCTCGACGCGACCGCAAGCGCAGCAAGCCGTGTCGGCGGTGTGGCCGAAGTTCTTGTAAAGGTGGCCGTGATCCGCGCAATGATTGCCAATTGCGTACCAGGCGCACGTTTCCCCGTCGGAGTCGTGCCAGGACGACTCGCCCGCGGGCACGAAGTCTCTGCACAGGCCGCCGTGCCCATCCGCGCCGCCCCCGGCCTGGATGCAGGCCTCCTTTCCTTCTGGAAGGGCGAACAGCCCCACCCAAACTGATCCGCTCCTTGCGAAGCCGAATTGGGAAAAGTGGGAAAAGTAGAAATTGACCCGGTCGTTCCAATGGTGACTCCAACCGAATATTACGTCGGAGACAGTCACGCCTTCTCCCCCGAAGAGGTTCTCCCCCTCCGTGAAGGCATCGTAACCCACATTGGCTATGCGGTCTTCAATCTTGCTGCCGTCACTCCCGACGTGCGACCAGAAATTGCGTTCACGAATGTCGTCGGCGTGCAGCTGCGCTGCCTTGTTGAGCTTCTCGTTGTAGCAGAGGGAAGAAAGGCCTGCCTTCATGCGTAATTCATTCATCCCGTCCAACATCTCGTTGTACTCCTGATCGGACAGGGCGAGCGACACCGTGGAGCCCAGCGCTCCTGGCCCGACCTCGACCTGCCGCGCGGCTGCGCGGATCCGCCGCGGACCGACCGCCACCAGTGCGGCGAGCACGGCGCAGGCCACCAAGGCGGCGACGACCGCGCGCGCGCGGCCGCCACGGGCTCGGCTCCCCCTCGGCGCCCCCGGTCTCCGGCTCCAGGGCGAGAGGAGCGCCCGGGGCCGCCGCTGAGCCCCGCGAGGGGCTGCTCTTCCTGCTCGCCGCGCGCGGCCATGGCTCCTGCGGCTGAGCGGGCCCTCGAGGGGCGGCGGTAACGCAAGCACTGAAAGGGCCTCTCCCTCTGGCCAATCTGCGGGCTTTTAGGGCCGCATGCGGGCTTGAGCCCAAATGGCCGCGGAGGAAGGATTTGACGATGACAATGGTGGTTCGGGGCCCCCTCCAGAGCCAGTTTGCGAAAGATGCCACAAGCGAAAATGCCGTTGTTCAGAAACCAGAGCAGACAAGAATGGGCAACGTTGCTTTTGTCCGCGAAGTCTGTCGGAGAGCGTCCTGTTGAATCCGTGTGTATATATATATATGAACAATTTACACTTATGTTTGTATACATACATACATACATATATATATATATATGTATATGCATGTATGTATAGGTCCCAGCACGCACCATTAACACCCCCTTTTCCCTTGGGAGATGCCAAGAGAAAGAAGGAGGCAGAAGGCGCGCGCTGCAACCGTAAAGAAAGAAGTGTAGCAGAAAGGTTGGTTGTGTGACGGAGAAGACAGGTGTGGAGTATCGGGTGGAGTGTTGGGGACGGAGGGTGTGGAGTACCAAATGGTGTGTAGGAGACGGAGGGAGTGGAGTACAAGGTCATTCTCAAGTTCAGCTTGGGGAGGGAGCCTGTTGAGTATCGGGTGGTGTGTGGAGACGGAGGGTGTTGAGTACTGGATGGTGTGTTGGAGACGGAGGGAGTTGAGTAGAAGTTTATTTTCAAGTTCAGCTTGGGGAGGGAGCCTGTTGAGTGTCGGGTGGTGTGTTGGAGACGAAGGATGTTGAGTAGAAGGTTATTTTCAAGTTCAGCTTGGGGAGGGAGCCTGTTGAGTATCGGGTGGTGTGTGTGAGACGGAGGGTGGTGAGTACTGGATGGCGCGTTGGAGACGGAGGGAGTTGAGTAGAAGATTATTTTCAAGTTCAGCTTGGGGAGGGAGCCTGTTGAGTATCGGGTGGTGTCTTGGAGACGGAGGGTGGTGAGTACTGGATGGCGCGTTGGAGACGGAGGGAGTTGAGTAGAAGGTTATTTTCAAGTTCAGCTCGGGGAGGGAGCCTGTTGAGTACTGGGCGGTGTGTAGGAGACGGAGGGAGTTGAGTAGACGGGTATGTTCAAGTTCAGCTTGGGGAAGGAGCCTGTTGAGTATCGGGTGGTGTGTTGGAGACGGAGGGTGTTGAATACTGGATGGTGTGTTGGAGACGGAGGGAGTTGAGTAGAAGGTTATTGTCAAGTTCAAAATGAGTTGAGAAAGTCTTCCAAAAATGAGCCTCAAAATGAAGTCCGAAAATCGTGGGAACCATATACACATTTACATATAATCTGGAGAAGGGGGGTTCTTGGTGCGTGCGGAGGGCTATGTGTATATATATATATAGATATATCAGAGTGAGTGGGTCGAACGGTCACTCACTGTCCCTGGGTGCGTGGCTGACATGGGTTTCCGAGATGCGGTTTCTTGTTGTTGGCGGTGTTGTCAATGTTGTTGCTGCTGCTGCTGTTGTTGCTGTTTCAATAAATGATCCTTGTTGGTGTTGTTGTTGTCGTTGTCGTTGTTGATGTTGCTGTTGTTGTTGTTTTTGTTTTTGTTGTTGTTTGGCGTCGTCCCCCCCGGGACCCAACCCGCGGCCCACCCGCGACACGGCCCGCGACCCGCCCGCGACACACCCGCGACCAGCCAGCGACCCACCCCTCCACCCACACACGACCCGCCCGCGACCCAACCCGCGACCCGCCCGCGACCTGCCCGCGACCCACCCGCGACCCATACGCGACCCAACCGCGGCCCACCCGCAACCCATACGCGACCCACCCCGCGACCCACCCCGCGACCCACCCACATCGCTTTAACGAAAACAGTGGCTCCTGCGGCGGGCTTTTTGTATCATCTGGAATACAAAAAACGCGCCTGCGGCGGGCTTCTCCAAGGCCTCGCAGACTGCAGACGTCCCTGCCGCCCCCTCAGACTTATCCGCGACTGCGGCGTGCTTCGCATGTATGTCTGTACGTGTGTCTGTCAGCCTGCCTGTACGTATTTGTGTATTCATGCGTGTACGTATGTATGCATGTATGCATGCATGCATGCATACATGCATGCATGCATGCACGTACGTACGTATGTACGAACGTACGTACGTACGTATGTATGTATGTATGGATGCACGTGTGTATGTATGTATGCATGTATGTATGTATCTATGCATGCAATCATGGTTGTGTGCGGTTATGGTTGTATGCATGGATGCATGCATGTATTAATGTATGCATGTGTATATGCATGCGTGTGTGCATATATGCATGCTGCATGTATCTATGCGTATGGTATGTATGCATGAATGCATGTACGGATGCATGGATGTATGGATGGATGGATGGACATATATATATATATATATATATACATATATATATATATATATATATATATACTAGAACCACGCGCGCGCTTCGCGCGCGCTTAGGTTCTAGCTAGGAGGCGAGCTTGAGTCAACGAAAGTCGCAGGGAAGGGGGCAGGGGGAAGAAGGCCAGAGAGCGCTGAAGGATACAAATACTGGAACCCTCTTGTGATTTTGTGGGGGGCCTCGTCCGGCCGCTCGCTGGGAGTTTGACGTAGCTTCTCGGGAGCCTCTGAACCTGTCGGGGGCCTCCTGGAAGCAGGTTCGAAGCATTTTGGGGGCCGATTTGGGGCTTCTCGGGGCCTCCTTTGGGCCTCTTGGGGGTCTCCTGGGGCCTCTTGAGGGGCCTCCTTGGGGCCTCCTGGCGGCCTCTTGGGGCGGAAGGCTCGAGCTTGCGGTTCGTGGTCCCCCTCTGGGCCCCCTCTTGGGCCCGTCTTGGGGCCCTCTTGGGCCATCTTGGGCGCCTCTTGGGCCGTCTTGGGGCCCTCTTGGGCTGTCCTGGGGCCCTCTTGGAAGCTTCTTGGGCCGTCTTGGGGCGGTCTTGGAGGCCTCTTGGGCCGTCTTGGACGCGGTGAAAGCCCAAGATGCGAACATGCGAAAAATATACGTTTTCCCATAGGAATGGCACGATTTTTGTTTCTTGGACCTCTCTTGGGGTGCCTCTCGGAACGTCTTGGGCTGATTTTGGAAGCCTTTTGGCGCCTCTGGGCGGCGTTTTGGCGCCTCCTGGGATATGTTGGGCCGGAAGCTCGGAATTCGAGAGTGGCTTTCTCCTTCTGGGACCCCTCTCGAAGTCGTCTTGGGGTTCTCTTGGGCCGTCTTGAGGCCGTCCTGAGCCACTCGTGCGCAGCCTTGGAGCGCTCCCGGAGGCCTCCTAGGCCGTCTTGGAGGCCTCTTGGGCCGTCTTGGACGCGGTGAAAGCCCAAGATGCGAACATGCGAAAAATATACGTTTTCCCATAGGAATGGCACGATTTTTGTTTCTTGGACCTCTCTTGGGGTGCCTCTCGGAACGTCTTGGGGTGCTTTTGGGAGCCTTTTGGCGCCTCTTGGCGGCATTTTGGCGCCTCCTGGAGCCTCTTGGGCCGGAAGCTCGGAATTCGAGGTTGGCTTTCTCCGTCTGGGACCCCTCTCGAACTCGTCTTGGGGCTCTCTTCGGCCGTCTTGGGGCCGTCCTGGGCCACTCGTGCGCAGCCTTGGAGCGCTCCCGGAGGCCTCGTAGACCGTCTTGGGCGCCTCTTGGGCCGTCTTGGACGCGGTGAAAGCCCAAGAGGCGAACATGCGAAAAATATACATTTTCCCATAGGAATTGCACGATTTTTGCTTCTTGGGCCTCTCTTGGGCTGCCTCTCGGAGCGTCTTGGAGGCTTCTGGGACCTTCTTGGTGTCATGACAGGCGTCTTGGAAGGCATCTGGAGCCATCGGAGCGCGTTCCGAAGCCGCCTGAGAACGATCTTGGACGGCGTCCGGCGGTCCGACGAGCCTCCGGGCCCCCCGGGGCCCACATTTGTGGTCGAGGTCCCGGCCACGGGCCCCCGGACCTGGTGCGCCGTTATATGTGTATATATATATATATATATGTATACACACAGTTTTATACATACATGCGTGCGTATATGCATGTATGGAGGTGTGTGCATGTATGCATGCATGAATGTATGCATGTACGTGTGATTGTACGTGTATGTATGTATGCATGCATGGTGAGCATATGTGTGTATGTAATTGTGTTTGTATGTGTGTATGTATGGATGCATGCTTGCATGTATGGATGAGTGTATGGATGGATGTATGTAGGTATGGCTGTAGATAGGTGGGTAGGTATGCCTGCATGTATGTGATTTGATGTAGCTGTGCATGCATGCATGTATGTATGTATGGGTGTTCATGCATGCATGCACGCGCGCGTGCGTGCACGTATGCAGTATGTGTGTATCTGTATGTATGCATGTACATGTACATGTATGTATGTATGCATGCATACATGCATGTATGCATGTATGTTTGTATGCATGTATGTATGTATGGATGTATGTATGTATGTTTAAAGAGTTGTATATTTGTATGCATGCATGTCGACATCTACATACATATATGTACTAGAACCATCGCGCGCGCTTCGCGCGCGCTCAGGTTCTAGCCCAGGCCGGGGGGGCGCTGGACGATCTTGGACAACGCTATCAAGCACAGGCGCGCGACGGCATCTGAGGAGCTTCTGGGGTGTTCCGCATGCTTCGTCAACTGGCTGTTGGAGGCACCTCTTGGATGCCTCTTGGGGGGGCGTCTGAAGGTCCCTTGGGGGCATCGGTTCTGCAATCTGAAGCCGTCATTGGCCGTCGTGGCTGCGTGGAAGCCCGACTTGAGGCCACCTGCGGCCAGATTGAGGCAATCCGGAAGCCTCCCGCGGGCCTCCTGGAAGCAGTTTTGACGCATCGAGGGCACTCTTGTGCTATTTTAAAACCTCTTGGACGTCTCCTAGGGGCCTTTTGGGCCCTCGGGAAGCTTTTGGGGTCCTCTTGCGGCCTCCTGTGGGCCTTTTGGGGGGAACGCTCTACTGCTGGGTCGCGTTCCCCTTCTTGGGCCTCTCTTGGGGTTCTTGGGACCCTCTCGGGCCGTCTTGGGCGCCTCAAGCGCCGTCTTGGGGCCCTCGCGGGCCGTCTTGGGGCCATCTTGGAGGTTTTTTCCTTTATAGTGGAGCGGTATTGGAAGCCTCTTGGGCCGTCTTGGAGCATCGGGATGCCAAAAGGCCGAACAAAAATTAAACCCGTCAAAGCCCAATCGTAAAACAAGGACGTCCCGAGATCTTTTCAAGGCGGGGACACAGATGAACGAACGGCTGCGCGTCCTTGCGCTCAGCTGTGAGGCACCGTCAACCACAGAGAGAAAAATGAGACAGGGCATGTGTGTGCACGCATGCTCGAGAGGGTTCGGGGGGGCGGGGGACCAGAGAAGCTATGCGATGCAAGAAGGAGCGGAGCCAAAGGGGCGACATAATGAAAACCCCTCTTGACTTCCTTCACGTGCAAGCACAAACCAGGACGTCCCGAGATCTTTTCAAGGCGCGGACACAGATGAACGAACGGCTGCGCGTCCTTGCGCTCAGCTGTGAGGCACCGTCAACCCAAGCCGTTCCCAAGAATGTTTACTGGGTGGGTGGGCAAGGGTGATTATATAACGACGCGCGCCATTCACTCAAAAGGACTTTAGCGAGTTTTCTATTGAGGGCTGGCGGATAGGCGGCAGCGATAGCGGTCCATTTCGCACCATTCGGGGCGTTGCCCTCCAGCACGATGTGTGGACGGCCAGACTTGTTACAAATACCATTGATCTGACCACACCGACGATCGAGGCAGCAACTATCCTGAACATCGATGTTCAGACACAAAAATCTTGATCGTTTGCGCCAGAGGGCCCCTTCCTGACACTGATCGAGACATCTTACAACAGCCCCCCGTTCTATAACCCCCAGAACCTCTCTCGTGGCAAAAACGTGTGAATTCACAGGATGCTCAAGTATGCAGGGGACTTTGAAATTCTCGCAACATCTGATGACGCTCAGCGCGGCCCGCATGGTCTTATTGCCCGATGCCAGGCGAGCCAGCTGTTTTGTACTCAGAAGATGCCGCGGAAGTCCCCAGGGCTGCGATGCCGAGCGGATGGCTCCCACTCGGTCGGCAGCGGTGGTCCAGGGCCCACAAGGCGGCGCTAGCATCACGGCCAAGACGCGGCCTGCGGCGATGTCGGAGCACAAGCCCCGCAGGACCTTCCGTCGGGTGAGGTCGCCGCCCGGCCCGTGCAGCGTGTCCCAGAACCTGGCTGGCACGCCCATGGCCATTGCGGACCGACCCGCGCCTCCCTTGCCACTGAAGCAGTCGGCCACATATTGGCCAGCCAGACGCAGCCGAGCTCCCGCAAGTCGAGCGGCGAGGCGCGATCCGAAATGATGTCCGCGAGCTGAACCCCGCAGACCAGGAACACGTCTTGCACCGTGCGGCTCCGAGTTGACCACGTGGCTGCCAGGCGCGCGTGCTTCTCGTAGCGGACGACGCTGCGCTTGGCTCTCCACTGCCAGCGTGTCTGCACCTCGGCCAGCCGCCCCCACCTCCTCGCCATGCATACCAAGGCCCTTGAAAGGCAAACCTGATACGGCACCAACTCGGCTCTTCCTGGCAGGTCTTGGAGACGTAGGCTGAACCTCCTGCGGTACTCTGGGCACGTGCTTCACCTTCTTCATCTGACACAGCACAGGGCACAAGAAGCGCATCCAGGTCGAGTCTGACTCTAGCGACACCTTCACCAGGCCCGCTCTCTCCCACGGGCCTTCCTCCTCCGGGGAGAGCCTCAGGGTCCAGAAGCTCCAGCCCGGGGGCAGGCGCCAGGCACCGTAGCTCGACCTGTCGGGGTTGAAGTGCAGGACGCCGACCATCAGCCTCTCGGCCCAGGAGGGGTGAGTCCCAGTTTGGTGCAGTCCGGTCAGCTGGCTCACCAACGCCGAGGTCACCATGGCATCGTCCCTGCTCTCCATGACCTCGCCAATGGTCGCAACCCTCTGGTACTCGCGCAGCGACGGAATCCACGCGGCCTCCCTCTCCAGGTAAGGGGACCCGTAGTGGCGGGCAAGGCGCTCGTGCGACTGCGCGAGCCTGGGCTGCCGCGCGGCGTCGGTCTCGACCTCGGGCTCGGAGCTCCCGCTGTCGGAGGAGCCGTCGCTCTCTCGCACTCCCTGAGCGGGCTCCGCTGGCACAGGCATCTCTTTCAGGTCCTCCGCCATCCGCCCCAGGCTCCGCGGCAGGGGACGGCCCTGCACCGCTGTCTTCAGGAGCTCCGACTCGCACAGCAGGTGCGCCCGCCGAGCTGCCGGCGACGGCAGCGGCGTCACTGGCGCCAAAGGGGCAAGCTGCCACGGGCACCCCGCCTCCTGTCCCTGGGCAGACGGCCCCAGGCCAGGCCTCAGGCGAGACGGCGCCGGCCGCCGCGTGCGCCGGCGTCCCGCCCCTGGCCTCACGCCCTGTCTGGTCTGCAGGGGGCCGAGGCAGCGGCCGCGCCCGTCCGGCGCCCGCGGGCGCACAGGCAGCATCGCGGGCCGCGGCGCCACCGGCTACCTTCTCAGGCGCGGACCAGGCGGGAACCCGCCCTGAGCCCGCCTGGGAGCCCTCGAGCTCCAACAGCTCAGCCAGAAGGGCGGACTTTGCTCCGTCAGGATCGAATAGCCGTGAGGGGAGGTCGGCACAGTTGAGCTCGCTGGGTATCCAACGAACCGAACAACGAATATTTCGGCTCAGACAGACAGCGTGAAATCGACGAATCTGGACCAACAAGTTGAAACAGGAGCTCCTCCCTCGATTGAAGCTTAGCACGACCGACATATTGTCACAGAGCAGCAACTGACGCATGTGGGACCCAAACGCCGTGGTGGCGATACGATGTATGCTGCTGACCAGGGCTCGGGCCTCTAAGGTCAGGATGCCCTCAGGGTGCTGCCAGGCTCTTGCGAAGCAGGGCTCCCACAGACCTGCGCGGAGCCCCCGGGCGGGCACCTCCGGGAAGTCCCTCACAACGTCCCACTGGCCCAGCTCCTCCTCAACTTCAGGAAGGCCCTTGAGTTCCCATTTTCCACTCTCGCTCATGCTGAAACCAGCTGCACAGAGCGCAGCCTCGCGGGCACTGTGCGCGCAGCGCCGGCGGAAGCGGGCTCGCTCAGGCACGCGCCCGGCTGACTCCACCAGCTCCCGCGGCCAAAAGGCCCTTGCCAGTCCGTAGCCGTGAAGACTGGCATCTGACTGCTGCGCCAAGGGATTCCAAGGTAGCCACCAATCTGATTCCAGGAAGTACATCAAAGAGCTGAAGGCCGTCAGCTCCTGCCGCGCCTCAGTCCATAGCACGGCCGCCTCGTCGTAGTGGGCTCGCACGAAGCCGTAGACTGAATTGAAGGCTGACAAGGTGCCGCGCGAGCAGAGGCCACAAAAGGTTAAGTGGCCCAGCACTGCTTCCACGGCCCACCCCTTGACACGGCGGCGGGCTAGGAGGCCTCGCACGGCCTGGCGGCAGCGCCAGAACCGATCACTGGTCACACGAGTGCGCAATTGGCCCCCGTCGATCTCCGTGCCCAGCGCTACTGCCTTGTCCGGCACCAGCTCGTCTTTGTGCAGCAGTAGGCTCAGCTTGGTGAACTCGCCTGTCAGCTGGTTCATCACGCCGCTCACGAGTTCAGAGAAGAGCGAGAAGACCCAAGTTATCAACATACACGTAGTGCCTGACTTCCTGGGGCGCTCTGCCCGGCGCGAACACGAGCGGAGGCCCATGGTCTGAGAGACCGGGCCCCCGAAGGAGCGTGCTGCTGCGGCGGCTCACCTCCTCGTTGGCCCGCTGGGCGAAGTAGAGGGACCAGCTGAAGCCCATGGGCAGCACCTGCCAGCAAGGGTAGATGGCCGTCGACGTCTGCACCTTGGTCCCCTCGACCTCGGTCACGCCGAAAGCCCCAGCCTTGACCGGCGGCAGGCAGAAGTACTGCGAGAGGGCCGAATCAATACGCATCCTATGAAAGCAGTCCTTCACGTCCGCCATGCCGATGTACACCTGCTGCGCCTCCAGCGCGGCGCGGAGGTCCTCGTAATTCGAGAAGCCCGCGTCTGGCACGTGCACCTCGATTCTGGCAAGGCCCTCGCTGCTCAAAAGCTCCACCCCAGGAGGGTCCTTGAAGTGGGCGTTCGTACGGCGGGCGTCGACTATGAGGCGAAGTCGGCGCCGCCCATCCTTCCACACGAAAAACATCCCAATTCTCTCTTTCGGTGTTAGAGTCCATCCCAGAATGCCAGCCGACAGCAGCCGGCGCACCAGGCCGCGGTACTCCTTGTGGTTGAACTGGAGGACCGAGTCGAAGTATGGCTCGACGTCAGTCGGCAAGGGTGATTCTCGCAACATGCGCTCATGGCGCTCCTGCAGGAAAGTAAGGGCCTCGCCAGGCAAGAGGTCCTCTAGACGCGGGCAGTCGCTCACGTCCATCGGCATGCTGACGAGCCCTGCACTGTAGGAGGCGACCGTCGTCGGGCCACTGCGCCCGTCGTATGGCGAGCGGCCCCGCAGCAGCTCCCGGAGGGCCGCCTGCGGATCCTGCAATTTGGCGTCCGGCTGCCGGCCCCGAACGAGGCCCTCGAAGCGCGCTAGTACATCCCGCTGCATGTCATTGGCTGGGCCAGGAAGCGAGTCGTACCCCGACATCCAGTTAACGGCATCGACGATACCGTTGACCTCCGCCGCAATCCGATTCTCTCGGCCGAACTGCCTCGCCCTGTAAGACCTGCCGCGAATTCGGCGGCCAGCGTCGCCCAGCAGCGGGAGCGGCAGGAAGCTGCGGGCTCCACGCGAGGGCGGCAGGCGGCCGCCGTCGTGCCCCGGCAAAAAGGGCCCGGGGGAGGGGCTGGTCCCCCCGGGCCCGGGGGCCGTCATGGCCCCGCGGAGGCGACGCCCCTGGCCCGGCCGCGCCCGCGGCCGCCTCGGCCGCCACCACGCCCCGCACCTGCTGCGTCGCCTCCAGCTCCTTCTGCTCCGCCGACGGTCCTCGTAGGCACCCCGCGTAGCGTGCCTGCCCGATTCTGCACCTGCTCCACCTCGTACGTCTTCTGCGCCCCTTGGTGGATGTAGCCCCTGAGCTCTGACCCCGAGACGTCCTTCTCCGAGCTCGCGTCCGCGAAGATGTCCGCGTTCGTCCAGCTCGGCTTGAGCAGGTCCCCGTAGGCCTCCAGCGCGGCGGACCCGCGGTGAGTCATCTCCCCCACCATCATCAGGCCGCTCATGTTCAGCTGGACACGCAACAAGCCCTGGTACCAGGCCTCCACGATCGTCCTCAGCTTCTGCACCACCCAGTCATTCTCCCCACAGCCCCTCACGCACACGGTGAGGTCGGGCTCGAGCCGCAGGTCGCCTCCGTGCCTCACCATGTGCTCGCGCATGTGGAGAGCCCCCGGCGGTCTGCCCACCCGTGCGTCTGGGCGGCGCCCCTGCCTCGACTCGCCTACCGCGTCTCGCCATCGTTTCTCCCGTCCGCCCGGCTCGTCGTAGAAGACCCAGAGCGTGCGGGCGAGGGCGTCACGTTGCTCGCCCTGCGGCCCCTCCAGCAGCGGCCGCGCCAGCTCTGGCATAGCCGTGCCGCGTGGGGGCCCGGCGGGCTCCTCATCCTCGAGCGGCGCCGCGGCCGCAGTGCGTCGGCGCTCGGGGCCCTTGGCTCGCGCCTGGCTCCCGCTTGGGCCATGCCTGAAAGCCTCCTCCTCTGCCAGGCGCCCAGCGTCCGACCCCGCGTCCAGCCGGCCGAGCCGCCCTGTGCCACCGTCGGCGGACCTCAGCACGCCGAACGCCTCAGGCCCGTCCTCGGAGCTCAGGCCTCCAGTCCTCGCCACGTCGACCTCCGCCCCGATCGCACCGTCGGGCACGCCACCGCGGCCGACCCAGGCGTCACCCCCAGCAGGAGCCTGCAGCGGCGTCCCCGCCCGGCGAGCCACGGCCATGCTCGGGTACAGCAGGCCCCTCCGCTCCACGGCCAGACGCCTACCAGCGCCCTCCTGCCACGAGACCCGCTGGCCGCTCACGGCCCCGGCCCCCCTCGGCTCAGGCGTCGCCGCCTCTACCTCCAGCGCCGCCTGACGGCCCCGCGTCAGCGTCTTGGCCCGACTCTCAGGCCCCAGCGCCTCCTCGAAGCGATACAGCCTCCGCATCCTGCCCATCCGCTGCGCCAGCGGGATGGGTCGGGCAGGCCAGGTCTCGGCCCTGCCGCAGCTCATGTCCTCCACGTAGATGTCAACCTCTGGGGACAGGATGACCCGTCCGCCCTCTGCCACGTAGTGCAGCTGCACCCATACGTCATCGACGTCGTCGCCGGCGAATCGGCAGACCCCAGGCTCCACTGAGAGCGCTCTAGGCCACCACCTCCGCCACACGACGCTGAGGAGCCACCACACGAGCGTCGTCATGCCCGCGACCGGGAACTCCCACCAGCCAGTACACCAGGCCTCCGGGCAGCACCCCAGTGAGCCTCCCCGCCGCCCTCTCGCCCGGCGTCGCCGCCGGCCGCCTCGCAGGCCGGGCGGGTCGCACCCGGCGGCGGCTCGCAGGCCGGCAAGCCGCGCGGGGAGGCGGCTCGCAAGCCGGGCAGGCCGCGGCCTCTGGGCCAGCCGCCGCCTCTGGACACGCAGGACAGGCCGGGCACGAGGGTCAGGGCAGGCCGCCCGCGTCGGGCCCTCCTCTGCTCCAACGCAGGCCGCGGCCTCCAGCGCCACTACCACCCAGGCCAGCGGCGCGGCCGCCCCTCAGGGATGGCGCCCATCCATCGACTCGGGACCAGAGAAGCTATGCGATGCAAGAAGGAGCGGAGCCAAAGGGGCGACATAATGAAAACCCCTCTTGACTTCCTTCACGTGCAAGCACAAACCATGAGTTGTGCCTCTTGGGGCCACCTTGGGAGATCTCTTGGAACCTCGTCGGCCTTCTTGGGAGCTTCTTGGGGGCCTCTTGGATCCGATTGGGGGCCTCTTGGGACTTCCCGAGAACCTCTCGGGGTAGAAAGCTCGGATTCTCAGTTCGTGTTTCCCTTCTTGGGCCTGTCTTGGGGCCGTCTTGGGGCCCTCTCGGGCCTTCTTGGGCGCCTCAGGCACCGCCTTGGGGCCCTCGTGGGCCGCCCAGGGCCCTCTTGGAAGCCTCTTCGGCTATCTTGGAGCTGTCTTGGAGGCCTCTTCCACAAGTGCTGTCACTGCTCCCGCCACAGTGCCCTGGGTGGTGGGTCAGAGGCCTCATGGGTGTTGGTTGGATCTCGTGGTTGGCCTGTCGGGGACGTCGTGAAGGCAGTTTCGCAGCTTCTCAGTAGCCGTTTTGGGACCGTTGTGGGGCCTCCTCGGGGCTGTTTTGTGGCCTCTTTAGGCCTGTTTGGGCCTCCTGGGTGCCTCTTGGGGGCCTCCTGGGGCCTCTTGAGGGCTCCTTGGGGCCTCCTGGGGCACTCTTCAAGCGGGAGGGTCGAATTTTGGAGTCGTGGTCCCCCTCTTGGGCGCATCTTGGGGCCGTCTTGGGGCTCTGTTGAGCTGTCTTGGGCGACTCTGGGGCCGTCTTGGGGCCCTCTTGGGCCGTCTTGGGGCGCTCTTGGGGGCCTATTGAGCCGTCTTGTAACGTCGGACAGCCCAAAAGGCTAGAATGCCAAAATCGTTCGAAAACCTGCGTAAAATTGGCGATTTCGGCCTCTTGAAGCGCTCTGGAGAGGCGGAAGCGTCGTGGAGTGCCTTGGGGGGCCTCTCGGGCCGTCTTGGGCCTATCTTGGGCGTCCTGGAGCGGTCTTTCGGCGACTCGGGACCCGCTTGGGCCGTCTTGGGAGCCTCTGGAGGCCCTCCTGGACTGTTTTGGACCTCCCCGGCCGCCCCGTCCTCCCACGGCGGGTCGGAGGCGGCGGCCTCCGAGGCCCAGGACGCGGAAACCCTGGAAAAACACATGGAAAATGAGACCCAGTACTCCCATGCCCTGTCGGGGCAGCGGCCCCGGGCACGGGGATAGATATATATATATATATATATATATATAGGGGCGAGCATATATATATATATATATATATATATATATATATAGATCAGGGGAGTGTGGTGGTCGACGCTGTGCCAGTTTGTGAGCGCAGCAGGGCGACGCGCTGCAGCTGTGCGCGCCGGGCGCTGCCGTCCGCGTCAGAAAATGCCCTGGAGGACAGGCGAACAGATATGACTTTGCTACTACCACAGGTCTTTAGGCTCTACCTCGCGATATCTGAGCAACTAGTGGGATTGGCGCACAGGCGGGCATTGCAAGAATGCCGCAATTGAGTGGCATGCCTATGGCTGCATTGGCCAGGTATGCTCTGCAACCAAGGGATCATCACAAGGTAACGACACAGGATGAGTTGCACTGTCTTGTGGCAATGACTAAGTCTCTGCAAACGCGAGTGCGGTAGCCAAGCTGCTGGAAGACAGTGTGCAACATCCGTCTCTGAACAATACGCCGCATCTGTGAGGCGGACCCCCCGCGAGGGCCACAACCGTGCTAGCCATCCCCACCTGCAAATGCGGGTGCCGTAGCGCCCAAATGTGGAACAGTGTGCCGCGCAGAAGGGAACAAATTAAGCTATGCTCGGTTCACCAATACACTCCTACCCAAATCCCCACACCTCCGTCCGGGCAACATCCACCCCACTCTGTTCACAACATTTAAAAGCTCTACAGAAAGAACGAAACCCCATCTCGCCATCTCCAGGCCGGGGGATAGCGTGTAAGAAGCGGGCCTGCGGCACCACAATCGCACCGCTACCTCTCCAACGCCAACCGCACACGAGTGCAGGATCCCCCGCCCCACTCTGCGAGGCCGGCCTCGTTGTCTATGGACGCTCTCGCAACGCAGGCTCTTGAAGCCCACCAGTCGCCTCTGAGAGACAGGAGCCGCATGGGCACACTGCAACGGTCCCACTCGGAGCCCGCTTGGCGCCCGAGCCCGCTCGGCCGCCGAGCGGACCTGCGATCGGGCCCACTCCGCGCCGAACGCAAGGGCTCCCAACTTCGCGCTTCGCGCTGCGCAAAGCGCGAAGTGCGAATAACTTCGCGCTCTCGCGCCGCCTCACAAGGGAAAACAGGAGGATGAGGAGGAACCGGAGCCGAGTCGCAAAGCGCGAAGCGCGCCCTCGAAGGCACCCTGAGAACAGGACCAGGCCCCTCTAACACCGTGGGGCCCCGAGCCCGCTCGGCTGCCCGTTCGGCGGCCGAGTGGGCTCAGACGCCACGTCTGGAGGAGAGAAACGGCATGTACAGCAACCCTCGGAGGTCCGCGTGGACTTCATGGATCGGCGCTGGACCCCCTCCCCTGGGCGGCGCCGGAGGCGCCGCAGAGGGGGGTAGAGTGCAGATCCAAGAACTCCGCGCGGACCTCCGAAAGTTGATGCTAATGTCGCTCTGTGCTCCTGGAACATCGCACGCTGTGTCTTCAACTCGGCGGCGAGCCCAGGGGGGAAGTGAGAAGGGGCGGGCCTTCTCAGAACGCTCGGTAGTCCCCCCCAACCTTCTGAGAAATATTATAAGCCTTCCTCGAAGGCACAGAAAAAAACTCTCAGGAAGCGGGAGGACTTCTGAGAAGCCCAGCAACCCTCTGAGAGGGCCTGCTCCTTCTCACCTCCCTCCCCTCGCTCGCGGCCGATCGAACATCGCACACCGTCTTCCCAACGCCAACCGCAATCGCCACCCCTCACATACACGCTGGTCGGAAGGAGTAGATGAAAGCATGACGTAGCAAGGAGGATACTATATATATATATATATATATATTGGCTTCAGACCCTCCCAGAGAACAACATAACACCGCAAGGCAAAGCATACCAACTCTTGAAGTAGAAAGGCGCTTGGAATAAACTATGGTTTCAATTTCAGCATGCGTGCTGGCTCCAACGTGACGTTATGTCGCATCTTCGGGGGTCCTTGTCCGTCCCGTCGCGCTCCCATCCGCGTCGAATCCGCGTCGGACCCGTCGAAGCCGCGCCGACTCAACCTCGAACCTGCGTTGAATCCACCCCAAATCTGCGCCGAGTCCGTATCGAGCCCGCGTCGGGCACAAGAGGACCACCAATTCTTGCGACAGACGCGGTCCTCCGATGATGCAACGTAAGGAGCGGTCCCCTGACGGGCAAGCGGGACACAAGTGCACAGCATGCATGGGAACACTTGCGCGCGCGGTCAGAAGGCATCATTGGCAACTGGTCAGGCTAAACCGACGAGAAAGGAGGAGGAGGAGGAAATGGAGGTGGAAATTGAGGAGAGAGGAGGAGGAGGAGGAGGAGGAGGAGGATGAGGAGGAGGAGGAGGAGGAGGAGGAGGAGGAGGAGAGGAGGGAGGAGAAGCAGGAGTAAGGAGGAGGAGGAGGAGGAGGAGGAGGAGGAGGAGGAGGAGGAGGAGGAGGAGGAAGGGGAGCGAGGAGGAGAGAAGGAGGCGGAGAAGGCGGAGAAGGAGGAGGAAGGAGGAGAAGGAGGAGAAGGAGGAGGAGAATGAGGAGCGAGGAGGAGAGAGGAGGAGGCGGAGGAGTAAAAAAGGAGAGGATGGGGAGAGAGACGGAGAGAGGAGGAGTACGAGAAGGGAGATAAGGAGAAGGATGAGAGAGGAGCAGATGAGTGGAGGAGGAGGAGAAGGAGGAGGGGAGGAGGAGGAGGAGGAGGACGGGGAGGGAGAGGAGGAGAAGGGTAAATCCAAGAATCATCAACGATGCTGAAGTAAACCCTCCCTCCACAACGCTCCCTCTTCATAGGCCCTTACAAAAGTCCACTTGAAGCCCCTGAAGCATGTCAAACACTATTCTCGTGACTCCAAAGGAACATATCAACCTGATGGTTGCGTCACGACGATCCTTGATCGTGCCAGAACGCCACTCCTGGGACTTCAACACTGCAAATCAACGGAACCATTGACCCTCACAATCCTGAAATGCCCCAAAACACCTTGTCTGGCACGTTAACCTGATAATCCGCGAACCCCCTGCAATGTTTGGAAAGGAATGTGCGCGGCGCGAACGCGAGAATCACATGTTGAAAAGGAGCAGCCCTGAAATTGTGGAGCTCTTGCAAATTGTTAAAAAATGTGCGCGGCGCGAATGCGAGAAACACATGTTGAACCCCCCCTCAATCCGTGGAACCCTTGCAAAATTAAAAAAGGAATGTGCGCGGCGCTTAAATGAGAACCACATGTTGAAAACCAACCGACCTCAATCCGTGAAGCTCATACAAACTGTTGACACGAATGTGCGCGGCGCTAAAGCGAGAGCCACGTTTAGGAAACGGCCCGCCCTCCATGTGTGAAACTCTTGCCGATGTTTGAGCTTCATGGTGAGGACATCTCAAACGAAACGCCTGGCCTGCCCTTTCGACCGGCCTCGGGGTGCGACAGGGAGGAGTTATGCATAAGGAAAAATGAATGGAGGAGGAGGAGAAGGAGGAGGAGAAGGAGGAGGAGGTACAGGAAGAGAAGGAGGAGGAGGCGGAGGACGAGGAGAAAGGGGAGGAGGAGGAGACGACGAGGAGGAGGAATGGTGGGGTTGAAGGGGGTGGTTGAAATAGATTAGGATGTGGGAATGGGGCAATACTTACTTTCGAGGACCGCCGTGTGTAGCACGAAACGCGCGGCCGGGCCTCGGCGAGCACGCCGCACCGCACCTCTTGCGGCGCACTGGCGCGCGCTCCCTCTGGCCTGCTCCCGCTCCTGAGGCCTCCTCCTTGCCTCCACAATCCTCCATTTCGTCCTCCATCCTTCTCGCTCCTCCTCGGTCCTCCCTTTTCCTCCTCTCCTCTGTCCTCGGTTCCTCCTACTCCTCCTCTTCCTCCTCCTCCTCCTCCTCTTCTTCCTCCTCCTCCCCCTCCACCTCCTCCTCCTCCTCCTTCACCTTTCTCCTCCTCCTCCTCCTCCTCCTCCTCCTCTTCCTCTATCTTTCTCTTCCTCCTTTCCTCTTCAATCCCGCTCTATCCTCCTGCTTCTCTTCAGCGCCTCCTCCTTCCCTGCTGCCCTGTCGGGGCGAACGCAACGGGCGCACGACCCTCGGGGAGCCGCTACCCACCGGAGGATCGAACCAGAGGCTCTGTCCTCCTTTCCTTCATCCTCTTCCTCCGCCCGCTATGCTCCATCCTCTTCCATCCCCCTCTCCTCCTTCTCCCTTCCTCCTCCAACCACTATCCTTCACAATGCGTCATCCCCTTCATGCTCCTCCTCCGTCCACCTCCATGGTCCTCCCTTCCTCCTCCCTCCTCCTCCTGCTCCCTGCTCCCTCCTCCCTGCGCCCTCCTCCCTCTTCCCTCCCCCCTCCTCGCCCTCCTCCCTCCTCCCTGATCCCTGCTCCCTACCCCCTCCTCCTCCTCCTCCTCCTCCTCCTCCTCCTCCTCCTCCTCCTCCTCCTCCCTCCCTCCCTCCCTCCCTCCCTCCCTCCCCCCTCTGGTAGAGGCCTGCGGCCGCTTCAAGCCCAAGACTGGGCTCGGCGACTCAGGATGGCACCCGCGCCTCTGGAGCGAAGGAGGCATTCACGGTGCAGCGAGAGTCGCCAGCCTCCTCAATGCGCTGGAGGCGGGATCGCCTCGGCCGCAGGCGCAGGACACCATCTTGTTCTACCTGCTGGCGAAGGCGGCAGGGGGTCATCGCAATCTCGGGCTGATGCCCGAGCTGGCGAGGCTGTGGGAGACGCCCCGCATGCCGTACGCCAGGCGCTGGGAGGACGCCCACCGCAGGCCCAGCGCGCGGGTGGTCCAGCGAGAGGGCCGCGTGGGAGCAGGCGCTGTTCTGCGAGTCCACGGTGGCCGAGGGCATGGAGTGCGCCGTCACGTACTTCGACCTGGTCAAGTGCTTCGAATTCGTCACGCACGAGGAGGTGTGGCAGGCGGGCACCCGCTCAGGGTTCGACAGAGTGATTATCAAGATGGTGTTGCGCATCTACTCCATGGTGCGCCGCATCGTCCAGGACAACGCATACACGGAGGACAGACGCTGGGCGCGCGGCATCGTGGCGGGCAGCCGCCTCGCGCCCCTCTGCCTCAAGATGGTCATCTTCGGGGAGTTGGACGGTGTCGCCGCAGACTTCCCGTGGGCATCGCTGTGCCTCTTCTTCGACGACCTGGCGGTCGAGACGAAGGGCGCGAGGATGGTCGTGCAGTACTGGCATGCGCAGGTGGTGCAGCGGCTCGTCGATATGTTCGAGCAGCTGGACATGAAAGTCTCGAAGGGCGCGGAGGGCAAGACGGTCACCATGGCCTCGACCACAACGCTGCAGGACGGCCTCGCCAAGCGGACCACCTCGGCGTCACCACCGCGGCCGGCAGGAGACGACGAGTCAGCGCCTTCAGCAAGAGGACCAACACGTATGCAGCGCGGCGAGACCGCATCGCGCGCATACGCCGTGCAGGAGGCCATGCACAGGCGATCATCAAGCAGGGCAAGGTGCCGTCGGCCATGTACGGGGTGCAGGTCATGGGCATGGCCAGCCCCACTGTGGCACACCTGCGGCAGAGCGTGGCGACCTCCTTCAGGGGCAACACCATGGGCAGATCCACGCCGCTGGTGCTCCTCGCCCAGGACGCCGACCCAGGCATCCGCGCCAACACGGAGCCTCTGGTCAACTGGGCCTTGGCGTGGCAGGAGATCGACTGCCCGCCTGACCTGCAGCACCAGCTCCAAGGAGCCTGGAAGAAATGGGTATACCGAGTGGGTCGTGGCAAGACCCCATGGCTACAAGTGCGAGGGCCAGCAGGAGCCTTCGTAGCGACTATCAAGATATTGGGCTGGATGACGCAAGCAGCCCACAGCATCACCATCGGCGAGGCGATCCTAGACCTAAGAACGCTGCCGATCAGGGACCTGCAGCAGCGCATCCGCATGGTCACAGAGGACAGCCTCAATCGGGAGTGGCTCAACAAGCATGGGGAGAAGCACGGCCTCGACAGCCTCTTCGTCGAGCCCGTGCAGGCGCTGCTGAGGAGGCCGCGGACAGGCCGATGGACGCTGGAACACTGGAAGAGAGCGCGCAGCCTCTGGAGCGGAGACACGTGGCCGCAACAACGGCTCTTCGACAAGGGTGCCGCGCAGGACAACATCTGCAAGGCGTGCCACAAGAACGCGGGAACGGACCGCCACAGGACCTTCGTGTGCTCTGCCCGAGAAGAACATCGGAGAGCAGTCGGAAGGCACCACACATGCCACCGTGGTGCTATGCGATGGCCTGGAACGACGGAGGCGTAGCTGGCGGCGTCCGAAGCGCTCTGGGGGCGGGGCCTGGCCTCAGACCCCGCGAAGGAATTCAACTTGTGGAACCTGTCCTCCATGGACACCAGCACCGTGGAGGGCGAACTCATCGGCTTCGTGCATGGGAACGTCTACACCGACGGCAGCGTGCCGTACGGGGAGTGCCAAACACTTCGGCCAGGAGGCAAGGCCTTCGTGCAGCTGGACACCGCGCGCGAGCTCCAATACGCCATGTTCGGCCCGCTCGAGGGGCCGCAATGCGACCAATCGGTTTACAAGAACGAATTGATCGCGATCGCCAAGGTCGTCGAGCGGGCCTGCCCAACCGTCAGGATCTTCTCGGACTGCAAGTCGGTGACCGACGGGTTCGAGAGAGGGCCCGCCTGGGCCGTCCGCGCGGACACAACCCACAAAGAGGTGTGGCTGCGCTGCTGGAGGCTCGTCGCTGAAAACGGAGGGCTAGGGCCGCAGGGAACCTCGTTGCACAAAATAAAGGCCCACACCAGGACCCAGAGGGCTCAGATTGGGCCACAGCTGTTTATAGGGAATAAGGTGGCCGACGCCCACGCAAAGCGAGGGGCACAGATGAATCAACATGAGGCCTGGCACAGGGCCGCGTAGATCGAGATACACGCTGGCTTCAGACACCTTGGAATTCGCCGCACACGTCGGGGTCCTCGGTCACGGGCTCGAGGACACCTCTGAGAACACTGTGCCCCGCAGAGCCTAAGGCCGTCCCGCCCCCCCCCCCCCCCCCTCCCGACGCCCACTGGGGGGAGTGGAGGGCCCCGCGCCCCCCCCCCCCCCACAGCCCCCACCTGGCCCCGTGGTCCCCCCCCCCCCCGCGCCCCCCGTGGTGCTCGGAGGAAAGGTCCAGAGGGCCCAAGCCGAAGGCCACCAGACGGTGTGCCTGCAGAGAGTAGAATTATGTCGGAGGTGTGCCAGGTACGCCAGGGACCGATGGACGGTGTTGTGTTCCAGTTGTCCTGGGGGTCACTCTAGGGTCATAGCTGGACGTTTCAATCGTTCGTGGCAAGGTAAGCATCCCACCACCAATTATATTCTCTGAAGCCCCAGATTGCCCAGGACAGGCCTGGGATGATGGGCGCCCCGTAGGGTTCCGTCGCCGCGCCCTCGGTGTCTCGACAAACCGACCGCGAGCGAATCCTCAGCGAATCCTCCTCCTCCTCCTCCTCCTCCAACTCCTCCTCCTCATCCTCCGTCGTCCTCGATCCCCAGACCCTGACCCGCTCGCGTCGCGAGCTAAACTCCCCTCGCGTCCTTCACAAGACACGTGTTTGGCAGCTATTGACCACCTGGGTCCGTTCCTGAAGTGGAACATCTATCCTGCGGAATGGATGCGTCCCCACCCCTGCGGCTCTGGTAGCATTCAAGAGAAACACGCCAACTTGGTAGCATCACCGAAATCCATATGACAACTCCTGCTCGTCGCACCACGAGAAGTGTCAGTAGCGCGGGCCAATCGCTTCGCTTAAGGCTTCCCCGCCGCGCATGCTCATGTATGGATGGAAAAGGGGAACGGTGTTCACACTGCGGCTCTCGCCTCAACGCAAACCACATTCGTCTCACACATGCCCAACATGCAAAAAATGGATGGCGCTACCGTTTTCAACATCTGGCGCTCGCCTCTCAGCAACGCGCAGTCGTCTTCTCACCCCCCTCGATCACCAAACGATTTAAGGTATAGACGCAGGCTCGAGGCCTCGCGCATACATGCACGGCACGGCACTACTAGAGTGGCACTCACACTGCAAGGGCGGCTCACAGCTACAGCCACCTACCATCGAGAAAGCGCGCACATGGACCCCCAACGGCATCCACTAGCACAGCCTCAGGGGGCACATGACGGCAACTTTGAGCTACGCAACCGATCCGTCTTCAACTTATCCGACATGTGCACGGGTGGGGGTGGCTGGGTGGGTGGCAAACTGTCCTCATGTTTTGGCACTCGCCTCCTTGACGGCACAGATCCCTCGTTCAAAACGTGCAGCCGTTACGCGAATGGTGGGCATGCACACATGCAGCACTTTGGTACTGCTATGCCGATACAAGTATGTGTTTTTCAATACTTGGGACTCGCAAGACACGTCCCCGAACTTTTTGATCCTAGCTGTTGGCGCTCTTCTGGCTTGCACAAGGTGGAGGCCTGGTCATGTTCAAATGAACCTCTCGCCTGGGTGGGAAACCCGTGGGGTGTTAAACTTTCAAACGGGCGCTTCCGTGAGAAGAAAAGCTTGGACTTAATACAGAGAGGACTTCGGACGGGCTGGTACAGTGCAGCGTCGTTGACGCATTATGTGTTTACTCTTGTCTTCTTTCGTCATCCTCTTCCCTCCGTCCTTCTCCAACTGACTTCTCCCTCCAGACTGACTCCTGGGCATCTTCTGTCCCACATCACGGCGTTGTGGTTAAAATCAGAAAATCCAACCGTGGCGACGATACCGCCCAAGCTCCTGGTCCGAAGCGGCTGCTATTTTTCTAACTCCCCAGAGATCTGACATCGCGGCACAAGGACCGCGCCGTGATACATGTCACCCAGAGCTCCGTGTCCCAATGCTTCTGCAGAGCGTCGTCGGTCAGGGCTGCAAGGACCGAGACGGGGTACGGGGTGTTAAGACTTGCCCCGAACGCCCAAACCTCGGGTCCTTCCCGTCTCCCTCCCTGCTATCGCTCGGACGTCCATCCCCGTGTATGTTTCGATTTCTTGCGTTGATTGTTTTGTAGGGTGAGCCAGAAAGCGCCTCGATAGTCCTCGCCAAGGCAAAAACACACACGTCCGAACGATGCCAAGCCTCCTGGGCGCCAAGAAACGGGGGAGCGGAGGGGGCAACAACAGGTGGGGGGATCGATAACAGCAGGTGCGTGGCCCCAAAGGTAGCCTGGACGGCCCCGAAGCTGCCACGTGCTGGAACGGTACGCGTTTGTTCGTCTCTCGCTGAACCCTTGGAAACAAGCAATACCCTTCCCCAGCGATATCGCGGTACCTCAGAGCCCGCTAAGCGAATACTTCGCGGGACTCTGCGGGGGACATCGCTGCCGTCCTGACCCTGTGCTGGGAACTCTATAATTCGGGGGCGCGCAAACATGGATTAGCGAACCATGGATTTGGCGCGCGGTCGCCAAATCCATGGATCGGGGGAAGTCCCCTCCCCAAAATGCGGCCGGTGCCGCCCCGCTCGGCGGCGAAATCCGCGATTCCCCATGGAAGCGGGACCCGTCGCTAATCCACGCCCCCTTGATCCATGTTTGCGAGCAATTTCCAGCTGGTTGCTTCCCAGGAACATCGCCCCCCCTCACTGCCTCCGGGCGCCCGAGCCGAACCCTATAGAGGCTGCCAGCCGATGACGCCGCCGCCACCTTGGCTCGCCACCCTCCGATACGCGGGAGGGCAGAAAATCCTCCGCGTCGTCTTCCGTCCCCCCCACTCCCAACTGAGGTGGTGAGACGGTGGGGCTCGAGATGTGGATGGGGACGGGGATACGGATCGGTTAAACGATACTACTGATCCAATCGAACTTAAGGACCACATCTCAGAAATAATCTCGAACACCCCGAAAAAGATCGAAGCAGTGTCGAACGAGCATCCCCTCTTAGGGCCCGACACATGAAAACCCGCCAGTTTCGGCATTTCCTTAGTGCTCGAAATTCTTTCTGGTGATCAAGGCTGAAGTAGGTTGGAACATCAGATTCCAAAACGGGCAGGACCTGCAGTCGGTCCTCGTGCCCGCTCTTTCCGAACCCGTCTCGGCCGTGCCGATCGGCATCTCTAGAGGCCTCCACTTTGGATGGGGTCGGAATACGTAGATGGGGTCGGAGGATCGCGCCGCATCGCGAATGCATCAGTGATACGTCGGCGATACATCGGCGACACATCGGCGGTGCATCGGCGACATCGACGCATCTGGCTCCACATCGAGCCGCATCGCCGATGCATCGGCGATGCGGCGCGATCCTCCGACCCCTCTTTTACCTGGACCCCATTCCGGAGACTTTTTTCTGAATCGGCGATAACCTGGGTTATCCGGGGGGGGGAGGAGGGGGCCAGCCGATAACCTAACCTTCGAGCTGTGGGCAGCCTTGCATATGCCCGCGCCCCCCCCCCACCCTAGACCTGCACAACCGGCAAGGTTAGGTTATCCTGGGGGGGAGGGGGGGCAAGCCCGATAACTCGGGTTATCGCCGGACCCTACAAAACAGTCTCGGGGACTGAGAATCGTAGCCTCGTCTGAGACCGGGAAAACCAAAAGGTACCGATGTACCGCCACTCCCCGGACCTCTGGGAAACACTCTGACCAGCATCTCGAGGCGACGAGGGCCTCCCTGGAGGCCCCCAAAAAAGGGAACACCATCGGGGATCTTCTGACCCGGGTCAATCCAGACCCGGGTCAGAAGGAAACCAAAAACTGCAATGCAGGAACAAAAAAACTGCAACGAAGGTCTTCGCAAACCCGGGTCAGCCAACAGGCGCGGCCGCCTCGCGGCCACGAGCGGCTCGCTAACCCGGGTCAGCCAGAGGTGGTCTTCGCAGGATCCTGCAGGATCTGGTGCCGTGGCTGACCCCCGTTTGCACTGACCCCCGTCTCGAGGCTCCCGACACCACGCGTTCTTGTGGCTACCGGGGGCCATAAGAATGTGCGATGCTCCATCTCAGCAAGTGTGTGTCGGGGGGCAGGATTTGATCCCCCCCAGTCTCTGAGCATCGAGTGATACATTCGAGCATCATGTGAGGCGAATCTGATCGTGGCGACGAGGGCTGGCGGCGCCGACAGCAGCGCGGTGTGCCCGCCCGCCCGCCCGCGGCGGGCGGGGCTGGGCGCTGAGCATCGTCTATCCGATCCCTATCCCCAGCGGCGTGGCCCGGGCCCCACTGGCCGATTTACCCCCCTTGACGGGTATATGGGCCGTCCCCTTCGGGCTTCGAGGGGTGTACCCCCGACTGGGGGGGGTATTTGGTGGGGATCTCGAAGGGGATGGGGATGGGAATGGGGATCCGTTAAACGATACCGAGCCAGGGCTGCATCCTTGAGACTGCTGCGAACGCCAAGCTTCTTGATCCCGACTGGCGAAACGATCACAAGCGACACGCCCGGCCTGGCCTGCGGACAAGTCTGGTGGTGCGACAGGGGGGAGGAGGAGGAGGAGGAGGAGGAGGAGGAGGAGGAGGAGGAGGAGGAGGAGGAGGAGGGGGAGGCGGAGGAGGAGGAGGCGGAGGAGGAGGAGGAGAGAGGAGGGGAGGAGGAGCGGAGGAGAGGGAGGAGGAGGAGGAGGAGGGGAGAGGAGGAGGAGGGAGGAGGGAGAGGAGGAGAGGAGGAGGAGGAGGAGGAAGGAGGAGGAGGGGAGGATGAGGAGGGTCGGTTAAACGATACTGACCCTAGTCATCACCCCCCTCTGTGCCGCCCCCGACAGCAGCGTGGTGGGCCCGCCCGCCCGCCCGCCCGCGGCGGGCGGGGCCGGGCGCGCCGCCGGCCCGCCCGCGGCGCGGGGGCCTGCCGCCCCAGCTGCAGCATCTGCGGCCAGTTCCGGGGGCCCACCGTGGCCACCAGGGTGTCCTGCGCGGGCGGCGAGGGTCCCCCCCCCTCTGAGGCCCCCTCTGAGGCCCCGTCTCCACCACCACCACCACCACCACCACCACACCACCCCCACCACCACCACTCCTCCTCCTCTCCTACTCCTCCACCTCCCCCCCTCCTTCTCCTCCTTCTCCTTCCCTCCTCTTCCTCCTCCTCCTCCTCCTCCTCCAACTCCTCCACCACCACCACCACCTCCTCCTCCTCCTCCTCCTCCTCCTTCTCCTTTCCAACTCCTCCTCCTCCTCCTCCTCCTCCTCCTTGTCCTTCTTCTCCTCCTTGTCCTCCTTTTCATCCCCCTTCTCCTTCTCCTTCTCCGCCTCCTCCGCCGCCTCCGCCTCCGCCTCCGCCTCCGCCTCCGCCTCCGCCTCCGCCGCCTCGGCCGCTGCCGCCGTCGCCTCCTCCTCCTCCTCCTGTTCCTCCTCCTTCTCCTCCTCCTCTTCTCTCTTCCCCCTCGTTTGACGTAGTCGAAGCTCGATCGGGCGAGCTTCCCATCCTCCTTCTCCTCCTCCTCCTCCTCCTCCGCCACCTCCTCCTCCTCCTCCTCCGCCTCCCCCCCCTCCTCCTCCTCCTCCTCCTTCTCCTCCTCTTACCCCTCCTCCGCCTCCGCGGAGTGCGCGGGCACGCGTCATCAAGTCCAGTGTTGCTCCTCTCAGCTACGGTGCTGGAGTCAGCTTATGTGTGGGAGGCCAGAGGTTGACCGCGTTCTGTCAACCCTGGGACGACCAGGGTGGCAGGGCAGTGCAGCGGGGCCATCGGGGTGTGGTGGCATGCCTACTGGTGACCCTCTTGATCGCAACACTCCTCCTCCTCCTCCTCCTCCTCCTCCTCCTCCTCATCTTCTTCCTCTGAGGGTCAACGATGTGGACCGGCTAAGGGGTAGTGGGGCATCGACCTGAAAATTGGCGGTGCACATCGCCGATAGATCGGCGATGGGCCCCCGATGGCGGATCCGCACGGTCCTGGGCAGGGTGGGCAATCGGGGCCCTATCAGCGATCGATGGGCGATTGGGCTTCGCTACGTGTCCCCTGTTCGGCTCTCCTGGGGCCGCTCGGGGCGATTCCAGCACACCAGGAACGCTCTCGACGGGGCGCAGCCCCGCTGGAACGCATCCCAAGACAACAACACCATCGAGAACCTACGAAGACACACACACACACACACACACACACACACACGCGCGCGCGCACAAAACATCAAACCTCGAACCTGGCATACCTCCGAAGGTGGGCTTCGGCGAAGGCGTTCGGAGAAGGCTCAGGATGCTCCTCAGGAGGCGCAAGAGGGCTTCTGAGATGCCTGCCTCTGCGAGCCCCTGAGGCAGGACCAGGAAGGGCCTCCGAGGAGGCCCGCCGCCTTCCCAAGAGAGGCCCGCCCCCCTCTCGCTGCCCCCCTGGGCTCGCCGCCGACAAGAGGTTCAAAGAAGTCGAGTAGGAGGTCGACTGCAGAATTGCTGTACCCCCCAAAATCGAACTGCTCGTCGAATCTGTGAGTCGTCTGCGACAGTTCTACGTACATCGACGCAAGTGTCGTGGATTCGAGGGGGGAACTCGAGCTTGGGGTACCTCAATTCAGTCGTCGATCTCCCGCTCGACGAGAGGCCGCCGGAGGCGTGGAGAGCCCGCGCGACTGGAAGGAGCCACTCCTCAGGGGCAGCGCCCGGCTCGAGCTTGGAGGCTTCTCGGCGCCTTCGTCGGTCCTCGGCACTTTTTCTGGCCGCGGGATGCGCTCTCGCGGGCGCCTCCTGGGGAGGCCTGCCCCTCCAGCGGACAGGGGGATAGTTCTGGTGCAGTCTTACTGTGGGGTTGCAGTAGATCTGGGGTGTGCAATACAGTCCAGTGCGCAGATGTATCGCCGGACTCTCGCGTGCAAGACACCCGTTGCAACATAATGCAATAACTACTATTCTCTGGCGCAATACAAGTGTAATAGTAATGCCCTGAATCTATTACACCACCCTCTTTCAGCTGGACCTGCACGGTTGCCCCCGGGGCCGTAGCCGACCCGAGGAGGAGGAAAAGGAGGAGGATGAGGAGGTGGAGGAGGGGGAGGGGGGGAGGAGGAGATGGAGGAGGAGATGGAGGAGGAGGAGGAGGAGGAGCAAGAAGAGGAGGAGGAGGAGGGAGGAGAGGAGGACGGAGAGGGAGGACGAGGAGGAGGACGGGTCGCCTAAGCCCTTCGGAGAAACCCCCCAGCTGGACCCCCTTTCGGGTGACGAAGATTCCCCATCGCCCAGATTCGGGGAGACGTAAGACTCGGGTACGGGGGACTCGGGTTGGCCTGACGGGGGCCATCATAAAAATGACGAGACCCAATCTGCAATTTGACGCGGGCTCCCGCTGCAGACATCTCACGAAAACGGGACCGTCAAAATCCAGAACGCGCTCGTCAAAAGTAGTCGGCCAACCCGAGTTCCGCCTTACTCGAGTCTTACGTTTCCCCGACAGATATCCAACGTCTGATGCTTCACACCAGGACCCTTGGGCGTTCCGACCCTTGGGGCTGGCTTTCCATCGCAGGCCGGGCTCTTGACGGTCCCGGGCTCCGGCGCCACGGGGGGCCAAACACGACGACAAACCTCCGCCCTGATTCTTCAAAACGTTGTGTCAGGTCGGGCATGTCCTCCTACAGTATTCGGCCTGACCTAAGGAGCAAGAAATAAGGAGCGAATCCCCTTATTTCCAAATGAATCTAGGACGTCCGAAGGAACACCAAGGGGGATCGCCGCCAAAAAGGTAACGGAACGCATGCAAACCAAAGGAACGACCGGCAAAAAGGTAGGACACGCATGTTGAAAAGTAGGTGTTCCTTATTCAAGCCCCTGTACAGGCGGATTCTGAAAAATGTGATACAACAGTAAACAACAAAACAAATGCTAAATAAATATCAGAGAAGCCAGAAAGGTCGTAATCACATGATTGCTTCACTATCTTCGAATATGCTTGCAGTGGAGGGGCATGCCCGACTTAGACGTTGAATGTCTGGAGCCATTGTTGAATTCGCGGCAACGCGCGCGACCGGCCCCGCCCGCGTCGCGATTCGCGCGGGCGCTGTCTGGGAACCAACCACTCCTGGGCGTTTCTGGGCGGCGCTGGCGCGAATCGCAACGTGGCCGGCCCCCTCCCCCGCCCTCGGGGCTCAAGAGACGGGGGTCCGTGCAAACGGGGCCAGTCTGCAGAGCCAGGGTCGCACTGACCCGGGCTTGGGTGCAAGATCGTGCAAAATCTTGCAAAACCTGACTGGCCCGGGTCTGCCTTGACCCGGGACCGTAAGCCCCCGACGCCCTCCCTCCTTTCCCCCGAGCTCATCGAGACGTTCTCCGTGGGGCAATCGCCAAGATTGCAAGATCGGCTACACGCAAGAGCGACCCTGGGAAAGAGTGACCTTTGGTGCGCGGCTTTCGGAGAGCCGCGGAGGGGCCAGACCCGAGCGCGCAAGACGCGACTGCCGCATCGCAGTCGCCGATCGGGAGGGAGGAGGCAAGGGAGGAGGCAGGAGGGAGGGAGGAGGGGGGGGGGAGGGGGGAGGGGGGAGGAGGGAGGAGGGAGGAGAGGACCCCAATGGGCCGGCACCAGAGGTCACTCTGGCGAATGGTCGACACGAGCGCTCTCCTGGCCCTGGACTCGCCGCGGGCCTCACGCGCGCCGCCGGGCCTCGGCCCCATCGCACGGCGGACGGGCCGACGCCAGTCGCGCCCTCGCCGCGCGCATTCGCGCCTGCGGGTCGTCGCCGTCGCCGTCGCCGTCGCCGTCGCCGTCGGCGTCGTCGGCTCCGTCGGCTTCGTCGGCGTCGTCGTCGTCGCCCTCGTCCTCGTCGTCGTCGTCGTCGTCGTCGTCGTCGTCGTCCTCGACGTCGGCGCCTCGGGGGCTCGCCGCCGAACTCACACGAGTCGAGTTTCGGCCCCAGCGCGCGCCACGGGTCCCTAGCGGGCGGGCCCCCTTGCGCGCGCCGCGGAGGGAGGTCCTGGGCGTAGAGGCGCAGCCTCGCGGCACCGGGGGCGCGGAAGGCCCCTCCCCCCGCTCCCCCGCTCCCGCTCCGCTCCCTCCCGCTCCCCTCCCCCCTCCCTCCCTCCCTCCTGCTCCCATTCGCCTCGCGTCCCCTCCCATCCCTCCCTCCCTCCCTCCTGCCCCCTGCTGCTCCTGACGTTGATCCTCCTCGTCACGACAGTCCGCCTTCCTCCTCCTTATCTCTCCCCCTCCCTCCCTCTCCCTCGTTTTCCTCCTTTTCCTCCTCCTCCTCCTCGGTCTCCCTCCCCACCTCCCTCCTTCCTCATCTTCATATGCTCCTCATCCTCCTCATCCCCCACTTCCTTCTCCTCCTCCTCCTTCTCCTTCTCCTGTTTGCCTTCCACGAGGCACGAGGACACCACACAGACCTTTTTCAACTAATAGTTATGCCGTTTCTTCCTTCCCGGTAAAAGCATCACACGACCAGTCCCCCCTCCCTCCCAATTCTGGGACGCCGCGCGGACATTCGACAGCTTATGTTTGTTTGGTTGTGTTGTCCTCTTCTTCGGCAGAGGGAATCAGAAACCTTGTCCACTCCTCCCCCCAGTTCCGGGACGCCGCGCGGGCCTTCGACAACTTATGACTACGCCTCTCCCTCCTCAGCAAACCCATCACACGACAAGTCCTCCCCTCCTCCCAGGCCTGGCGTACAGCGTGAACCTTCGACAACTTATCTTTATGCCGCCCCCCCTTTTCGACGCAAGCTTCACACAACGGGTCCTCCCCTCTTTCCATCTCTGGGACGACCCCCCCCGCTCCCGAGGCCAGAGCTCAAACCTCCGACGATGCACCGGCACCGTTCAGCACTCGGGCCCAATACATTTCGACCTGATTAAAAAAAAAAGGTCTCTCTGTTGAAATCCAGGCACATACATGTCGCAAGAAAGTAATAAAAACATGAAGTCCGGTCAGTGGACGACGGTTGGTTGTGAAATGTTACGGGGCAGATCATATCGGGCAGACGTGGGGCCCAACGTTTTCTTCTCAACCTCGTTGCATCCGTAGCCGCATTGGCTCCAGTGGCGCGCTTTCAGAACGCGCTATGGCGTGTGCGAATTCCGATTGTGGACCGACGGCCGACCGACCGACGACCGACGACAAGACCGAACGACCGACCGACCGACCGACCGACCGACCGAAACGACCCCGACCGACGAACGACCAACCGAGACGACGACCGACGATGACCCGCGGACCGACCGACCGACCGACCGAGACGACGACGACAAACGAACATGACCGGCGGACCGACTGACCGACGGACGACCTCGCGAACTAACATGGCTTGGCAACGAGGCGTAGATACAATCAAATCGGGCCCCCGCCCCTGGCCCGCTCCCACCACCCACGTATAACATATATAACAAGACAACTCTTTGCCAAGCAGAGGCCCCCCAAGGAGCCGCAACGATTTCAAAAAACTATAATTTCCAACGTGTCGCCGTCCGCAAACTGGACAGCGGGGAAGCATCATGGAACGCCCGCGCGTAATCGAATGGCCGCGCGCCGTTTGTCCCCGCCACTGAATCACGCCAAGTGCGCCGGGGAGGCGCGACCAACACAGCCCCCGAGCCATTCCGACATGTGGCCGCTATGGAGCTCAGCACCGCGATGACGTTTCGTTCCGCGGTCGTTAGGCATAGCGCCCGCGCGAACCTCGAAGCGCGCAGCCGTCGAAACGCACACAGAGTCGGCGCGCGCGCAGCCGTCAAAGTGCCAGGCGCTGTCCAGGCCGCGCGGCCGATAGCTTGCGCGGGAGAAACACCCCCCAAGCTGATTTAAGATGAAACGCTCCGGACGGGATCGACGGACCACAAAGAAAGGTCACTTTGGAGGCCCCGCGCGGAGAAGAAACGCTCGAGCGCGAGCGCCGCAAGGGGAATTGGCGGGGCGCCCAAGGTCCTTGGATCTCATGCCCGCGCAAGTCGAGCAAGCTCCGCTTCCGGGGAGTGGCGCTCGTGGGCCCCGCCGTGGGCGCGGGGTCCGCTGGCGCAGGCTCTGCCGCAACCGCGGCGAGGGCCCGATGCTCTCCCCTGGGAGTCACGGCGCACGGTTCCGCTGGTGGCGGAGAAGAGGGACCTGACGGCAAACGTCATCAGCGGCCGCGGGCGTGGCGGCGCAATCGCGAATCCGCCGCGCGAGGCAGCGCAGCCCGCCGCGAAGGCATCCTTTCCAACCACCGAGCGGGGGCCGCCAGGGGTGCCCCTGGCCCCCTCCCCGACCCCCCGCTGCCTTTCCGAGCCGCCCTCCCCCCCCCCCCGTTTGGCAACGATTGTGGACACTTTTTTGGCCCCGAGTTTGCCCGCTGTTTTGGTCTCCCTCCCTTTCGCGGAAACACATTTTTTGGACCACGATGTTTCTGGCAATTAAACCGGTAAGAGAAAATCGTATACAAAATCGTGGGTAGTTTCGTGGGGCCTTACAGGGGGACGCGAAATCGTGGCCGTAAATCGTAGGCAAGATCGTGTCCGAAATCATGGGGGAAATCGCGTCCAAAATCGCAGGCGAAATCGTGACCGAAATCGCGGGCGAAATCGTGGGCGCAGAATTGTGGGCCTGCCCGGAACCCCGGCATGCCAAGCAGGCGTGCCCGCGCAACGTCAGCGACGGTAAGGGGAAGAGAAAAGGAGGGGGCGGCAGCAGCAGCAGCAGCAGCAGGAGGGCTTGCAGCAGCAGCGGGAAGAGAAAAAAAGGAACCAGCAGCAAAAGAGAGGAGAAGAGAAAGAATCGGCGAAATTGGCCCACCCGTTCGTCGCGCGCCTCATAGCACACTGGACATGCTTTTCGGGGATGATACGCCGGCCCAACGGGCCAAAGGCGCGCGAAGACCTCCGCGGACTGCCTCGCAATATTTCTACTTCGCGCGCACGGGGCGGCCCCTAGGGGCCCCTGGACGCAAAGTGCTACGGCCAGGTCGGGCCAGAGATGGTTTTCCTCCTGGGCGCGGCTTCGGGCGCCCTAAAGCGATCCACAAGGGCCCCGAGCGGCGCCCAAGACGGTCCAAGAGGGCCCCGAATCGTCGAACGATCGGCCCGCGACACCCACGATGGCTCCCAGTCGGCCCACGACGCGCACAACACACCCGGAGAGGCCACCGCGAACTGAAACGATACCCGAAAACGTGGTTCTGAATTTACAAGAAGAAGGGTAGCAGAGAGACGAAGCAGAAACAGACCGGGGGCCACACCGCTCAAGTGACGCGTCGAGCCGAAAGCGCAAGGCAGCCGCGCGCCGAATGCCCAACATCGGAGCCGGTCGGCGACACAACAATGTCTGAATAGAGAATAACCGAAAGGCTCGAACATCTAATAATTCCTGCCGCGGGAAGACACAAAATCGTTGCACCAATCCGTTTTGGGGACGCAAAAACCAAGTGAGGCTCCAGTCTTCAACTTTTTTTTTGAACGGAACATGCTCCGGCCGCCTATGCCGATAAGAAGGGGTGGCAACATTTACGAAGGAAAGAGCTCCAGCCGTTAACGGTGTCGGTTCCAGCCCTTACATTTTACCCAGCGCGAAAGTCGCAGCCGCTCACGGTGTGGGTTCCAGCTCACGAGAGCGTTCCAGCCGCCCACGGCGTGCGTTCCAGCCATGTGTTTTTATCCAACGCGAGCGTTCCAGCCGCACACGGCGTGGGTTCCAGCCATGCAGTTATACCGAGCGGGAGCGTTCCATCCGCCCACGACGCGGGTTCCAGCCACGCATTTCTACCGAGCGCGAGCATTCCAGCCGCGCACGGCGTGGATTCCAGCCATGCCTGTGTATTGGGCGCGAGCGTTTCCCGCCGCACACGGCGTGGGTTGCAGCCATGCGCGTTTACCGAGCGCGAGCGTTCCAGCCGCCCACGGCAAAGTCTCACCAGCAAATTAATCCATTGACTGATGAAAGGCAGAACAACAATCGATTGGGTTCTGGCCCTCCAATAAAAGAACAAATCACAACAAGAACATGTCGATTCTTGAAGTAGGAAGGCGCTTGAAATGTATCAAGATCTGGAAATTAACACATATATAATTTCAACGGCCAACGCGTTCAGACGAAACATTGCCACAAGAACATGAATCGAGAACATGGATCCCTTCGCCGAAAGCCACGGGCCCCATGGAGAAACCAACATTGAAAAACTCTCCGCTGTGTAAAGCCCACGCATGAGAACCATGTTGTTTTTACCCCTCGTGTCAGCTGTAGACGGGGTTGGAAGATCGCGCTGCATCGTCGACACATCGACGACCGATGTATGCATCGGGGATACGTTGGCGACGCATCGGCGACGCTGGTGTGAAAGAAATCGAGCTCCTCATCGGAGTTGTCATCGGGCCACATCTGCTCGGACCCTATCTGGGAACAAAAACCATGGCAATGACCGAATACTATGCCGACCTTGACCACCGTCCATATGAGTCACCGTCAACTCGGAGGCGGCCGGCGTGGACAATGACCAAGATCGGCGTCGACAAGATCCCACAACATCGTCAGAGGCCTCCTAGATGGGTCCCGAGTTGATGGGGTCGGAGGATCACGCCACCTCGTCGATGCATCGGCGATGCTTCGCCGATACGTCGGCGATGGGGCGCAGTCCTCGGACCTCTTCTACTCCGCTCCCCTTCTTGGAGGCCGCGACATCTTGGTCATGGTCAACGTGCTCTCAGATGTCCAGTCGCTCCGATGTGTTCGATGCGCGGGCCCCAGAGGTCTGAACCAAGATTCGAGCCAAGCAGTGCTTTTCGTCATCGCCTTGTCTTTGGTTTCATTCGTGCTGTCTTCGATCTGCCTTCCTGCTGCGCAACGAGCGCAACATGACAACTGCCTACGAAATCGCCAGAGCACCGTTTCGCTGGAGCCCTGGTCTGAGCCACTTCCCTAGGGCCGGTGGTTCCTCTCCTGAGTCGTTTCTGGCGGCCCCGAGGCCCCGCGAGGGCCTCGCGAGGCCGAAGACGGCCGACCACCAGCGGCTCCAGCGTTTGCTGGAGCGTCGGATCTCTGGGCTCCTTCCCTCGCAGCGAGGCCGCTGCGTAGAAACGCAGCGACAACAACACCACCAGGGACCACCAGCGGGAGGAGTCAGGGGAGGTCCCCATGGTGGTGTGCTGCCCCCTCCTCGGGGAGGCATCGTGGGCCTTCTCGCTGGAGGTGGCCCCCCGGGTGGTGATGGTGTCGCTTCTCCTCCTCCTCCTCCTCCTCCTCCTCCTCCTCCTCCTCCTCCTCCTCCTCCTCTTCATCCTCGTCCTCCTCGTCCTCCCCGTCCTCCTCGTCCTCCTCTTCCTCCTCTTCCTCCTTCTCTCCACCTCCCCCCTCTTTTTCCTCCTCCTCCTCCTTCCTCCTCCTCCTCAACCTCCTCCGCCTCCTGGAGGGTCCTCCTCCAACTCCTCCTCCTCATCCTCCTACCTCCTCCTCTTCCTCCTCCTCCCCCTCCCCCCCTCCCCCCCGAACTGCGGCCTCTCGTCCCCGAGCCGCTCTGCCAGGCACAGCAGCTCCGCCCAGAAGGCCTCCGCCTCCGCCGCCTCTCGCGCGCGCCGCCCTGCCCGGCAGACTTCCCAGCCCCGCCGCGGGGCCAGGCCCCCCGAGGAGTAGGAGGCGAAGGAGGAGGAGGAGGAGGAGGAGGAGGAGGAGGAGACCGTGCCGACCCCCTGGGCAGCCCTGGCTCTGCGCAGCGCGCCCCGCGACGCGCGATTCGCTTCGCGGACTCGCGCCGCTCCTTCTCGGGGGTTGCTACAGGTACCCCTGGCCCACGTTGCCCCCCGCCTTTCGCTCCCCTATGGAGCCCCTCGGGCCCCCTGGGCCTCGTGAGGCCGCGAGGGCCTCCTTGGGAATCCTGGGGGCACCTTGGGCTGGGGGCTCTTCTGGCAACACCCGACCTTCGGAGAGCTTAAAGCGCTCTGGCCTGAGGTCGGCCATGTCCCCCATACAGGCGAAATGTGGAAGAACAAAGGATGAATTGTCAAAAAATGTTCAAAAGTAAGCAAACAAATAATTGCATTGTTTTTGAAAACAACTCCTCCTGTAGAGGGACGTGCCCGACGCACCTCTGGCCCCGACGGCGGCACGCGAACCACGCCCACCTTCGCGCCCCCGCGGGCGACCTTCGACACCGGCACGCCTTCCATCGTTGCCGCCCCTTTGGTCCTCCGGATGGGAGGGGGTCTGGGACTTGGACGCCCGAAATGGGTACGGAGAAAGTGGGTAACATGCCCAGCAAACAAGTGTGGTCCAAAACCGACAGCGTCCACTGTTGGGCAGACGGCTTTTTTGCCTTCAGAGAACAACGCCCGCGGCGGCGCGGACAGCGATTCCTGTTCAAGATGAACAGGAACTGCTGCTGGGCATCGTACCCATGCTTTCCTCGGGACGGCCAAGAGGGGAACGTCCCAGAGGGGGGGGCGCAAATCATGGCTGGCGGCATGTGCGCGGCCCAGGGGGGAGGCCAGGGACGAAACGACATGAGAAGAGGCGCCATGGAATCTGGGGAGATGTCACGACCCCCGCCACGAGATCCACCCCCGCCATAGTCATCACCCCCCTCTTGGCCGCCCCCGCTTTCCGTACCCATTTCGATTCAGCGCCCCTCAAACGGGGACTCCACTAACGGGTACTTTGGCCACTGACCCAGCGAACCCAACCCTTCCCGATGTGGGCAACGCTGCATTGCCAGAAAGAGGCCCTAAAGTGGCAACTTTCTGCAAAATTGCAAAGTACCCGTTAGTAAGTACCCGTTGCGGTGTCGTTGATCGATCGTCCCGATCATGGGGCCGGGTTCGCCTCGGAGTCCCGGCCAGAGCGCGCTCTGCAGGAGGCCCCCCCCGGAACATTTCTTGCGGGGCAGGGGCGCCGCCGGCACGCCTCCTCAGCCCCTCCCTCCATCGCCTCTCCGCACAAGCGACCCCCTTCCTCCATCCTCTCCCTGCATCCCCTCCCTCCCTCGGTCCCTCCTCCTCCTCCTCCTCCTCCTGCTCCTTCTCCTCCTCCTCCTCCTCCTCCTCCTCCTCCTCCTCCTCCTCCTCCTCCTCCTCCTCCTCCTCCTCCTCCTCCCCCCTTCTCCTCTTCCTCCATCCCCCAACCCTCCCTCCCTCCAAGTCCTCACTGTCGCACCCCCCCACGCGTCGGCAGGGCAGGCCCGGCGTTCCGCCACAGACACCTCCTCCTCACCCTCTGTGGTGCCCAAAGAGCTGGGCAGGTGCGCGCCAGTCTCGCGAGAGGGACTGGGGCCGTTCTCGAGATGCGGCTCTCGTGCCAGCGCCGCGCACCTCCGCCTCCAAAGGTCGCCACAGCTGCACGGACGGAGGACGGTTCCTTTGTTTCAAGACGTGGCCCTCGCCTTGAACGTTTGCAGCAGTTTCACAAGTTGAAAGAAGCGGTTCCTTCTCAAAGTGTGGCTTACGCTGGAGCGCAGCGCGCTTTCGTCTAAAACGTGTGCGACAGCGTCACGGATACAGGGGGGGTGGGTCACTTTCAAAATGTGGCCCACGCCTCAGCGCCGCGAGCATTCGCTTCAGCCTTTTGAAGCCATGTTCATGGATGGAGAGGGGGGCGTTTTCAAAATAGTGTCTGGAGGGAGGAAGAGTTTTGTTTCAATGATTTGTTTGGTTGTTGTCCACAATGTGGCTCTCTCCTTAGCGCTGCGTGCAGTTGTATCGAAATAGTGCATGGGTTCGAAAACTTAAGACTGGCCGGTTTCAAAATGAGGTTCTCGCTGGAGAGCCGCGATAATTCAGTGTTAACATAAAGTCTACCAGGATGGAGGACTGCTGTCCTTAAACATGGAATTGCACCTGAAACCTCGCCAAATGTCATACCATCATCGTTTACACACGTAGCGGTGCACGGACCTACCATTGCGGCGATGTTCAAGATGAAGCTGTCGTGATGGAATATCCTCGAACATCATAACCACCACTGCAAGCGAAACAATTACACGGATGAGGTGCCCTCCTTCGAAAGGGGTATCTGGCCGGACCCCGTTGAACTATATGCCAGGATCGTTGATTGTGAGCTCCTAGCTACGCGCCAAAGTAATGCCCGGCACTGCCTGCAAAAAGCAGTGCCCTCGCCGAAATGTCAGGCCCAACTGTGCTGGTCTGCCAGACATGGGGGAGTCCCCTGCAGCGAGACGCAGGGCCTGACGAGGCGAGTGAGGGGACTTGGCACGAGAAATTGTACTGCAACATCGCGTATACATTTCTGGTCCACTCTGATCCTTCCTCCTCCTGCCCTTCTCCTCCTCCTCCTCCTCCTCCTCCTCCTCCTCCTCCTCCTCCTCCTCCGCGCGCGCTCCCTCCTGCTCCTCCTCCTCCTCCTCCTCCTCCTCCTCCTTCCTTTACCTCTGCATATCCTCGCTCTTCCTTATCCTCCTCCTCCTCCTCCTCCTCCTCCTCCTCCTCCTCCTCCCTTCCGTTACCTCCGTATATCCTCCCTCTTCCTTATCCCTCCTCCTCCTCCCTCCTCCTCCTCTCGCTCCTCCCTCCCTGCCCACCCCCTTGCTTCATCCTTCTCCACTCCTCCTCCTCCTCCTCCTCCTCCTCCTCCTCCTCCTCCTGCTCTCCTCATCTTCATCTTCCTCCCTCCTCCTCCTCCTCCTCCTCCTCCTCCTCCTCGTGCTTCTCCTCCTCGTGCTCCTCCTCCTCCTCCTCCTCCTCCTCGTGCTTCTCCTCCTCCGCCCCCTCCCCTCGTGCATGGGCCCGGACCCCGCCAGGGAAGGGACCACCCATCCTCTGTACCGAGGCCCCGTCGGCACACCCCGACCTCCGGCCCCGTGCCCTGTCCACCCGAACGCTCTTTTGGATTGGCGGCGAGAGGGGGGCGGGGGGGAAATGAGAAGGAGAAGGCCCTCTCAAAGGCGGCGGGGCTGCTCAGAAGCCCTCGCGCCTTCTGAGAGGTTTATTTTCTGTCTTCGGGGAAGGCTCAGAAAACTCCTCAGAAGACCGGGGAACTTCCGAGACTTCTGAGGCCCGCCCCTTCTCACTTCTCCCCCCCTCGCCCGCCGCCGACTCTTGGAGAAGGGAGGGGCGCGGCGCAAGCAGAGCGCTTCGCAGCTCCGCGCGCGGATTGCTGGGGTCAGCACTGGGCCCCAGAGGCCCCGGAGCCGCTCCTCCCCCCTGTCGTGCCCCTCGGGTCCCGAGTTGGGATGCCCCCTCGGGTGCGCCGCGCGGCCCCTGGGGCGCGTCACGGCTTCTCGCGTGACCTGTGCGGCCCAGAGAAACCTGCAGAACCGAAAAGGGCCCCACGAGGCCCCGACTGCGGCCCAGGAGGGCCCCGAATCGCCGAACAGTCGGCCGAAGCCGCCCAAGGTGGCCTCGAATCGGCCCAAATAAGCGTGCAGAGCGTCCGAAGAGGCCTCCAAGAGGCCTCCCAGGAGGATCCCAGGGGGCACACATCATTGATTTCCCACTGGTGTTTGTGAAATATTTTGGGGTTCTCGCCATTTCGGCTTCCCGATGCTCCAAGGACCGAGAGTTCCCCAGGAGACCCCCGAGAGGCTGTCGAAAGGCCCCAAGAGGCCCTAGGCAGTCCCAAGAGGCCCCCAAGGGGCCCCCAAGAGGCCCCCAAGATTCTCCCAAGAAGCCCCAAAACGACGCTTCGTCACTACAGCCTGATCAACGCTATCGATTGGCTACGTGGACTTGGGCATCTGCGGGTAATTCCATGGTGGCCCTGGAATTAGCCAAGAATTTAAAACTTACGTTGAACGACACTACGTGTAATGTTGTTCTTCTGGGGCCCGTCTGGGGCTTGACATTCGGGGGTGTCTCCGAGTTTGCCGACGAAATAATGACATTATAAATCGTAATGTTTGGGCGTGCGGGGTCCTCTGGCTTGAGTGCGGAAGGTGGATTTGAAACAATGGTGGCGGACTACACAAATTCTTCTTGGCAAGACGGGCGGCACAGAGGGTTTCCCTGAGTTGGCTTACGGGGGGAAGCTCACGGGGTGCTAACTATGCGGGGCAACCTCTGGGGGAGGGCAGACTATGGACGGGACAACGACGAAACACAATTCATCTAAGGCAAGGTAATCATTCATTTCGAGCTCGCATCTACCCGCCTAGCGTAGCGCGCGCGGGCTCCTTTCCCGAGGCACTGGGGCGTTGCCAAAGCCTCCAAGACGCCGCAAGAAAGCCGCCAAGGCCGTCAATGCGGTTCCCCCGGGACGGCTCCACGTGGCCCCCAAACGGCCCAGGACGGCCAGAGCTTCATACGGGAAACGTAGTAGGTGGGAGACACCAGGCAGGTGACCCACAGGCGGGTGGGTCACCCGAAGCTGGTTGAGAAACACCAGCTGTTTCACTTGCATTCTGGACCCAGGCATGAGGTGAACCATAGTATGAAACATGAAGCAGGCACCATGCAGGTGAACCAGCGGCGGGTGGGTCTCCAGAAAACTGGCTGCAACACAACAGTTGTTTCAGTTGTATTCTGGGCCCAAGCATAGAGCGACTTATTCCTATTCAACGAATTCCCAACATGAAGCTGGCAGCACGCAGGCAACACACAGGCGGGTGGGTCACCCGAAAAGGGGCTCAGGAAAACCCAGCGTTTCAATTGCATTATGTGCCGTAGCATTCGGGGATGTACTCCCATGCAGCACGAATCCCGCAAGAAGCAGGCACCACGCAGGCGCCCGTTGGTTGAGAAGGCACCGAACACTGGTTGAGAAAAACAAGAAATCCCGCCAACCCTTTGGGGTAAGGTTGTCTTGCGAGGTATTCCTCCCCTCTTCTACAAACTTTTTCCAGTCAGGGAAGATTGCCTCTCCCCCTCTACCACATTTTTTGTGGGGGGTGGAGCGCGACCGGTCAGAGCGCCCAAGATGGCTCCAAGAGGGCCTGCGATGCTCAAACATGGCCTCCAAAATGGTTCAGAAGAGCCGACGATGGCTCAATACAACATAGTTTCCGACATACTCCAAAAAGCCGACCAAGGCCACTCGATGGCCCCAATTGCTCTAGGACCCCCCTCAGGACCCCTTAAAGAGGCCAACATCCTTCAATCACGTGAGCGTTTTTTGTTCGGCGTTTCGACATTGGGCGGCAAGGGGGGGGGAGGTGGGGGGGTCTGGCTCCGGACCTCTGCTTAGTGCGACTGTTTGCAAGAGTGCGGCCTCTGGGCAGGCGCGAGGGGGGGAGAGGGGGGGTGGGGGGGCCCGCGCCGATAGGCAAAACAAGGTTTTAAACAACGATCGACACCTAAGTCATTGATGCTTGCTCTCTCACCGTTTCGCTTCCGATGCGCTTTGTGAGGCCTCCTGATGCGCCGATGCAATTGGGGGTGGAAGGGAGGAGGAGGAATGGGAGGAGGAGGAGGAGGAGGAAGGAGGAGCAGAAGGAGGAGGCAGGAGAGGAAGAGGAGGAGGACGAGAGGAGGAGGAGGAGGAGAGGAGGAGGAAGAGGAGAAGGAGGAAGAGGGGACGAGGAGGAGGAGGAGGAGACGGGGACGAGCAGGAGGGGGAGGAGGAGCAGGAGGAGCAGGAGGAGGAGCAGGAGGAGGAGGAGGTCAAATGCTGGCCTAAGGGAGGCCCCCCGAGGGGCCCAGGAGGCCCCCCCCCCGACGGCTCGGCCCACGGGATCCCCGAGAGCGCCCCAAGAAGCGATGCAGATGGCCCCCTTGGGTGGAGGGCTGATCATCGAGGGTCCTTCTCATCCTCCTCCTCCTCCTCCTCCTCCTCCTGCTCCTCCTGCTCCTCCTGCTCCTCGTCCTTCTCCTCCTCCTCCTCCTCCTCCTCCTCCCCCCTCCTCCCCCTCCTCCTCCTCCTCTTTGATCGATGGCCTCCCAGATGGCTCCAAAGAGGCCCTCCAGGGGCCCCAAGACAATGCCCCAAGAGGGCCCCAAAAGCACGATAGCCCCACAGAGCCAAGAGGGCGCCGAAGGGCGATTTTGAGGGCTCCGTCCTCGTCCTCGTTGTCCTCATCCTTCTCCTACTCGTCCTCGTCCTTGCTCTCGCCGTCCCTTTCGTTTTGATCCTGTTCCTCGTCGTCGTGGCCGTGGTCATCGTGGTGGTGGTGGTCGTCGTCGTCGTCGATATCAACGTCGTCTTCCTCCTACTCCTCCTCCCCTTCCTCCTCCTCTTCCTCCCTCCCTCCCTCGCTCCACGCGGGCCTCAGGGATGGCCCGACGATGCCCTCCACCTCCCTGCTCCAAGACATCTCTCTGTTCACCCTGAATTCCCGTTTGTTTCACTATGATTATGTGTATCTTCGATGCTTTTCCCGTCAACTCTTATGGGCAGAGTCTGTGAACGGGCTTTTGGGGATACGCGAAAAGTGAAGAGTTGTTTCACTTGCTTTATGAGCCTAACAGAACGTAATGTATTCCCAGCCAACACACTTCCCGCATGGAGCAGCCATCACACAGGTGACCGACATTCGCGTGGGTCACCCGAAGCTGATTGAGAAACCAATTGTTTCACTGACATCCTGGGGCCCAGCATGACGTGATGCATTACCATGCAATAAACTTCCCGCGTGCAGCAGGCACCGCGCAAGTGACCAACCGATGGATGGCTCACCCGAAAACTGGCTCAGAAAAACCCACTGCTTACTTTCATTATTGGCCTTAGCAATGCTCGAGGCTTGGTTTCCCTCCGAGGTTTCCATCGTCGCTGCGGCTGGATACAGTTCGAACAACTGATGCGCATGGGCCCCGAGGAGGGGGGTCCGGACACCGATCTTGAGCGCTCTTGGAGCTGGAAGCCGTGAGCAACGGCCCAGGGGAGAGGAGGGCGAGGACGAAACGGGGGTGTCACGGAAGAGAAGGAAGACAAGAGGGAGGACGAGGAGGAGGACGAGGAGGGCGGGGAGCCGGTATGGAGACGGGGGAAGAAGGAAGACGGGAGGAGAGAGGGCCGGTGAGGGAGGAGAGGCGGGAGGGCAGACGAGGGAGGCGAGGGCGAGAGGCGAGGACGGGGGCGCATCGGGCGCTCCCCACCGGCGCGCGCTCCCCGGCGCTTTCCAACGTTTTCGTTGGAGGAGGAGGTTTCACAGCATTCTTTCTGAACATCAACATCAAAATGGAGATGTTTGATGTCCAACGTTTTTTCACAGCAGGTTTCCAACGTTTTCGTTTTCGTTTTTGTCAACATCAAGATCGAGGTTTCACACCAGTTTCGTTTGATGTCAGCTTGCTTGGCACGGTGCTTCGATTCCCCCAGATCTCATCGAAGAAGCGGTCGGGCTCGGAGGCTTGAGCTCTGCTTCGGTGCCTCGGCCCTTCCAGATCTGCGGAGGAGGGGGAGGGGCGAAGAGGCGGGGGAGGAGGAGAAGTGGCAGCAGAAGAAGAACTCCATTGTCCGATGTTCTGGTTCGGTGTCTCGGCTGCCCCAGATTCATGTCGGGCATGTCCTCCCACAGGCGGTTTTTGGACAAAAAAAACAAATAGTCAAAACAAACATTCAAAATCGGCGGTGGACAAACCTGTCTTTAGTACACCACCCTTTAGTGAAAACGGCCTGGGACCGAAACCGACGGACCTGGACCCGCAAAAATGACGGCCGCGACGCCCTCTCGCGAACCGAACACGGCCAATTCGCCAACCGACGTGTCAGGGCAGGAGGTTGACCAACCTCCGACAAAATAGCCCAAACATCGTCCCCTGAGGATTTCTTCAGCATGTTTTTGAACATTCTTCCTGTAGAGGGACAGGCCCGGCTGAACCCCAAGACCTGCACGCGCGGACGCTCAACGCCGTGCGGCGTCTGTTCTCGTTGGCTCCGTGCCTCGGCTTCCCCTACACGGTGTGATGGCCCAAAAGGCGCTCGAGCCTCTGCTGCCCGCTTATTCTCTGGCTCGGCGTGCCGCCGGCCCCCCCAGATCTGCACGCACGAGCGCGCTTCTTTATTCTCGGCGATAAAGGGCATTATTGGTGGGGGGGGGGGGCCAGGGGGGGTATAACGGAACGCCTCCCCCCCACCATGCGCATGGCGGCAGTACCCGGAGCGCGCTGGGGGGAGGAAGGGGCGTTCCGTTATAGGGGGGGGCGGAGGGGGGGCCAGGGGCTATGATGCCCATTATGCCCGAAGCAATCAAGGAACACGCTCCACTGGGCGAGCGAGGCCATGACGTCTGTTGGCGGCGCGCACAAGGGGGTGGAGGGAGGGGGGAGGGCGTCTCAGAAGGAGGCTGTTCCTTAGAAGGCGCCGGCCTTACATCTGTAGATGAGGCCCGCGCCTTCTAAGAAGCAGGGGTGCTTTTAAAAGGCCCTCCCCTCTCCCCCCCTCTGCGCGTGGCTGAATCTGATCTTCTGGCTCGGCTTCTTCCCTCCCTGCTCCCTCCTTTCTCCCGCCTCCTTCCGCCCTTCTCCCGCCCCGATTGCCCGTTCGTCCAGATCCGCGGGAACCGATACAGAGCCAGAACCTTCAGATATCAATGGCTGGATCGAAATCGGGACACCGAATCAGAACACCAGACATCAGAGGCTCGATAGTTTGTTGTTCCAGATCTGGGCAAGACTAGACACCGCGCCGAACAATCAGTCCTCACACGGATCCTCGATCGCCTCTTGGGTTCGATTTGGGGTAGCCGAGACACCGAGCGCATCAGAGGCTCGATCGCATGTGTGCTCAGATGTGGGGCAACCGGGACACCGATCGAAATAATCACGCGTCATGGCCTCGATCGTCTGTTGGTTAAAATCCTTGACATCGGTCTGACGTTTTTTTTGGCGAGGACCATCGAGGAGCATCTTGGAGCATCGAGCAGGAGGGAAGGAGGGAGAAAGGACGGAGGAGGGAGTGAAGGAGGGAGAAAGCAGGAGGAGGAGGAGGAGGAGGAGGAGGAGGAAGGGAGCCGAAACCTTGTCCAACGAACCCTCCCTCGCAGCCTCTAATGGTAAGCTCCGCTCCAGCAAACAGAGCTCACAAAAGCAATCTATGTACTTGGCATCGGCCACTGTGGGCCTGCCGTCGTGCAGATGCCACACCGCTGGGGGCTAGCGGCGCGCACAAGGGGGCCAGAGGCTGTTCCCTTCAGGCTTCGCGGGGTATACCCCCAACTGGGGTGGTGGGATGGTGGGGATTAAGATGAGGATCGGTTACGCGATACTGAGCGCTCGCCCTTTGCAACAAGCTGGCCCGTCAGCAGTGACAAGAAGAGGGAAATGAGGGGGTCGCACAGGGGGGTGGGGGGAGGGCCAGGGCTTCTGAGAAGGAAGCTGCTTCTTAAAAGACACCGGCCCTGCATCTATAGATGAGGCCCGCGCCTTGAGGGTGCTTCTAAGACGCCCTCCCCTCTCCCTCCACCCCCCTTCTGCGCGTGGCTGGGGGAAGAGAGGAGGCTGCCGACACTATCTGAGCGACAAAAAGATGCGGGCCTTACGCGAGTTTACATAGCGACCTTGCGCGATGGCTCATGCGTGCCGCCAGCGCGGAACGCCCCATTGGAGACGAGGGCGCTTACGCGCGACCTTACGCGGGCAATGTATGCGCCAATGTCGGCGCAACCGACCTGGTGTTCTGGCGTCGCTCACCTGGATATGATGACACTAGACAAGCAAGCGAATGAGAGGCGACACGCATTCGGGATGTCGACGAAATGCGAAGTGAGCGCGTGGCAAACATCACGCAACGACAGAAGGGACATCGCGCCTCCTTGGGAGGCAGCCCGACGCACGGCCAGAACAACTGCAGATCATCCTGAGCGGGCAGCAGGGTTCATACGCATCACAATCCAAGTGGCCAAGGAACGCAATCACACGCACGACAGACCATGAATGAATGCGACCATGTTGCCTGTGGTCGGGACGTGACAACGAGGCGAACATGGACGTGCTGCAAGACAGATTAAGCAGCGCAAGTGCAGAGTAGCGTTGGCCGTCCTGCGTGTAGAGATAGCGCAGCCACGCAGTGACAACGTCCTGGCGACGAGGCGCAGCAGTCTGCGGCATGGCACAGAAACGATCAGTTCACGGCGAACCTGCGCCGATCAATAGGAATGCGGCGACCGAGCGAGACACACCAAAGCGGATTGTGTATAGACGCGATGGAATAGCGAGAAGTTGAGAGAGAGAGAGAGACAGAGAAGCAGGGAGAAAGAGAGACAGAGAGAGTGAGCTCGAGCAAAAAGAGAAAGAGAGAGAGGAAACAAAGAGGCAGAGAAAGAGAGAGACAGAGAGAGAGAGAGGTACAGAGAGTTAGTCATCATCATGCACCAGAGGAGTTAGTCAGTACGATGCGTCGGCGATGCGGCGCGATCCTCCGACCCCATCTACTCCGACCCTCATCTGGGAGGCCTAGAACCCCTAGAATAGAAGAAGATACAACGCCATAAACGTAAACGTTTGGCGCTCCACGCGGGTTTCTCGGATCTGCGCTGGACCCCCCTCCCTGGCGCGCGGAGCGCGCCAAGGACGGCGCCGAAGGGCCCACCGCGGATCCGAGAAATCCGCGCGGAGCAATAAACATTCATGTTTATGGCGTCTTTTCTTCTCGGGTATGGGGGACTCGGGTTGGCCTGACGGGGGCCATCATGAAAATGACTAGATCCAATCTGAAATTGAACGCGGGCTCCCGCTGCACACATTCCACGAGAACGGGACCGTCAACATTCAGGACGCGGTCGCCAAAAGACTTCGGCAAACCCGAGTTCCGGCTTGGTCGAGTCTCACGTTTGCCCGATCTTCTTCGACAGAAGCAAGGGGGGAGAAGGAGGAGGAGGAGGAGGAGGAAGAGGAGGAGAAGGAGGGGGAGGAGAAGGAGTAGGAGTAGGAGTAGGAGTAGGAGTAGGAGTAGGAGTAGGAGTAGGAGGAGGAGGAGGAGGAGGAGGAGGAGGAGGAGGAGGAGGGGAGAGGGAGGGGGAGGGGGAGGAGGAGGAGGGCGAGGGAGGAGGAGGAGGAGGAGGAGGGAGGAGGAGGAGGAGGAGGAGGAGGAGGAGGAGGAGGAGGAGGAGAGAGGAGGATGGGGAAGAGGAGGAGGAGGAGGAGGAAGGAAAGCGAACCAATCCCGGTTGCCTGAGAAGCCCTCCGCCCCGTCGGGAGGCTGCCCACGGCAGCCGGTCCCCGCAGGAGGTCGGGCCTGCGCTCGTGGCAGAGACGCGCGGCAGAGGCCCTGGGAAGGCGACCCAGGGAGGCCCAAATGATATCCTTAGGTCGGGCATGTCTTCCTACAGGCGGACTTGGAACGACAAATAAAAAAGACTCCAAGAATGCTCAAACGATACTCAAGCATGGTAGCAAAAATAATCCCCAGACGATTGTTTGATGATTTTTCGATATTCCTCCTGTAGAGGAACATGCCCGATTTAATGTTACCCGAGCGTGCCCCAATCGAGGCCCCCAAACTCCCCCCAAGAGGCCCCCCGAACCTCTTCCTCCCCATGCCGACACTTCCCCGCCGCCTACTCGTCACCCTCCTCCCTGTCCTCCTCCCTGACCTGTTTCCCTGACTCTCCTTCTCCTCGTCCTACTGCTGTTCATTCCCCCCCAAACCTCCCCCCTGCCCCCCGCTTCCCCTCCTCATCCTCCTCCGCATCCTCGGCCTTCAACACATCCTCCTCCTGCTGCTCCACAGCGTCCCCCGCGTCCTCCTACTCCTCCAAATCTTCATCCTCGTCTTCGTCGTCCTTCTCGTCTGCGTCGTCGTCGTCGTCTTCAGGGTCGGCAGCACCGGCCGTAAGGCCTTGGCAATCTTAACCGAGCGCGCCCACAAGAAACCAACACCAAGACATGAGCTAAACAATGTTATCAGCGTTCGTTTTGTGTTCGCTGTCCCCTCCTTGTGTCTCCGTGCCGCCTTTGCTTTCACACGACGTCGAAACGAAAACGGCCCACGCAATCGCGAGAAGAACACCGTCTGGCTCGCGCCTGAGAGCCCAGCGGCAAGACGAGAGGACGATGGACGACGATCTGGAGGCGGCCGAGAGGTGGTTTGGACTGGACCCCAGACAAATCAGTCAGGAGGCGGAGATTGCGTGGCCAAATTTTATATACCACCACCACCTGCAAGATTAATTTCACGATGATTCCCGATCTTGGTGGCGGTGGTCATGTATTGTGCTCGGAAAGATGATACCATATCCGCTCACAATCGGTCCCCCGACCCACCCTGGGGCCCACGGAACTTTCACCCCAAATCCGTGTTTCACAATCTCCCTGGGCCCGAAACAAAGCTCCCCGAAGCCGAGAAGACCCAAAGCCGGCCCGAGCCCAGCACCGCCAACCTCGCCTCCCCTCCCCCCCTCCTATAGGGGAAAGCGGAAACGGTCCTATGCGCGAATGGGTCTTGTGAGTGTACTTTTGAGTGTACTTTTAGGTATGCAACACATGGGCCCGCTGAAAGCGCCAGCGGAAAGGTTGCATTCGCTTCGCTACGGCGGTTTCCAAGGCCTCCGCGGCGCGCGCGCCGTAGCGAGGCCACGTGCATCAGGTCAAGGGCGACGTTCACATGCGACTCTCGCGCTCGCAGTCTGTTTGCCCGCATGCCTGCGCAGCACCAGCGCGGGCAACTGATCGATATTCGGCGCCGTCGAACGCCGCCCTGGCCCGCCGCGGCCAATGTAGCGAAACCTTCGACAGGTGGCCCTCCCGCTCATTTCATTAACACGTGAGCACTCAAGCAAGATGACAGCGACAGTCCCCGGATGATTTCTCTGGGCATGGGGGCGGGCGTGCGTCATTAATACTCGTCGCATTGGCCACCTGGTCGTCGACACGTTTGGGCGCATTGACATGCCAGCGGGTTGCGCGGCAAAGGTTTCAATTGCTGTCTGGCGGCCCACTCCCCTCCATCGGTGCGCGCGCATCCTGAGATGTCCCCCATGGCATGTTGCTTCCAGGCTCCGGTCTCGGCTTCTCGGATCACCGCGCGGTCGGGGGCCACCCCGAACGGGGCGCGCACGTCTGAGCGCATGCGCGGCGAGGCCCCGTCAGCCCAGAAACGCAGCAATATCCTCCCAATACGCCCAACAGAGGGCACTGCGAACCTGTGTCACCCCGCCCCCGCGCACCCCTAGCAGGGATTGTTCCGACCCTGCTAAATTGCCGCAGTTTTCCGCGATCTTCCGTGCGCCAGCGCACTGAAGGAAACACGCAATGCATTCAGCATGCCAACTATCTGCCAGAACAGCGACCGCCTGTCAGATCGAAGCCCCTCGAAACGATGCAATTGTGAGGTCAGGGCGCGCGCGAAGAAATCTGCGCACGCCGTTGCCTTCGACGCCTTTCAAACGAAGTGCAAGCGACACCTTTTAAACAAAAGGCAAGAAGAATACGGGCACCCGCCGCGACGGGAGGAGGCTTGAGCCAAAAGGGCAACGGAAAGGATGGAGGGGGCGGGGGGGGAGCGGGGAAGGGGTGGCGGGGAGGGGGGACGACAAGGGAAGCGCCGTGCGGGAGTGGGAAGGGGAGCGCCCGAATGGAGCGGAGGGGGAGGTGGGGGAGGGGCAGGAATGTCCGACACGTTGGCGTCCACTCAGAAATTCTGAGACCCCGGCGTTCAGTTGCACGTCCGCCTGCTAGTTCTCTCCCGACGCCGAATCCACCCCCGTCGCCTTCCGAACATGACTGGCTTAGCCCTGTTCCGACTGGGCCCGAAACTGCCGCGAGAAAGAGTGCGCGGAAGGGGGGGGGAGGGGCGGGCGAGAGGGACGGGGGAGGATAATGCCGAAGAGGGGGAGGGGGAGGGAGGGGAGGGAAGGAAACGAGGACAGCCGAGGGGAGGGAGAGGGGCCGGAGGGAGGGAGGGGATGGAGAGAGGAAATCTGGAGAAATGAGCAGAGCGCGGGGAGGCGGTGGCGGGAAGGAGGGAAGGAGGGAGTGAAAGGGGAGGGGGGGGGGATGGGGGAGCAAGTGGAAAATGCGAAGCCCCGGCTGGGAGGCTGCCCTGCCCAGTCGCCCTCGCGGGCCAGCGGTCAACGCCCAGGGCGCTGGTTCTCAGCCGCTCAGACGGCGTAGAAAGACCCCCCTCCAAGTTTCTGAGGAGCCCCGGGCTCGCGACACACCCCCCGATTGAAGTGTTCAAAGGGCCCCCCGAGAAGCCTCGCGGCATCCTGAGGATTCGTTCTGGGCGGGCCCCTTGGAGGACTTAGGGAGGCGACGCTCCGCTGCAAACAGCAAATGGCATGTCCAAGATGACGAAGAATTCCAACAAGGCCCCACGTGGCTAACGGCGACGCCGCCGTGGCCTTGAAAGCCCCCCCAAAGGTTGTAAGTGATAGCGAGGGGCACTACGAAAATGCCGAGTGATTATGCGGAACCTTGCCGACAGGAAAATATCATCAAACGCCGATACTGTTGCTATATGTGCGCCTCCCTGGTGCTCCTAATGCGGACGGCTTCATGACATGTTAGTGGGGCGCCCATGCGTTCCACGGAAGTCCCTAGGAGCGCCCTTGGCAGTTCGATCGGCTTCCCCAGCGGCCCCTGCATGGGGCATGGAAGGGGAGAGGACTGGAGAGGAAGGGAGGTGGTCACATTTCTACTGCGCCCCGCCCTGGCGGGATCCTACACGGCCAACCTGCCGAGCTCAGAACGCATCTTTTGGAAAAGGGTTCTCAGCTTCATAAGTGCATTTGGCGTAATCCCAAGCAAAAGCGAGAGTCTCAGAAATTGCCAATGGTTTGCCCCGCATGAACCAGGAAAACGACCTCAAACGAGTATGTCCATCCCAGACGCGCAGGCACGTGCCCTTCTCCTGTTAGGGCCCCGGCCGAGCGAGCGAATCACGGGCTGGCAATCCCCCTGCCCCCCCCCCACAACCTCGGCCTGAAAGTTGTTTCGGAAGAGCATTGGGCATATAACTTACAATCGGTTGATTACGCACCGAAGGCGCAATGCAATGCGCGGACGGGGAGGCGGGGAGGAATGCCAACCGCCCCTCGCTCGCACAATGCGGGGCCCAAGTCCGTCCTCTACCGTGATCCGCAGCATGGGGGGCCTGAAGAACTCAACGGCCTGGAAGTCCCCTGCTGCGATTTGCTCCCTCCGATGCTTACGTGCAGCCACGGACAGCTTGGGGCCTTGCGCCTTGCCCTTGGCCTTGGCCGCGGCTTTCTTGGCGGCCGGAAAAAGTTTATCTCGCATGGTTTTGGTAGCTTTCGCAGAGGCCGAGAGCTGGGTTCGTTTTCCCTCCTCCGAAGCCACCCACGACTTCCATTTGTTAGCCTCGTTAGTGGGCACGACAAGCTCGAGCATCTCAGGGTCATCGATGATCGGCTGCAGCGCCGAAGTGTCCTCCCCAGAAAGAATCTTCCGCCTTTTCGAGAATGCCAACTCGCACTGGTTTGCATCCATGCCCTCAGTCACCTTCATCATGAGCGCCATGATCTCGGCTTCTTCCTGGCATTCCAGGCCGAGTTTGCCGAGCTCAGCGTTCGCTTTCAAGCCGTACTCCTCAACTAGCCGCTTCACTGTTTTTTGTGGCAGGTGGGCGAAAGCTCGCTGGGCATGCCAAGCGAGCATTCTGGAGTCATCGGCCGAGCTGCGTCTGATGACGCAGCCGATGGGGTTCTCGAGCTTCGCGCCTTCGTGGGACGTCATCAACCTCAGGGGGCTTACGATCGTAGTGTTCACTATGTTCCATTCCTTCAAGTCGTCGACGTGAGTCCATTCGAGGAACGTCGGCCTGTTAAGGTAAATGTATTCGTCTGATGTGAGCTCACACGGCCACATAAGCACCCCCGAATCTTCCGCAACACGAAGTACCAAAGAGAAGGAATCAGTCAACAAGTTGTGCACGACCTCCCCTTCGGGGAAGATAGAAGCATACCAAAAGTAGTCTGCAACCGAAATGGAATCGGTGCGCACCATGTACGATATGAGTGACTGTTCGGAAGAGAACCTGAAGAGCTCGTGGGCAGTCACCGTGGGCCAGGTATGGTCTTTCAAAACATCATTGTATGGAATGCCCTCGCTCTTTATCTGGACCTCCCCAGCGCGAAATCCGCCACCGTGCCCCGATGCACGAGTTGAGGTGTCCTCAGGTCCCTCGGAGGTCTTTGCAACGAGCATGCGGAGAACTGTTGGGGGTGCCCAGCGGCCCCAGGAGCAAGGGGGGCCCCATGCCTCCCCGGGGATCGCCGCGCGGCCCCCCCCCCCCCCGATGCCACAGAGACCTCGAACGGGCCACGAGGGCCTTAACAGAGCCCTGTGGCGGTCTAAAAAAAAACAACGCTCGGCCAACGAGCGCCCCGAGACGGCGCAGGGCGGCTTCAAGACGGCCCGAGGGGCCCCCAAGACGCCCCTGGGGACCCCAAGCGCGCCCCCCGAAAGCCTCCACGATGGCCCGAGGACGGCCCAGTGGGCCTACACAATGGCCCCGAGACAATCCCAGGACGATCAAACATTGACTCCGAGACGGCTGGGACGGCCCAGTATTCCTCTAAGGCGGGCCCCAAGACGCCCCCGAGCTGTCCAAGCCCCCTCCAAGCGAGCCCCTAATGGCCCATGAATGTTTCCTCGGCGGCCCAGCATGGACCCACGGCGGCCCAATATGGGCTGAAGACTATATTAAAGGTCCCTGGGCCGCTCCAGGGTGATCCACGAGATTCCCCAGGAAGCCTTCGCGAGGCCCAGTAGCATTAATTGTAAGTGTGCACTCAAGGAGCTTAGCGCTGTCGCCATCTCAGGTTTCCGACAACCTCACACGGCCCAGCTGACCTCCATAATGGCTCCACGATGGCCCAACACGCCCCCTGAAGAGCTCCAAAGATTCCCCCAATACGGCCCGAAATGGCCTCCAAGACGGCTAGAATGGCCCAAGGTGGACTCCCAGACGGCCGAGGAGGCCTCCAAGGCGGCCAGGATGGCCCTGAATGGCTTTCAACATGGTCCAACATGCCCTCCGAGACGGCCAGAATGGCCTCGATATAAATCCAATACGGCCCAATATGGCTCCGACACGATCCCACTGTGGCCCCAGAGGCCGCCAAAAGGCATCAGGAGGCTCCAAGATGGCCCCATCATGCCTCCTCCCCCCTCCTCGTTCTACTCCCCATGTTCCTCCTTCTCCTGATCGTTTTCCTTTCCCCCCCAAGTGTCCCCCGAAAGGGTATGGTTTGGGGGGCACGTCGTCCAGTAGCTTGGCCGAGCTCTGGCCGAACGTTTGGTTGCATTGGCACTTGCACGCGGCAGAGGGCGGCAGTGTTTCGCCGCAGGCGTTTTCTATAAATCCTCTCGGAGCTTCTCCGGAGTTGGCAAAGATGCTTGTGTGGACGACGGGACAGGTCGATCCCACGTTGCACCGATATCCGATTTGACTGGCACCAAGGACCTCCGAACCCGAGTCATCATTTTCGATTCTTGAGCTCGGGTTTCCTCTGATCTAGCAGCCCTGTTGTTGTCTTCCATTGGCTTAGACGCGGCTATGCCCTCGAATGCCTGTTTCCAATACGCCACTAACGAATCCACAGCATACTGTCCGAAGTTGCCGTGCAGCAGAATCACAGAAGTCACCCTCATAATGGGTTCCATCATCTGGCTCCGGCGCACAAGCTGCTGCACGAACGCGTTTGGGTGTGATTCGGCCTTCTTGAACATTTCACATACAGTCTTTGTTTGCGACAAGAACGCGTTGATCTTGATGGGGTCATCCCAAAGAGACCGTGCCAAAATCAATGGGTAAGCAGTTGCATAGTAAGTTTGGGTAGTTGCGCGAGCTCTCAGCATGCCAAAGGTGAGCGTCCAGATCTCGTTGGCTGCGATGTCCTGGGAGAGGATGCGTTCTTCTGGCACTGTGGCTCCAGGGAGCTTGCTCGGGGGATGCATGTCGAGCCCCATCCACTCGAGCTTCTCTGGACAGAAGAGACAATCGATCAACGCGTGAAGCTCACCCACGTGGCCCCACGTGGCGGCATCTAGAAAAAACTTACGGCTACCAGCCTTAGTTCTCAGATCCTGCATCCAGTGGCCATGCTGGGTGCTCAACGGCTCCGACACGATGCCGATTATCCGGCTTGCCTCTTTCAAATCGGGGCTCGCGGCCAGCTCCAAACATACGTGCAATCCCACCAGCCCTCTGGGCGTAGGTGGTTTAGGGAGCTTCCTCTTCCAACCCCCTTCTTCCCCTTCAGGGAGGGGATTACTTCTCCCCCTACCCCCTCCTCTGGACCTGAACGGGGGCGGTCGCGAGATGTCAGACGGTACTTTTTCGCTCAAGACGGCTCCGAGAGCGCGTCCGAGAGCCCAAGATGAGCTCCAATATGGCCCAAGATAGCCTAAGATGCCGCAAGATGGCTTCGAAGATGCTCCCAGAGGCCCCAAGATCGCCCCAAGACGGCTCCAAGAGGCCAAAGAGCTTGCCAAGGCGGCCCCAAGAAGCCAACATCTTCCAACAACCAAAGGAAAACACATGATGTTTGTTTTCTCGCCGTTTCGCTTCCGATGGCCTCCCGAGGCCTCAAGATGGCTCCAAGATGGCCCGAGAGGGCCCCAAGAGGGGCCCAAGAGAGCCCCAAAACGGCCCCAAGAGCGCCCGAGCGCTCCAAGAGCGCTCCAAGAGGGGTCCAAGAGGCGATTTTAGAGGCTCGAGGGGGCGACGCTAATTAGGGGGCCCCTCTTCTTTGATCGATCTCCTCCAAGGTGGCCCCAAGAGGCGCCCAGGGGCCCCAAGAAGCCTCCAAGATGGTTCCAAGAGGCCCCCAAGAGGCTCCCAAGAGGCCCCCAAGAGGCCCCCAATAGGACCCCAGCGGCCCCCAAGAGGCCCCCAAAAAGGCTCCCAGGAGGCTCCCAGGAGGCACCCAAGACGCCGAGAGGTTCCAAGAGAATCCCCGGGGCACCCAAAACGCACAAAAAATACACCTGGGCCTGCCAAGAAGCTCCCCTAACGCCTCAAGAGGCCTTCAAAAAACGTTTAAGGGCCGTCTTAACAGCGGCATGCCCCAGGATCCAGAACCATGTGTTTTTATGTAATTGTTATGCTGCTCTTGGGCCCTCTTGGAGCCTATAAGGGCTCCGACATGCACCCGAAGAGAGCTGCAATGGCCCAAGAAAGCTCCGCGACGGCCCAAAAGGGCCGCAACACATCCCCAAGGAAATCCCTCTTTCAAAAAGCGTATACGATCAATCCGAGGAGACCCCGAGAGGCATTCAAGATGCTTTTGGCTATTATGTTCGCCCTGTTCCTCCTCCTCGTCCTCCTCCTTCGTTTCCTCCTCCTTCTCCTCGTGCTCCTCCTCCTCGTTCTCCTCTTCCTCGTCCTCGAGGAGGAAGGGCAGGCGCTCCTCCCCTCGCCGTCCGCCAACCCGTCATGTCATCGATCTCGGCTGCTGGGGCTGAGCACGCGCAGAAAGTGCTGTAAAATACAATGCGAAACGCCAACATTGAGGGGGGAAGAAATGTGCCACTTTGGGCAAATTTCATCCCCCCTCAATTTTGGCGTTTCGCACTGTGGTTTGCATCACTTTCTGCGCGCGCTCAGCCCCAGGAACCAACATCGATGACATGACAAGTGCGCGGGCGGCGGGGAGGGGGAGCGACGTAGGGAGGAGGAGACATCCCTCCTTGGCTCGGTTCGGCTGTCCCCATCTTTGCTCCCACACTTCCCTAGACACCTCAACTCGCCTGGGCGTTGTTTCTGGATGGGCTGGCGGGAATACGCGGAGCGTCAACTATTGATTTTTACACCGCTTGTAGATGGCACCCATATTTTCCGAAGAAGTCTTGATCGGGCAAGCCGCCGTTTTCTCGGAGTCCCCCTCGCCCCCCAGAGGCGGTTCGACGTCTTGTTGCGCCTTCGCCTCCTTCACCTTTGTGGTCTTCCAAACTTGCCACGCCTTCGAAACAGCGCCCGTGGTCAAGCCCCAGTGCAACAACAACAAAAGTGTCTCAGACCAACCTTTACGTCGTTGTTTCTCACCTTTCGGATATGAGAGCCAGCGCGCCAAAGCGATGGTCTCTCCCTGCCTCTGCACAATATCGAGAAAAGGGAGGTCCTTGATGAATTGCTTCCTCGCCTCCACGTTTGTCTCGGACTCTGTCCGCCAACCGCGCTCGAAACAAATGTCGGGCCACAAGGCCACAAGACTGGCGTCGTTTTCTTCCAACAGTTCCTTCGCCTCCAGAAACCGCCACCGTGCTCCCGGCACAGGTTGGGGCGCCCTCTGGAGCCCCAAAACATACAATGTTCACATTGGCATGCCCTGTAAGCCACCATGCATCCAATTGCTTTCGTTCGAGCGCGCGGGCCCCTGAGGGCCCCCGCGGATCCCCGCGCGCCTTGCCTCGGAGCCCCCGAGGGCCAATCCGAGTCCCAGTCATTCGGCTTGCTTGCCGATGCCTCGAGGGGTCCGTCCTCGAGCAGCGTTCGGGGTGTCCTGGGGCCTCATCGGGGCCACTGGCTTCCACCGAAGCGGACGAAACCATTCAGAACTCCCAGGCGCGCTCTCAACTTACACTGTATTCGCTCGCGCAACGTTTCGGGCGTCGAACCCGTTTCTGGAAGCTCCCCATTCCGCCGCCAAGGACCCCCGAACCAACGCGAGGAGCCCAACGAGCACCCCAGAGGGCCCCCAGAAGCCGCTCAAAAATGGAACTTGTCGACGCAAAAAAAAAAACGAAGATGCACGCGATGCCGCCGACGCGTTCCCGAGACGCTCGCAGCGGCGCCCCCTGGCGTCGCCACGGGGCCCTTCGAGGCTTCAGGGGCCTCGCCGAGATTCCCAAGAGAGACCTTCCCGAACCCGCAGAAGGCGCACAAGAGACCCAAGATGTATCCAGAGGGCCCAAGGGTCCCCGATCCCGGGGCGGCGGCGACGGAGGGCGCAGGCCAGAATATGGTTTCTTGTATGTTGGTAAGCCAACGCCCTGCGGACTTGCAAGGGCCAGACGTAAAATTGAATAGCGTCGTAGTTGCGTACACAGCCGTATTCAGTTTAGCCCAAGATATCCCGGACTTCCAATCATTGTGTATACGATGGGCTGCAGGGTCCCACAGAGTGACGAGGTTAATCATCTTGCTATACTTTAAAAAATGGCTGCCCGTCACTTGCCAAGGCGCCTGATCCAGCACAGCAGAAAGTATTGGGGCTGTCCTTGCAAGGGACTGGAAGCACATCGATTTATCATCCATCAGAGCTTTAACCTGGTCCAAATCGACCTGGAATGAAGATAAACGCCTCCTCAAGCTGTGCCTCATGGCGTTGTCCGTCTCCCGAATCCAAAGGAGCGTTGCCATTCTTGGCGTCTCCACGTATGATCGTCTCTGACGTTTTTTAGCTGGCTCGTTCGCCCCCTCCCAGAAAGTTTCCATGGCCTTGCTGTAGTGCTCCCTCTCAGCAATGGTGGGGGTGCTGCCGGGCTCCGTTGTCCTCGTCTTCTTCTCACGCTTAACCTATTGGGCAACGTTCCAAACCTGTTCAAATTCCCCGTCGCACTGGCGTGGAAACAATTCAAACGCTTCAAGCAGAAATCCCGACACATCCAAATTATATGTAAGCCTCAGTAGGGCGCGCAGGACATTTAGGAGGCACTCGAACAGCCACAAGATGGACACCCAGAAAGCCCAAAGTTCAACGCAAACTGAACTCGCCATCGCTCTCACCACGGGAACGGCTTGCGTACGTAAAATCTGAATCGATTGATGGGGGCTCTTGGGGGGCCCGCGGAGACCGCCTGGGGGGCTGCATGGACACAGAGCGCGGACCGACGGGGCCTCCTGAGCCCACAGAAGGCCACCCAAAGGACCCAAACATCAACGCGAATTGAAAGCGCCACTGTCCTCAGCAAGGGAGCGGCTTACGCCGAACTTGTGTCAGGTTTCGGCACCTCTTGAAGGCCTTTGGGAGCCCGCCTCGGACGCTCCCGAGTCTCGAAGAGAGCCCTGAGGACGCCCATTGAGACCCCAAGGAGGATCCTCAGGATGACCTAAATCAAGCGCCAAAATCAACGCACCACCGTCCTCAACAACATCGGGTGACCCAAAAAACGGCGACAATGGGGACAGTCAAGGTCTAGCATCCGACGGGACGGACACTAGCCGAACTGGCGAGGGGTGAGGCCATGCCTCAGAGACGAGCCTCAGCAGCAGCATCCTGTAGGGCGCGGCGGGGCCCTACAGGACAAGGCCGCGGATCCTGTAGGGCGCGGCGGGGCCCTACAAGATCTGGTGGCTCAGGGGCCACCGAGCTGGGCGTAAAGTGAGGCGAGAGCTTTTTTTTTACCTTCATGTCCCGTCCGAAACGGCTCCCCACGCGGCCACGGCGCTCCCGGAAAGGCCCCCAGACAAGCCAAAAAAAGGCCGAACAGCGGCGCCAAGAGGACCCCCACAGGGCCCGAAGACGGTCTGCGAAGCACCAACTTAAGGTGACAATGTGTTTCGCACCATAATTTCCCCTCCGGAACGGCTCCCCGCGCGGCCACGGCGCTCACGGGAGGCCCCCAGAACGATCCTTGGAGAAGCTTGTGCCAAAACAACTACGGATGTCTGAAGGGGGCGCAGGTGGAGTCCCAAAAGGGCTCCAGGAGGGTTCCAAGAGCCCCCCAAGAGGGCCCAACACCTTGTCACGAACAAGGCCCTTTTTTGTGACAAGGTGTCGGGCCCTCTTGGGGGGTCCTTGGAGCCCTGTGGGGGCCCTCTTAGAGCCCTTTTGGGGCTCCAAGAGGGCTCTAAGAGAGCCCCGAGAGGGCTCCAGGAGGGTTCCAAGAGGCCCCCAAGAGGGCCCGACACCTTGTCACGAAGAAGGGCCTTGTTCGTGACAAGGTGTTGGGCCCTCTTGGGGGGCTTTTGGAACCCTTCGGGGGCCCTCTTAGAACTCTTCTGGGGCTGCAAGAGGGCTCCAGGAGGGCCCCAAGAGGGCCCAAGGAGAGTTCCAAGAGGCCCCCGAGAGCTCCCCATGAGGGCCCAACACCTTATCACGAACAAGGCTCTTTTACGTGAAAAGGTGTTGGGCCCTCTTGGGGGGTTCTTGGAGCCCTGTGGGGCTCCAAGAAAGCTCCAAGAGGGCTCCAGTCGGGTTCCAAGAGGCCCAATTTGAAGGCCCCCTTCATCCCGCTGGGAGATGTGCAACGGCCGATGCACATCCTGGAACTCAATCTCGCGCCTTCCTCGGGCTCCAATTGGGGCTCTCTTGGCTGCGGCATTCGGGGACGACAACCCTCCCAGGGTACCCCCCCGTCCGCGAGCGGCGAGCGGCAAGATGGGCTCCCCGGGCGCCGCCAATTGGGAGGCCGGCGGAGCCCCGGAATAAAAGTCAAGACGGCGCTGTCTTGACTTTTATTCTGGGCCTCGGCCGGGGCCGCCTCAGAGCCGCCTCCGGGCGACTTGGAAGCGGTCCAAAGCTGCCTCCGGGTGACCCGGAGGCGCCCCCGAGCCGCCTCCGAGTGACCCGGAGACGGTCCAGAGCCGCCTCCAGGTGACCCGGAGGCGCCCCGGGCTCCCCGTCGGGCCCGCCGCCGAGGCCCGGGGGCGCCTCAGAGCCGCCTCCGGGCGACTGGGAGGCGGTCCAGAGCTGCCTCCGGGTGACCCGGAGGCGCCCCCGAGCCGCCTCCGAGTGACCCGGAGGCGGTCCAGAGCTGCCTCCGGGTGACCCGGAGGCGCCCCCGAGCCGCCTCCGAGCGACCCGGAGACGGTCCAGAGCCGCCTCCCTGCAGGTGACCCGGAGGCGCCCCGGGCTCCCCGTCGGGCCCGCCGCCGAGGCCCGGGGGCGCCGCCGCGGGCTTTCTCCACTGGAATTCCTATACGGCATGGGGCACCCACGACGAAGGCAAGACAAATGCATCAGTGGGTCGCCCCCACTGTCGCGCCCCAGCTCCGCGCCAAGAGATGCCCTAGCCATCCAGTGGCACTGCAGCGCACGGGCCTTCCCCACCTTGGCGCCTCCTGTGTGCGAGGGGCGGGGGGGGGGTCCTTGCTCAAAAGTACCAAGCTTTACTCGTGAGGACGTCCTCTCGAAAGTAACAATCGTTGATGTCTCAAGCGAAACCAACTTTTGAGCGGATTTCTCAAAAGTACGGAGGGGGTCGCTCAAAAGAACGAAGGTGGTCGCTCAAAAGTATGAAGTGCGGATGTATCAGGCGAAACCAACTTTTGAGCACATTTCTCAAAAGTACGAAGGGGGTCTCTCAAAAGTGCGGACGGGGGCGCCAAGCTCGGACCTCGAAAGATCAGGTCGGGCCTGGGCATATGTCCACAACGTGTGAGCAACTTGGGACGGGCAACGCTCGCCCCAAGTTTTGAAGCAAAGATCCCGCCTGAACAGGCGCCCACACGTGATTGTCGCCGGACGGGTCCCAGAACATGTAATCCGCCACCGTGCCCCGCAGCACGAATTAAAGTCTCTGCAAGTCCCTTCGAACTCCCTGTGTTGCATGTTCACCGCGCTCCTTGAATAGCCAGGAGGCCCCGGGGGCGGGGCGCTCCGCAGACTCCCTGGGATCGCCGCGTGGCTTTTCGCGAGGCCAGACAGCCCCAAAACGGGCCGAGGGTGGCCCGAGAGGGCGGCAGCATGGCCAGAGAGGGGCCCCCCATCAACCCATCAACGCCCCGAGGCGGCCCAATATGGACTCTAGACGGGCCAGGCTGCCCCGAAAACGCCCCAAGAAAGCCCCAAATGGGAACCCCAAGAAGACCCGACATTGCCAAAACCATTGAAGCTCGAATGGTATTGCCGCGTTGATTCCGAGTTGTCGCGTTTTGCCAACTTGAAGACGCTTGAATCGGCCAAAGGAGCCACCAAGACCCCCCCAGGGACGACCTCATCATCCCCGAAGGAAAACCCTCGGCTGCCCAGAACGGCCCCGGAATTACCCGATACGCCCAAAGGCGGTGCAAGAGGCCCCAAGAGAACCCCATGAGGGGAGAAAGAGGGGGAACTCGAGGTGGCTGGCGGGGCATCTCCCCTCAAGATGGCCTCCCATACGTCCAACGTGTCCCCGGGGCCCCTCCGAACCCCCCCTGGAGCCCCCAGGGGGCCCCCAAGATTCCCCCAAGAGGCCAATAAGCTGCCCCCAGGAGGCCCCAATGTCGCCCCCAGGAGGCACCCCCCGAGACCCCAGGGGGCATCCACGAAGGATTTGGCCCACAACCCGGACACCTTGGCGGGAGATGCCGAAGGCCACAGGATCCACCGCCCCTTGTTGCCTGCAAGCGGGGTTATTGGCGCTCCGAACTTTGTCCGCGGATGCATTTTTGAAAAGCTCCCGAAAAAATGTCGCCCGATCCTGGCTGGCACACGGGGCCCCCCCAAGGGCGCTCGAAGTCGTTATATGGCTTCCAGGGCTGCTACGATGGCCCAAGGTCTCCTCCGATACGATCCTTAAGCGCTTCCACACCGGCCCACGCGGCCCCAACGACGTCCAAAATGGCCCCGAAATGCTTCCAAGACGGCCCAAGATGGACCCAAGACGGTCTACAACGGCGCGAAGAAGGTCAAGCATGGCCAAGCTCTGGCCCAAACGTTTGGCCACACAGGCGCTTCCACAAGGCAGGGGGAGGCGGTGGTCCACCGCAGGCGCATTCAATAAGTTGTCTCCTCACCTGCGAGCCACACCCCGTCGGTCTGCATGCAAAGGGACCCGCGGTTCGGCATGAAGGACCACCCATTGGACATGTAACCAAAGAAAACATCCCAGTCCCACCGCGTGGCCTGGGAGACGGTCTCACGCCCTTTCCCTTTGCGACCCCAGATCTTCATTCCAGCAAGTGCTGCTTTGGCTGTCTTCAGGGCTGGATGTTGCTTCATTTTCTTTAAAAGCTCTAGTTTGTAGAGTCTGGTTGTCTTGCGGTTCTTCCCTGTCGGCGTGGTTATGGCTGGCAACTCCAATATCTTTTCAGTCGGCCAATTGTCTCCGTCCACCCTTGAACACTCCATGACGCATGCGAGGCTGGAAATGATGTCTTTGGCAAGGCTGATCTTGGCATCACTCGACGGGTCCTTCCCGATAGGGTTCCCCAGGAAACGCAACAGATACACAAGCGGCACCTGGGGTGCAACGTGCTATCCGCCACCGTGCGACTTGCACAGAATGGAGCGCCTGGATACCCCCTGGGACTCTCAGTACCATTTGGCGAAGCCTTGGCTCCTGAAAGGATGAATATGTGGGAAGCACGGGGACAGAAAACGTTCGTATTTTGCGAGGGCGCGAGAACGTTTGCATCGCGTCTCGGAGCTTTCTGGGCGTTAAGATTTTGACGCGTACACGTCGAATCTAATCAAACAAAGCAGACGGGAAAAAACATGTGGCCTGCGAGTGCCTTCTTGGGGACCCTCCTGGGGCTCTTTTGGGCCGTCTTTGGGCCCTCCTTGGACCGTCCTAGGGCCCTGTGGGCCGTCTGGGATGGCGTGGGCCGTCCTGGCGCCATCTTGGGGCTTTGTGGGGTTCTCTTTGGGACCTCCTGTAGCCCTCGTGGGGCTCTCTCGGGAGCCTCTTGAGACCTTTAGGGGCTTTCTTGAGGGCCTCTTGGAACTCTCTTGAACCGCCCTGGGCCGCCTCCAGCCGTCTTTGAGCCGTCTTGGGCCCCCTTGGACCCGACTGAAGTCAGATCTCTTGCGCAAAATGTAACGCTTCCCAAACAATTACCCTTGAGGCGCAGTGCTCGCGCAATCAGTCCTAACCCACGGTGTGCCCCCATGTACCCAGGCCTCCTTCGGATGCGCCTAGCCCATGACCAAAGCGCGGCGGCGGGATGGGCTGGAGGCCGCTAGATAGACGCAGCTCGCGAGATGGAGGTTTGAAGGGCAAGGCGCAGCATGACACGAACACGTTTAAAAGGTTGTCGGACCAAAACGAGCACGAAACCTAAAAACTCTGTGATTTCGGAGCTGCGGCTACGGCTCGCTGGGTTTACGCAGGCGCCTTGTTATGATCGTCGGTTGGAGTGCGTCTGAAAAACTGCGCGGCCAACCCGTGGCCGAGAAGGATCGTCAAGGCCCCCGCATCCACGCCGCCGCCTGCCACCACGATCCGTCGAGGTGGAATAGCGGCCTCCCCAATCGCAGCCTCTGGTCCGTAGGTGAAAAAAGCGCCGTCGTGCGCGAGATACCTGTCAAAGAACGTTTCCATGATAAGTCTGGAGTTCTCGGCCTCCTGTGGCTCGCTCTTCCCCTTGCTGACCAATGACTTTACGAGAAACCAAAGCATGAGAGTCGTGGAAAGCTTGGTGTCGTCGCTGCTTTGAGTGAGGTCGAGAGCCCTCACCTTGCCCTCACCACCACATCGTATGTCATTCCTCGCAGAAGCTAACAATGAACGGGTGCTCGGCATGCAGCTCGATGCATCGAGGCCGAGCTGCAACGCGATCCTCTTGCATGCTTCGACTCTTTTTTTCAATAATGGCCAACTGTACCTCCCCAGCATTGCCAGGACCAGGCAGGGCAGAGACCAAAACATGAAACAACCAGCGACTGGCAGAGTGTAGAGCCAAACCTGAATGTGGATGGTCTTGTTTGTGCCTCTGGTATGTTCAAAACCTGATGACGAAGACTCCTCGGAAAATTTTTTGCACCACACGGCGGCGCCATCTTCTTTCTTCACGAAAGGTTTGCCTGAGTCGGTTTTGTGATAGGTCCGAGTGAAAATATTATTTGCCCACACAACGAAAGAAACACCGTCGGATGCCATCTCGCCCACTCGGTCGTTCCTACGGTGCGGCAGCGTCAAGTAAGCGAAACCATCACCTGAGAAGGCAAGTGCACAATCTGGGCCCATGTCGTCAGGTAGCCTGACGATCTCACCAGTCCCCGTGTGCTCCAAGCATTGCCCGGAAGCGCCGCCGACAGTCAGGCGAACGAGGCCCACGTGAGGGACCTCCATGCTAAGAGGTCCGAGTGGGGGGGGATGGCGCAGGCTGCTCTCAGCGTCACTTGAATTTGGATTCGAGCCAGAGTGGTTGGGGTGTGGATTGCGAATGTCTGTTTGACGGGGTGCTTTCATCTGCGGCCCTACTATATCTCCCCGTGCTCCTTCTGTTCCCCCTACCCCGCGCCCCTCGATCGCGGCCCACGGGAGAACGCCACAGGCACCTCAAAGGCGCCTCGGACGGCGGCCGATCGACCGAGGCAGCTCTGAAGTGACCTACGGCAGAAGAGAACGCACCAACCGCGGAATTCGACTTCGGCATGCTTTGTGCACAACGCCTCCGGGGACGGAGGGCTCGGAGGGACGCTCTGGGAAGGGGAAACCAGGGGTCACCTGAGAAACAAATTTGGCCCAACTCTCGTCTTCAAGTGACCCCCTCTGGAAGCCACGGACCGACGGGGCGAAGCCCAAGACCAGCCCAGGGCCACCGCGCAGTCCCGGCAAGATGAACATATCAAGCCGCAGCGTGTTAACATAATGTGCGCCCCAGGTTCCGCCAGTGCTTAGGAGAACAATGCCTGTTAACATAATGTTTGCCCCTAGGTTGTTAACATTATGTTTGCCCCTACTTCCCGCCAGGAGAACAATGCGTGTTAAAATAATGTTTGCCCCTAGGTCCCGCCAGTGCTTAGGAGAACAGTGCTCAGGCCGCAGCGTGTTAACATAATGTTTGCCCCTAGGGGTCGGTGGAGCCGCTTCTTCTTGGCCCTCTTAGAGCCCTTTTGGGGCTCCAAGAGGGCTCCGCTCTTTTTGCGCTTGCAGCGTTTCTTCGTGCGCGGGGCGGGCATGGGAGGTTCTTGCCTCCGCTTTCCTTTTACTTTTCTCTTTCGCGCTGTGGTCTGGCGTCAGTGGCCCCCCTTCCCGCTCCCTCTCCCCTCTCCTCCCCCTCCCTGATGAAGAATGGCTGCTGTCTCCAACTAGTGGCTGCGGTAGTGGCACGCCTGCGGTAGCGTTTCTTTCGAAATTCATGTTGCATTCGCGCGCGAGGCGGTGGAAGAGTCCACGGCGCCGTGCGCGCGCAGCTTTAAAGCTGCCTTGAGGGTCGGTCTTGGCGGCTGTCTCCAACTAGTGGCTGCTGCAGTTGCACTCCTGCTGTAGCGTTCCTTTCCAAATTGACGGAGGCAAACCTGGCACGGCGCCATGGCAGAGGGAAGGTCGGGAGTGCAACTGGTGTAGAGAAACACTAGGACGGCACCCCACCCTTGGCAGGGCTCCTGGTCGGGGGCCTTCGGTGACCTGGTCCGCTTGAGGGTTAAAACTGAGGCCTCAGTTTTAACCCTCGGAAGTGGCAACTTGAGCCTTGAGCCACTTGAGCCAGCATGCACTTGAGCCAGTTTGTGGGTTTATTCGTGCACAAAACAAGCCTCCGGCATTTCTTCCTTCTCCTTGTTAGAACTACAGCGGCGACGCGGGTTCTAACCAGAGGGGCGGGGCATCATAGCAGGACGTAGCGGATAACCAGGATGAGACGGGGCCCACTTGGAAGAGGAGGAGGATGGAGGAGGAGGAGGAGGAGGATGGAGGAGGAGGAGGAGGAGGAGGAGGGGAGGAGGAGGAAGGGGATCAGCACGCGCACCAGGCAATTGCGGCGAGGGGGGCGATTAGCAGAGCTACTTGGCGGCCCTCTTGGGGCCCTCCTGGAGATTCATGGGAGGGTCCACGGAGCCCCCAGAAGGCTTCAAAAAGGGGCCCAAGAGATATTCAGATGGCCATGGACATCTGAATATTTTTTTCGGCCGTCTTGGAGCCCTCTGGGGGCCCCCTTGGAGCCACTTGGCGGCCCTCTTGGGCCGCTCCTGGAGCCTCTTGGGAGGGCCCACCGAGCCTCCGGAGGGCCTCAAAAAAGCGCCCAAGAGATATTCAGATGGCCATGGACATCTGAATATCTTTTTCGGCCGTCTTGGAGCCCTCTGGCGGCCTGCTTGGGGCCACTTGGCGGCCCTCTTGGGGCGTTCCTGGAGCCTCTTGGGAGGGCCCACCGCGCCCCCGGAGGGCCCCAAAAAGGGGCCCAAGAGATATTCAGATGGCCATGGCCATCTGAATATCTTTTTCGGCCGTCGTGGAACACTCTAGGGGCCCCCTTGGAGCCACTTTGCGGCCCTCTTGTTGCTCTCCTTGAGGTTTTTGGGAGGGCGCAGAATGCATTCTGGAGCCCTCCAGGCGCCACGCGCAGAATGCATTGTAAAAATACAATGCGAAACGCCAAACATAAAGTGGGGGAGAAATGTACCACGTTGGGCAAACATCTTCCCACCTCAATGTTGGCGTTTCGTATTGTGTTTTGCAACATTTTCTGCGTGTGCTCAGCCCCAGGAGCCAATATCGATGACATAACGGGTGCGCGGGCGGCGGGGAGGGGGAGCGACGTAGGGAGGGGGAGACGTCCCTCCTTGGCTCGGCTCGGCTTTCTCCATCTTTGCTCCCACACTTCCCTGGGCACCTCAACTCGCCTGGGCGTCGTTTCTGGATGGGCTGGTGGGGATAGGCGAAGCGTCAACAATTCCCACCCCCCGCTCCTCTCCCTCACGCGCATCTCCCCCCAGCCCACCTCCCCGTCGTCCTGGCACCGCCGCGCAATACACAGGCCCCCGTCGCCTCCCAGTTTGCTGCCCCGCTCGCCCTCGGGCCGCCCCCCGTGGCCCCCCCCCCCGGGAATGAAAGGGGCGGCACTCGAAAAGTTTCGGTCGCTTGCGAATTCGATGCGGCGACGCGCAGACGGAGGTAAAAGTTTACAGAAAGAGGGGTGGGGGGGAGGAGCGAGAGGAAGGAAAAAAAAAACACCCCTCTGAATAGGAATTGCACACCAGGGCTTCTCGAAAAGGATCATTTGGGCACCATCCCTGCGCAAGAGGAGCAAGATGAGTCACCTGCCCCCTGGATACACGGACGGGCTTGACCAGCAGGCGGACAGACGCGCACAACTTGGGTCTACAGCTCACGAGTGGCAATCGCTCAAAAGCGCGCCTGTTATTCCAAGCGCCTGGCATCGTTTGGAATACGCTGCACCCGCCTCTGCAAGGCAGCCGCGCCGCGTGCAATCACCCAGGAACCACACTCATCACTCATCATCCTCTTCCTCTGCGGGCGGAGCCGCCGCGGCGCCTCCGCCAGCGCCGCCAGGCGGCGGAACGGGCGGCGCCGCGGGTGCAGCGGCAGGCGCCGCAGGCGGAGCGGGCGCCGCGGGTGCCGCGCCCTTCGAAACCCCCTTGCCCTTGCCACGTTTGCCTTTGCCGCCCACGGACGCGCGGCGGACGTCGCCAAGCGACGGGTGTGGCGACTCCCCATCCGCCTCGATGGACATGGCAAGCGTGCACGCCGCCTCCGTGAAGAGGACGGGGTACTTCGACTGGAAGCGGGTCTTCAGCTGGAAAGCGTCGCCATTTGGATGCATGATGGTAGCTTGAGAATTCCAGTTATCCTTGAACTTCCACTCGACGTCCTCTGCGGACGGAGGGGGGACCCACATGTAAGGGCTGCCATTGCGCTCGTGCTGCTCCTGCGGCAACGGCCCCATACCAAGAGCGAGCACCTTCGCATTGTCGTCGCTGGCCGTGTAAAAGCCCTTCTTGTCCAAGCTGTCCGTTGGCGACACCGTCTCGATGGGGTTGTTCAGGTTGCGGCAGCGCTGGACCGCCGTCTGCGTCGTCGTTTCCTGTTGCATGTGGAAGAGCCAGCAATCGGGGTGGATGCGAAGCGCCAGGCACATGCGATGAATGTAGTCAGGCAAAGACAGCCTCCGTGCCTTCTTCTCGGCCTCGGTCAGACCGTCAGGGATCTTGTACGTCGGGTTCATCTGCCCCAGAAAGTCCCGGATCCATATCGAGCCCGCCTGCTTCATGTACTTGTAACCCTGGGCAAACGTTGCTGGCCGGACCTCTCCTGTGTCCTGGTGTGCGCGGTCGTATGCTTCCTCAAGTTTGCCCGAGTCGATCAGCCCAATGAGGAATGTGAGCAAGCCTTTCTTGTGCTCAAGTTTCTTGCGAAGGAGCTCCATGTTGTCATCGAACTGAGAGGTCACGATCTTGTCGAAGATTTGGTTCTGCTCAGTCTGGCTCATCTTCCGCTTCTTCGCTGACGACGGTCCCGCATCGGAGCCCGCCGGCTGAGCCATTGTTTGATGTATTGGTGCTCTGTGGGATATCGTGCTGCGTTTCCGTAGCCCCGGACGTGCACCCGAAGCTTGAGCCGAGAATGCCATGAGGGCGTGGGGAGTGGGGGAGGAGAAGTTGAAGGAGAAGTTTCGGGGCGATCGCGACGACAGGGATTAAGCTAAAGGATCTGGCTCGCGGGGCCTGGAGCGGGGCAAGTGAAACCAACTGCTGAGGTTAGATGACATTGCTACCCCACCCGCGGAAACTTGCGGCTGCATCGGTGGATGCGCCACCCAACAGCAACTTTGAGGGGGGGGGGCCCGATCCCTCCACGGCTCGCACAGGGAATTCCAAGGCAACCTCGGATCGACGGGCGGGCCTTACGCAATGGAATGCCGAGATCTTCGAGGGCGCAATTCCAACAGGCGGGAGTGCGAATGCCCGAATGGGCACCTAGTGCGAATTCTGCTGGTCAAACGTCAGGAAGAACCGCTCCCTGCTGAAATTCCGCGAGCGCGCCTTCGGCGCGTCGTGGCGTGTTGAATAGCTCGCTAATTGTCTGGCAGGGTTCCCGTGGGTTCCCCAGCTCACCCCCCCCGCATGGGACCACGAGTATCCAGGAAATATCGCCTGCCTGTTTTGTCTTGAAGAGCCGGTTTGAGCATCCGCGCGGCTGCAAACAGGCCCGACATCGCCCCAAGACAGGCGCCATCTGCGAAAGATCAGCCCCGCACAGCCCACGGACCCCCAAAAGGCTCAGGACCCCCCTACCAGATTCCAGGAGACACACCCATGGCCCGAGCATGTCTTTTTTGGAAGGCTTCCGGCAATGCCAGAAGAGGCCAATAAAAGTACACCATGTCAAAATTGTATCATGCACTGTGTATCCGCAGCAATCCAGCATCGGATCGCCTCGAGAAGTTTTCCGCGAGCCTCGGGGCGTTCACCAGACGGCCGAACATGGCCCGCGGAGGGCCCAGGACAGGCCTCAGACTGCCCGAAAACTGTTCAATGCAATTCAAGAAGTGCCCTAAAGAGGGCTGCGACCCGCGCGCGCGCCCTCACGTGCTCCATGCGATTGAGTCTCTCGGGGAGAGCTCGGAAGAACCAACGTGGTCCAGACACGCGCACCCACTCTCCGACTGCCTGCGACCGTGCCCCTAAAGAGCCCCCACGTGCACCCCCTGAAAAATCTCCGAGAGAGACCCAAGAGGCTCCACAGGAGCTCCGAATGAGCTCCAAGAAGCCTTATACGAACGAGTAAAGAATGGAGAACGGGCGCATGCTTCGACTTCCGATTGCAGCTCGTTCGGGGGGGGGACAAAGCAGACGTGCGAGCGCCAACAGAGAACCTCGCACGATGGCATCGCCCTGGGCGAAGTGGTGGCCCAATCCAACTTCCGAGAAGCGTTCGCTCTCAACGAGCAAAGACACACGGGCACTTACGCAGTGCACATGATAACACGCACCCCCGGTTCACTAGGTCTTGTATGATGTGTTTGTTTACCGACGCGCGGGGGCACGCGTGCAAGTCATCGTCTGAAAGAGAAGAGACCGTTCTACTCCTGTTGTTCGTCAACATCAGACCAACCGCCTCCTGAGTTCTACCCCGATATGTCTTCACCGTCCCGCTGTTCCTCCCCATCCGCACCCTTATGCGCCTGCCACCGCCCCTTCTCCTACCTCCGACCTCGTACCTCCCACGCCCCAATTCCCACATCCTACCTATCCCTTCAGAATCCCCTTTCGCCCTCCTCTTCCATGCGCGCCCCCAGGATTTCTCTGGATCCGTCAGGGTTCTCCTAGCAAGCGCTCGGACCCCCACTGATTATCCAGAGGCCCGCGTTCGCAACCTGCAGATCCCCGAGGGTTCTCTAGATCCATCGGGCCACCCGAGCCATATGTCGGAGTTCTACGCGCCCCAATGGACACCCCAGGGCAAAGCCCAACTCCTGACGAGTCCATCGGGGCCCCTGTGCCAGAGCTCGGACCCCGCGGGCCCTTCAGGATTGATTATTTTCGACAAAGGGCAGAACGCAAAAAAGCCCCGCGGGCGATTATCATCCTTTCGGGTGCTTTAAAGCAATGCTTGGGCCCTTGCAAGCCCTGAAAGGATCCTCACAATTACAGCGCGATGCCCTCAATACCCACATCAGTTTTATCCATCCATGACATTTCTCAAAGCCACGGGCGGGGCCCCCGCGAACCCGCTGAAATTCAAGAGGCCAAAGAGCGAACCCAACGGGGCCATAGTGAGGTTCCAAAACAGAGCGCCGATCCTCGCGGGTGGATCCACGGGGGCCTCCGGGCCCCGGGATTCTTCTAGACTAGAGTTTAAGCCGCCGCGGACCACTGAGAACCCGACGGGCCCCTCAGGAGCCCCCGCGCCAAAGGTAGGGCCCCCGCGGATCGGCTGGGATTTCCTTTGCCAGAATTCACCCACCCACGGACGTCAAACGAATCTCTACACAAGATTTCGGCCCCCCGCGGACCCCGAGAGACTCTCGAGGGCAAGGATCATGCCCCGACAGCCCTTAGGGCCATCCGTAAGCCACAACACAACTCGGACCCCCGCGGCTCCCAACGGATTCCCTAAAAGCTATAAATCACGGCTTCATGAGGTCCTGCGGGTTTTGCTGGGCCAGAGCACGGAACCTCGCGGTTCCCGATAGTTTTCTCTGAGCCAGAGCTTGGCATCCCGCGGATACCAAGGGATTCTCTGAGTCAGAGCTCGGGCCCCCGCAGACCTCGGGCGGTTCTGGGTCAGAGCTCGGACCGCTGCGGGCCCCTGGAGATTCTACCCGCCAGAACCGCTTTCCCGCAGATCTCGGCGGGTTCTAGGCCCGCGCGAACCCCCCCCCCCATGGATCACAAGGGACTTTATGGAGCCGCTCGGGCCCCGCGGGCGACAGTTCGGGCCCGTGCGGACATCCATTGGCTTTCTGGCCCAGAACTTGGGCCTCCCCTGACCCCGAAGGTTCCCTTGACCTTCTGCAAGTTCCCCATGCATCAGCGTTGCCCTCCAAGGACCCAGATGTGTCCTGAGCCCGAACGGAGGGGCCCTTGGGCTCACGGGAAGTCTCGAGGCTTGAGCTCGGCCCCCCGCGGATGCTTCGAGGTTCTCTGCGCCAGAGCTCGGCGCCCTTCGAATCCCAGGGAACCCTTCGTGCCAGGGCTAAAATCCCCGCGGAACCCCACGGGTTCTTTAGGTCAGATCGCGGGCTCGCGCGGACCCCGCTGGTTGCTTCACGCCAGAGGTTGGCCCCCCGCAGATGCCAAGATGTCCCATGCGCCAGAGCGCAGGCCCCCGCGGTCACCCAACGGCTCTCTAGGCACGAGTTCAGGCCCCACCGATCTCCGAGGATCCCCCTTGTCCCGACCGTTCTCTAGGGCGTGTTCAGCAGGGGCGCCAGCGCGCGCCCGACCGTTGGTTCCTGGGCCGAGCTTGGGCACTGCGCACCCCGCAAAGGGCATCAGTTCTCCCCCGCAGACGCGACTGCACGCGCCCGCTGTCATCCCGCTGCCCCGAACACCGCGCCGTCGCGCGACAAGCGAGGCATCGCTGACAATTCTAACGGGCGTGTTCGCGCGCGCACAAGAGTTGCCACCCTAATTGAAATTGCGATGAGGGTTGGTGGCGACGTCATTTCTCACGAGCAAGGACCAAGCGCGCATGCGCAACAGCTCCCGCACCCTTCCTGCTGCGATCATCGGATACCTGAGTTTTGCGGCTTTCCATAGGACCCATGCGTGCATAGGACCCTTTCTGCTTTCCCTGATCCTACTCACCCAAACCAGGGCCAGGCCACGTCAGACTTTAAAACGGCTCTTACAGGAGACGACGGACGACGACGACGACGACGAGGACAAGAACGAGGAGGACGAGGACGACGAGGAAGAGGACGACGAGGACAAGGACGAAGACGACTAGGACGACGAGGACGACAACGAGGACGACAACGACGACAAGGAGAACGAGGACAAGGACGAGGACGACGAGGATGACAACGACGACGACGAGGACGAGCACGAAGACGACGACGACGACGAGGACGACGAGGACGAGGACAAGGACGAGGACGACGAGGACGACGAGGACGACGAGGACGACGACAAGGACGAGGACGAAGACGAGGACGACGAGGATGAGGACAATGAGGACGACGACGAGGACGAGAACGACGACGAGACGGCGCCCGAACTCACGAACAACGAGCCCCCCCCGGAGGCGGCGGCGCGGAGACTGAAGCGTAAAACGCCAGGCCATCCCGACTTCTGCCCGTGACGGAAGATGCCCGGGAGGCCACCTGACAGCCACGGACACCTGTAGCAATCCGCGGCCCCAGAGGGCCCGACCGCTTCCCCGGGGGCAGTTATTCGTCCCAAGTTCATGCTTGAGGGCCCCGGGGGCCGGTAAGGGCCCGCAGAAACCCAAACCAAGGAAAAACGCCGGGACTGAAGGCATCACGTCGTCAGAGATCTGGGTCTGGGGTCGAGCTTGGCTCGCTTTTCTTCGCCGCAGAAACGGGGCGCGCAGAGTGGCAGTAGCGGCTCCTACGACTCTCGGCGCCACGGCTCCCGCGGGGAAGGCAGGGGGAGGCCTCTGGGCCAGGGCGGGCAGCCGACAGCAATCGGCTCGTCCTCTCTATGCTTCCCTCTCTCTTTTTGTTTCTCTCTCTCTCTCTCTATATATATATGTATTCATATATATATATATATGTATATGTGTATGCACACATACATGCATGCACATATGCATACAAACATCCATCCAGGCATCCATACATGCATACATACATCTACATGCATACGCACACACATATATATACAAAAGTATAGGTGTGTTTACGGTGCATGTTTGTATACATACACATGTGATAGATGATATACATGTGTATACATGGACTTTCTAGTCGTCGCAGTACCAATTGGTTCCTCAGTTCGGCATATGATCGGAATGGGACGGCTATGGCGCGCGGTCGTTTGTGAGTTGCGAGGTCAGAACTACTGGGGAATGTCAAGAGGCCTCTCGGGGGCAATTTGGGGGCCTTTTGGGACTCTTGGGGGCCTGCTGGTGGTCTCGGGGGCCCCCTTGGCGTGGAGGGCTCGAAATTTCAAATCAAAGTTTGCCTCTCGGACCCCTCACGGGGCCCTCTGAGGGCACCTTTGGGCCGTCTTGATCGCTTCTTGGGTCGTCTTGGGGCCATCTTCGGGCGTCTCGGGACCCTTTTGAAGGCCTCTTCGGCCGTCTTGGGGTGATCTGGGAGGCCTCTTGGGCCGCCGTGAAAGCCGTGAAGGCCGAACAATCGCATTTACTCAGTATGTACGCTTTCCAACAATAATGGGGCGAAAATTGCCTCTTGGAGCTCCCTTGGGAGGGCCTTTCAGAAGCCTCTGGGTGCGTCTTGGAGGTCCCATGGCCGTCTGGAGGCCATCTGGGGCGTCTTGAATCGATCGCTCGGCGACTCGGGGCGCTCTTGGACTTTATAAGAAGCCTCTTGGAGCGCTCTGGGCCCATCTTGGGGCCCTCTTGGGGAACTCTGGGGTCGTCTTGGGGCCCTCCAAGGGTGCTCCGGAACCAGCCCAGCCGGCGCGCCCGAGATCAAGGCACATCCGCCGTTTTTTTCATGGATCTAAACACCCACTGCTATCTATTTCAAGATATATGCATCCGTAAATATGTAAATATGTGTATATATATGTGTGCGTATATGAATACATGTGTATACCTGTCCCTCGCGCTCGTTCTGTCTTCCTCCCTCTCCCTCCCTTCCTCTCCCTCCCTGTACATATACTGTATATGTGTAGGGGGCGAGGGGGGTACACCTGTGTATATGATATACACAGATGTATCCCCCTCGCCCCTATCTCTCTCTCTCTCTCTCCTTCTCTCTCCGTCCCTCTCTCTGTCTGTCTCCCTCTCGCCCTCTCTTTCTCATTCGGTTCATCCCCTTCATCCGTATTCATGTTTGCCTCCGCCTCTGCAAACCGACAACGTCGTTATTTGCTCGTCACGCGTGCCCCCCGAAAGCTCGACCCCTTCCCACGGACCCGCTTGTCATCCTGGGGAACTTCGGGCCCTGAAACAGCTCCCGAACTGAGAAATGAGCGCTCGTCTTCATTGCTTCCATGTAACAGGATGTGCGCCTTAGAGCTCTATAGTTGGCATGATTTCGCAAGAAGCAACAACTACGAAAAAACTTTCCTCTCCAACAAACCATCTTCCATTCGAAGTTAGGGGGGGCCTTGCCTCCTTATGATGTTTGAGACCGGGTCGCGAAAGGCTGGGCCGCCCAGGTCCAAGATGACTCCACGAGGGCCTCCAAGAGGGCCTCCAAGATGGCTCACCATCGACAAGAATGGCTCAATATTGCCAGCATAGCTCCTCCATGAAACCCCAAGACAGCCACAAAATGGTTCCAAGTGCTCTTGGACCCCCCGCGGACCCCTGCAAGAGGCCCAAATCTTTGAGACACCTAAAGGCAAACCAATGGTCCGCCAGCAGACCCCAAGATGGCCGCCAGAATCTTCGTCCTCCGCCTCCTCATCCTCCTCGTCGTCCTTCCCTCCTCGCCATCCTCCTCTTTCTCCACGTCCTCCTCCTCGTCTTCCTCGCCGTCCTCGTCGTCCTGTCGTTCACATCCTTTCTCAGGTCTGATCAGCCCGATGCAAACATTGCTTGACTGAATGCTTCTACGCTGTCCCGATCAAAGCAACTCGCCTGGGCCTCGTTTCTGGGTGGGCTTGCGCAGATACTTTTTTTGATTCGCGGCCCGCAAGGGAAAGTCCAGAGGGCGGTGTGAACGAGGCTGGGACACAGCGCGCGGGAAGGCAGATAATTAACGGCGCAGCACAAGTGCCGGCCGAGAAGAGGCAGTTCAGCATGTGCCAGCAGCAGAAAATTAACAACGCTGAACATGTGCCAGCGAAGGACGCAAATGAAAAGTACCAGCCGCTGAGCGTATGCCAGCGAGGGTGGGGAGGGCGGAAAAGCCGGACCCGCAGCTGGGGCCAGACTGCCAGGCGGAAGGTGCCAAAACCACTCACTCACTTGGAACGTCGGCCAGACTGACCGCCGCTGAAGGGAGTTTGGGCCAATGCCTGGAGATGGCCGACCACAAAGGAGAGCGCCCGCGATGGCCCCTGGTACCAAGGCGGTGTGCGGCATGCGCATCCCGAAGGCGCTCCTGTGACTGTAGCCGACGTCTAACACAAGCGCCAGAATGGTGCCTGACCGACGTCCTTGTCCGCCGATGCCGACAAGCGGCCGACCGTACTGTCAACACGCCCATGTGAAAAGGGGGGTCAGAAGCCGCCGCCCCAAAGGGCGACGAAGTACTTGTGCGGATACGCGAAGCGTCAAGAACTGGCCGATCAGCCCAGAACGGACATTGCAAGAATCTGGGATTGTGGTTTGAAAAGACGGTGCTTCCAAGCCTAAATGTACCAAAGCATGTAGCACATTCTTGCGCTTTCAATCCAGATCATACGGCCATGGACCAACTGTAAGCATCAATCGGCTTGCAACAATGTGATTCGAACTTTACCCTCAATGCCGTACTTATTCTTGGGGTGGGCACCGAATCGGCCGCGACAGATGGGCGATGTCGGAACCCCTGAACCCAAACACGCTCTAATCTCTTGGGGGCACATCTTTTACTTCCGCAGCTTTCCGCCGATCTTTCGCTGGCGGAGGCGGCCTCGTGTACTTCCGCCAACCTTCCGCCGAGGAAGAGATGACAACTCCTTCGATCCCTGAAAACACGGCCCTCTTTGGAACGCCCGTTAGGTTTAATGCCCGGCCAAAGATCCGCTCAACACAGCCACCATACCACGTCAAGAGTTGGTCATGTCAAGTTAACGCGAGCTGCGTCCAGCCTCGGCCACGTACTGAAGCTGGAAAAAATATCCACGCCCTGCAGCCATGAACGTCCCCGCTTCGGTCAAAACCAATCGCGGAGCCATCTTGCAGAACGAGCATTGCGGAAAAAGAAAACATCAAAACACCGATCCCCGAATCTCGACCCAAACCAAAATGCACCAAACATCAAAATCAGCACGCCTCCTGTCTCCCCCGTCACAGGACCACAAATAAATAGCCGCCCGCATACCCCCCTCAGCGATCCTCAAACAGACAGCCAAGCACGCCCGTAACCTGGGGAAGCAAACAGCACCCCCTCGTCGATGTCGCTAGCACCATGTGTATACATACATATATAGAGAGAGAGGGAGAGAGAGAGAGAGAGAGGTGGCGATATGGTTAGCACATCTAGAAATTCTAAATCGCCGCTCCCCTGGGACCTGCACAAACGAAGAACGTCGACAGGCCATCAGAATACCAATGGGACACCAATCGGGACTCTGAGGACCTCCGGAGCCCTCCTGGGACCTCCGGGGGAGGAGCGAGAGAAAGAACGAGGAACAGGAGGAGGAGGACTCCGCAGGGGAGATCGCTTCCGCCCCAGCCCTGGTGCCGGAAGCATTGCAATCTCCTCTGATGAGGGGGGGTGTTACCGTGGAGGCCAGTCCACAGGAAACCTCCCACAGGAAACCCAACCCCGAGAATCCAGGACGTCCATGGACTTTCCTGGTGCGGGCACGTCGCGCTTTCCACAGCAGAACCATCGAAAATCAAGAAACCCAGGGCACCTGGAGGCGAGCAGGGTGTTTCTTGGCATGGGCCTCCACTGTGCAAGCCACGTCATGGGGGTCGGGGTGGAGATGTTCCTCCCGGGGGGCTTTTCAGTACACGCCACGTAATGGGGGTGGCGGAGGAGGAGGAGGAGGAGGAGGAGGAGGAGGAGAAGGAGGAGGAAGGAGGAGGAGGGGGAGGGGGAGGGGGAGGGAGGGAGGGAGGGAGGAGGAAGGAGGAGGAGGTGTTTCCTGGCATGGACCTCCACTGCACTGACTGCTTCCTCGGGTGAGGCGGCCAGCCGCTGCCTCACTGCAACGCCCTCGCCCTGGCGCCTCCCCCTCGGCACGACCGCTGCCCGGGACGGCCCGCCGAAGCCCGACCCCGCCGGGCTCCCACTGGGCGTGTGGGCGCGCGACCCTCTGTTGGCGGTGCGCACCAGGGGGTGGAGGGAGGGGGGAGGGCTTCTTAGAAGGAAGCTGCTTCTTAGAAGGCACCGGCCTTACATCTACAGAAGAGGCCCGCGCCTTCTGAGAAGCTGGGGTGATTCTAAGAAGCCCTCCCCCCTCCCCCCAGCCCCCTCTGCGCGTGGCTGAAAGGCCGCGCGTGACCCTCTGGGGAGCATCGAACCAACCGGCCACAGCCGGCTGCGGGCAGCCCCCCCTGCCCCAGAGGCCCCAAGGGCTCCCTTCGCTGATCCTCAGAACGCGTGTTAGCCCCAATGTGTGCTTGTCCATCGAGGCCCTTCGATACGATGCAGGCGATGGAATGATCTGCTGGTTGGGCTGAATGGGGGTGAACACACATTGGGCCAACACGCGTCCTGAGGATCATCGACCCCTGCAGGGCCCCTTCGGCGCTCGAGCCCGACCAGCCGCCGAGACGGGGCAGCCGAAGGGGCTCCGACGGGCTCCCCTCCGAGCCCCTGCTCCCTGCCGAGTGGGCGGCCGCCCCCTGCTCCCGAGGGCCCCCGTCTGAGCCCCGGCGGCGCCTGAGCCCCAGCCCGCTCGGCCGCCGAGCGCGGGCAGCCGAGTGGGCTCGGGCCCAAGAGGCCGGCGGGAGTCGGGGGCGCTGGGCGGTAGAGCGGGCTGGGCTGTTGGTCCGATCGGCGGCCGACCGGGATCAGAAGCCGAGGGGGGCTCAGAAGGGCCCCCCCTGAGGCTCCCCCCGAGCTGTTTGCGTTGGACAAGCGTTGGTTTACGTGTGCCGTCGCGTCGTGATGGTCTCGTGATTGTTCTTTTGTGAAAAAAGCATAGGAGTGCAACGTTCAACCTCAAAGTTATAGAACCAGTTTGCACACGACGGGAAGGAGAAGGGCGATGAACCTCCCTCCTCGAAGCCCTCCCTCCATCGTTGTGGCCTGATTCCCCCCCGTAAATCTTGCCAGAACAATGCGCACCCACGGGGAGGTGAGGGGGGGATGTCTGCCCTCGTCCTGTTCCTCCTCCTCCTCCTCCTGCTCCTCCTCCTCCTCCCTCCTCCCTCCTCCTCCTCTCCTCCTCCTCCTCCTCCTCCTCCTTGTCCTCCCCCGCTCCCCCCTTCGTCCTTGTCGCCCCCCCTCCCCCCTCTCATGAGGGGCGACGCTAGCGGGGACCCTTCACCTGGAATCGGTGATGCGCGGCCGAGAGATCGGCCATAGGCCCCAGCTCGCGCTAGCGCGTTCCTGAGCCGAGGGGGGGCTCTCAGGCCCACCTCGGCGAGGCATGGGCGACTGGGGGCCGAGATGCGCCGCACGCTGCTCTCTCGAGTTCCTTCCTGGGGGCGAGGAGCGGTGGAGGTGGGCGTCCGCCGGATTCCGGGGCCGGGAGCCTGCCCGCACCCGCTGCTCCCTCTGGGGGCTTGATACCGGACAGTGGGGGACGCGGATGGCCCCCCCGGCGGTGCAGGGTTTCCCCCGGGGCCGTAGGCGACCCGAGGAGGGGGAGGAGGGAGGAGGAGATGGAGGAGGAGGGGGGAGGAGATGGAGGAGGAGAAAGGAGGAGGAGGAGGAGGAGGAGGAGGAGGAGGAGGAGAAGATGAAGGAGATGAGGAGGAGAGGAGGAGAGGAGGAGGAGGAGGAGGAGGAGGAGGAGGAGGAGGAGGAGGAGGAGGAGGAGGAGGAGGAGGAGGAGGGAGGAGGGAGGGAGGGAGGGAGGGAGGGAGGGAGAGGGAGGAGGGAGGGAGGGAGGAGGAGGAGGAGGAGGAGGAGGAGGAGGAGGAAGAGGAGAAGAAGGACGGGTCGCCTGAGCCCTTCGGAGAACCCCTCCACCAGGCCGTGTGGGAGTGGGAGAGAAAAGGCCAGCACGAGCTCGGACGGTCGGAGGTCCGCGCGGATGTTTCTGGCAACATGAGCTGATCTAAAACCAGTAATCAACATCATACAGCCATTGGCCTGACCTACGGAACGATACATAACGAACGAAACACTTTTTTCCATAGGCATAACAACAACAATAGCGATCAATATCCATTGACGCAAAGAGCACGGTAAGTAACGCATGCAAACCTAAGGAAAGACCGAGCCCCTATTGAAAAGTAAGTATTCCTTATTCAAGCCGCTCACTGTAGCGTCTAGGATCGTTCACAAGACAGATCCACTGACGGACGGATCCAAGAAACTGCCATTCAGTGGCATCAAGCTCATGCGAAACAGCATGCTCTCTCCCTCTCGAGATCGCGGAGCGCGCGGGGGGCGGCGACGGCGCTGGATACGCCGCCAAGGGGTTCCAACGCCGACCTGAGATCCGCGCGGAACTCCGAGATTATGTTGACGCACCGTTTGTTCCCTCGACGGAGGGTTTCCCGTCGTGAACTTGAACTGGACCTCCGCTCACTACGCGTGCGGATCTGCATAGGTAGCGGGTGTGCCGAAGGCTGGCTGCGTATTGCATTCCATCCAGAGGAGACGCTGCAGAGCTGACGAATCAACTACGGCACCGTGGAAACACGGTGGCTTGGAACACGTAGTCTTCCGCGGGCTTCGCATCAAAACTGGCGGCTGCAAGGGCCTCCAGCCCTCGCTGCTCCTGGTCGACCGATGGCGATGATGCTGATACTGTGACGACACACGGAAGGACATGCTACTCTGAAGTGGGAGAAGCGTTCAAACAGCGTGTTTGTTGCCATATCAACGTGAAGCGCCTGTGCCAACCTCGTGTGATCGCAATGTGCTGCACGTGCTTACAGGAGTCTTGAGAACACGAGTCGTGCCAGCAAGCCTGGCAATTGAGCGCCCCAACTGCGCTGGTTAAAAAAATCAATGTGGCGTGTTCTTTGTAGAGCGCGCGCCCTGAAAAACCTATGGCGCTCACGTGGGCCAGGCGAATACTAGCGTGACATACCGCACAGCAGAGGAATGGCCAATGCTAGCGGCACATACCGCGCAGCAGAGTTGAAACAACCGCAGATTTGTGGAAAGCCGCAAAGGCTCCGCAACCATAGACCACAGCATCCACCAGTGAAGGACGACGCGCGATCACATCTGCTCATCGCCCATCGCTGCTAGATGTCAATACTTTAGCGCCCAATGTCCCCGTCACGACTGAAGGCCCTTAGAAGCCATTCGCCGACCGATTGCACAGTGGGCATCCACATGTTGTTCTTGCGAGTCTTGGATTGGGCCTGCGTGACATACCACATGGAATCCGAGGGGGTGGCTCTGGACCACATCGAAACCGCATCAGAAGCAACTCAGTGCAATTTTGGGTGGCCAGGCTTCGTAATACGGTGGACCTGCAACTCTACCGAGCAAAGGACCGACAAATAATTAAACCAACAGAGGTCAAATCAACAGATGGCCGAATTGATATCACAAGATCCAACGAACGTCTCGATCATTTTCTATTGAGCTAATCAGCGCTGGTTTTGCGACTGTCAACTTCATAACGTTTCCAGGATCCGACGTACCCAGGGGCGCTTGAGACAGTCCCAAAGGATCGCCCCCAAGGGCGAAGAAAACCTCAAAAGAACGCCGGTCTCCAAGATGAAGGGGAACGATCTGGGGACCGGCTCACGGGATGGGAACATCGACCTGGAACCTGCGACTCATTGCCGACAGATCGGCGATATGCCCATATGGCGAATCCGCACGCTCCTGGGCGGGGTGGGCAATCAGGCCCGTCGCCTGTCAATGGGCGACTGGGGGCCGATGCATCCCCCGCTGAGCCTGTCCCCCCCTGCAGTCGTCGCGCTCACATACGGAACGCTGGTGAGGGAACGCATGGCTTTGTTTCTGGCCACGCCGCGAGCCCCGGCCACGAGTCGGTTTCCCGCTCCCCGACCTGCAGACACAAGGAGCAGCCGGCAAACCAGATGCCCTCTTGAGCCCCTCTTGAGCCCCAAGTGGTCCTTGCTTCGGTGAAGAACAGAACACAACATAGACATACCTGCTCGACAATCGGCGCGAATGTCTTGGACCCGCGCCAGAACCTCCTCCCGAGCGCGCGGAGCGCACCAGGCGCAGCGCCAGGGGGGGGCCAGCGCAGATCCAAGAAATTCGCGCGGAACTCCGAACGTTTTATCTTCGGCTTTGCTCCTCGATTCGGAGTCCAGACTGCGACGCTGCCCCCGAGCAGACCTGCCCGCCAGTCGGAAAAAGCAGGTAGAACCATGAAGTAGAAAATGGCTCGGGTTCGGGCCCGGCCCGAAGAGGCCCCGCCCAGAGGATCATAAGCTTTCCTTGACGTAGGAGGGCGCTTGAAGTAGATTGCCCCACGCGCCCGCGCGAAGAAGCGCGATGGGCAGCCCGCCTCCCCCTGTCACACCACTGGGGAACGGGGCCAGACCCAGAGATCCGACGCACCAAAACTTTTGGTAGCGCGCACCAGGGGGCAGGGGGAGAGGTGAAGGCTTCTGGCAAAGAGGCCGCTTCTAAGAAGGCGCCCGCCCTACATCCGAGGAGGCAGCCACACGTTTCGCCAGCGTGGGGGAGGCGGGTCTCCGGGGCAAAACGGGCCCTGGACCCACGGGGCCTTCCCCCCAAGGACGAGGTCTTCGGCCTGAGCCGCTCTCTGATAGTCCCGGGGCCCGTGGGGGTCCCCAAGGCCAGGGAACGGCGGGAAACCTCAGGACCCGCTTCCCACAGGACCCGGTCGCCCCATGGCGACATTGAAGGGGCCCTGGGACACACAAATAGATAGACACAAGTAACAGGATTCCTTATTTTTTCTGATATTTTCTGGAGTTTGTCTTCCCCCCCACTTCCCATAGTTTCCCATATTTTCCTGGGAGTCGACGATGAATTGTGTCTGTGTGTTTCTTTCCCTCCTGAGACATGTGCGCGCGGCCCTCGCTTCCGGGAGGGCGAATGAGGCTCGGGTGCGGGGGGGACCCGGGGGGGCCCCTGCCGGGGCCATCCTGACAAAGGACGAGGCCCCGGGCTGAACCTAAACGGCGCGTTTCGTTTCCGTCTTGTGTTCGATCTCCCTCGTTCCGTCTTCAGGCCGCCTCTACCGCAAAACACGAAGTCGAAACGAACACGGCCCGCGAAATCGGTCCGCCCCGGACGAGGCCCAATCTGAAATCTGGCGCGATCTCCCGCTGCACACATGTCACGAAAACAGGACCGTCAACGCTCGTCAAAAAAAAAAAATCGGCAGACCCGAGGTCCGGCTTACTCGAGTCTCACGTTTCCCCGATGGCGGTTCGGCGCCAGCGCTGTTCGCAGAGGAGGCCAGGGCGGGGAACAGTACAGGGGCTTGTGAAGGCGCCCCGGGGGCGCACAAACACACCAGGCGAAAGTCCCAGGACTCCGCCCTCTGTTCCGTATGGTCTGGGTCTGCGCCTTCCCTCCCACTGCCCCTGCACTCCCGATTCAGGGCATCGACGATTCTTTACGTCTCTGTGCGTTTCTGCTCCCTCCCGAGATGGAGGGCCCCTCTGCGCTCCCAGATCTGGCCGAGGCGGGCGAGTTCCTCCGAAGCGCAGACGACGGCGCCCCCCATACGATTTGTGGATGCCATGGCAATGGACAACCTAACAGTCCTATCACTGAATTAAAAATGTCTTTACAATGTTTGAAACATGTTCTAAACATGATCGAAACATGCTCTTACAGGTTTGAGACCTTTTTGAATGATTTTAA
>CAUYUJ010001270.1:95000-110000 GCA_963575745.1 Prorocentrum cordatum
GGCTCAAGACAGTCCAGCGACGGCCAGAGAGCTGCCCAAGAGGACTCCAAGAGGCCACCCAGGAGGGTCCAGACATGCAAAGATCAGGGACGCTCTTAGCTCCTGAGATTGTTCAATGATTTTCACGACCTAGCCTTTTCGAGCTGCGGACAAACAGCCCAAGGCGTTCCCGAATGGCCCCGAACACTGCTCCAGGACGTCCCAAACCACCCCCAAGAGGGCCCAAGGCCAGCCGAATATAACATCAGGTGGGCCATAACTCTGGAAGAATATTAATAGTCAAAACACAAGTAAAGAAACATCGTCCACAGAGTATGTTTTGACTGGTTCTGAATTTCCCTCATGTAGATATGCCCGACTTAAAGATGGCCCCAAGAGCGCCTTAACAGGTCCCGAACCACCCCCAAGAGGGCCCCAAGCCAGCCGAATACAGTCGGCCCGTACCACAAGGATGCACGATGAGGATGCACGGGCCTCGGACGGCCGTTTCGAAGCTGCTCGAGCGGGGCGCGGCCAACGAAAGTGGCCAAGGATGGAGGCAAGGATGCCAGGGTACCCTTGGGAAGGCTGCCCAACCTTACTCCAGATGTCGTAACAAAAGGGAGGGGGTCTGGACCCTCCAAGACAAGCCATTTCAGACCTCCCCCGTGGGAGAACCCTCCAAAACATCGTCCCCAGACCCCCCGACCCCCCCAGGCCCTCCAAGATAGCCTGGAGGAGACCCCCCCCGAAATGAGACCCCCCTCCCTTTGTTACGAAATCTGGAGTACCATGCGGGTCGACTGTATTGCACTGAGAGCGCCCTTACGAGGTCCGACGCAGCCAGCGATGGACGAGATAGGACTCCGAGACGGTCTCCGAGAGAGGGCGCCGCACCGCCCCAGGGCGCCCGGAGAGCCGGCCCAAGAGAGAGAGCCAAGATGGCCCAAGCTTGCTCTGAGAGGCCCCGAGCAGAAGGCCCCTCCCCAGACTCGGCGGCGAGCTTCCCAGCAGGCCCCTCCCCAGACTCGGGGGGAAGTGAGACGGAGAAGACCTTCCCAGAAGGTTCGGAAGTCCCCCCGCCTTCTAAGAAGCTTTCTAAGCCTTCCCCGACGACAGAACCACCAACTTCTTAAAAGGCGCGAGGGCTTTGAGAAGTCCCGCCGCCTTCTGAGAAGCCTTCTCCTTCTCATGTTCCCCCCTCGAATGCCGCCGACGAGTGATCGCCCAGCGGTTTCCTCAGCAGCTGAGGGGAACACGCAGTCCACTAGCGTGGCCGCACGACGTTTCACAACACAAGCGTTTCCAAAAGGCGGGGGGCGGCGGTACTGGTAGCGTCTGCGCTTACCTGTCTGGCAACGGCTGCGGGTTGACCTGACGAGGCGCAGAGAGGCGCGATTTCACCAGCACGCACAGTTGTACTCCCACGATACCTCAAAGCTCACCACTCAGTATCCTTTAAACGATCCCCATCCCCAGCCCCATCTCCTTTGAGACCCCCACCAAATTACCACCCCAATTGGGGATACAACCCTCGAAACCCGAAGGGAACGACCCATGTCCCCATCTGGGGGGGGGAAATCGGCCAGTGGGGCCCAGGCCACGCCGCTGGGGATGGGGATCGGTTAAACGACAGTCAACCACCGCTCTAAGTACCAGCGGCGCCTGTGACCCATGCCGCCGTGGCGCCAAATCGCGGAGAACGTCAGTGCACATCACGCGGGGGATCCACCAGCGCGCCGAAGGCTCCAGGGATGGCCCTCGGGACACCGAGCTCGGCGCCAGGGGTTATTGAAGGGGCCCTGGGACACACCAGTAAATACACACAAATCACAGGATTCCCCATACTTTCATATAATTTCGGGGTTTCGTCTTCCCCCCACTTGGGAATCGATTCGGGGTTTCGGGGTTTCGTCCATATTTTCTGGGAATCGACGATGAATTGTTGTGTCTGTGTGTTTTGTCCCCTCCTGCGTTATGTTGTTCCCATCGTGCTTCAAGTCCACATCCCAGGAATAATTTCGAGCACCCAGACGAGTATCGAAATAGTGTCGAACGACTCTCGCCTCCCAAGGCCCGACACGTGAAAACCGCCCCGTTCCCGTATTTTCTCGGTGCTCGAAGTTCTTTCTGGCTGTCCAGACTAAATTAGGTTGGAACATCATAACGCGAAGGGGGGGCATTGAGATCGCGACGGGGCCGGTGCAGCCACGTAGGGCTCCACAACCAACAAGGCGCACCCTGGGCGCGGCCCTCGACCCGCACGATCCTGAGGGGGAGCGATACGGAGTGACCGGCTCAGGAGGGGAAACATCGACCTGGAATCGGCGATGCATCGCCGATGGACAGGCGTCAGCCGCCCGATGGCGAGGCGTGGGCGCTTGGGGATCGATGCGTCATCCCCCCCCTTAGAGCCCATCTCCCACAGAGCGCTGCCACTGGCCGGCGCGTCCAGACCAGGGAAGGGGCCAAAGGGGAGGGGCCGGAGGCTTGCCACCGCTGGGGTGTCCATTCCCCGTGCACGTTCCGGGCTCGCGCATGTCTTCGTCGCAAGAGGACGGGAAATGCTCCTCCACCCCAGAGCCCCAGCGTCATGATTTTTTCGTGACGTCGACCCCCAGAGGTCTGGACCCCTTCCCCGGGTCCGGTTTATCGAGGAAAAGAGGCACACGTCCGAGCCATGGCAGGGAGGACGACGGCGGGGAGGGGGCACGCCTTAGGGCGGGAGCCGGGGCAGCGGGGCTGGGGGGGGGGCCGGGGGGCGCCGGCCGAGGACCGATGCTGGCCCCGCCGCTCCTGGGCCCGGGACGTCGGTGCATCCTCCTCCTCCTCCTCCTCCACCTCCTCCTCCTCCTCCTCCTCTTCCTCCTCCTCCTCCTCCTCCTGCGCCGCTCCGACGACGTACGCGAAGTAACGGTGAGCGTTTTCATAGTCGTCGTTTCGGCTTTGGGCGGGAAGGGGGGGGGAGGGGTCTGGCTCTGGACCTCTGCTTAGTGCGACTGTTTGAATTAGTGCGTCCTATGAGGAAGACTCCGCCTGCTCGAAGCAGGCGCCAACATGATCGACCCACCCACGAACCCGGAAAGGAACATATACATGTAAGGCATGGCAACGTTTCAAAGACACCTGATTGGGCGACGGGCAAGCGCAATGGTGAGTGTATCGATCTTGATGTACCGTACCGAGGGTTGTGCTGTGCTGCGCCGTGCTGAATTGCGGTATGCAATGCCGCGGCTGTGCTCTATAGCGTTGGGGATCGAGTCCTCCTTTGCATCCGAGTCCTGACCGAACTGATCTGGATCTGAAGCTCGAGCTGCCTCAGCACATAATAGCTGCCCCAGAGCTAATTGATAAGGGAACATGCCATGAAGGCGCCGCGGAACGTCCCAAGGGACGCGCATGGCGACGTGCCAAGCGACGTGCCAGGGGACGTGCCAGGGGACGTGCCACGGGGACGCACCGCGGGACGTGCCGGGGGGACGCGCTACGGAACGTGCCAATGGACGCGCCACGGGACGCGCTCCCAGGTCCACGATCCCTCGTAAATTACGCTGCGTCCGCGCTCCCAGGGCCACGATCCCTTGTAAATTACATTGGGGTCGCGTTCCCAGGGCCCCGACCCCTTGTAAATTACACTGCGTCCGCCCCCAGGGCCCCGATCCCTCGTAGATTACGCCGCGTCCGCGCTCCCAGGGCCTCCTGGGGCATGCTGGAGCGCCCAGGTCCCTCAAGTTTTGCAAAACAAGCGTTTCGCTCAAGACATCCTCGATGTTTTGGCGCAGGGGGCGCACCATCCTCGAATGGGCACGCAAAAACTCAACATTTTCACGCTTTCCGCGCCGCGTTGGACTTTACTTCGTTGTTGCATCGCGGAAAACAAAGGTCCGCGGACCCCGGTATTAATCGAAGATCCAAGTTGGGGGGTCTCCATTCCTCGAGCGGGCACGCGCGAAACGCATTTATTTCACGCCGAATTGGATTTCACCTCGTTTTTATCGAGCGGAAATACCGCCGGCCCTACAGAAACTGGCACCGGGGGGGAATTACACTAGCAACAGAAAATCCTGGGACGGAGCCCTTTCCGGGAAAAAACAAACGGCCAGGATCTACTCCATGGGGGGGGGAGAGAAAGGGGGGGCGAGGGCCTGCGCCGATCTGCAAAGCATTCCATACAAAAAAAAAAACTATCACATGGGGGACGGGGGGGGGTTGAAGGGTGCCCTTTGAGGACCCTGCAGGCCCCCAAGGGCCCCTATAAGGGGCCCTGAAAGTGCCTTTTGAGGACCCTACAGGCTCCATTCTGGGCCCTAAAGGGCCCCTCTAAGGGGGCCCGAAAGGGCCCCTCTTCTGAAGCCCTCGCTGCCTCCCGGTCCTTCGCCCCCCTCACGAGTCCTCCGACGACGATGTGCTCCTTCCCATCCCGGCGGCTGTCCTCGATTACGACACCTGGGGCCCGTCATCGGGCCCGTGGACAATCAACGATCAAAACACTTGTTTCTGGAAGTCGGAGCGGGGCGTGGCATACAGAGGTGTGGTGCCAGTGCTGAGTCCAGCGATGCCATCTATCACCGGTAGCATCTCGATTTCCACGACTGGCACAGTACCCCTTTATGCCACACACCTTTGCTCGGGGGCGGCCAAGAGGGGGGCGTCCAAGAGGGGGGGGCGCAAATCATGGCCGGCGGCATGTGCGCGGCCCAGGGGGGGCCCAGGGACGTAATGAAAGAAGAATAGGCGCCATGAGATCTGAGGAACTCTCATGGCCCACGCCATGATATCCCCCCCCCTGGTCATCACCCCCCTCTCTTTGCCGCCCCCGAAATTTTCTACCTCCAGATTTTTGTCTGGGGCGACCAGCCTGGCCCCCGGGGAAGGGGGTCGGGGCCTCTGCAGGGCCGCGCACCGGCGAAAACGCGCCGCCGCCGGCTGCCTGGGAGACCGTGTTTGTGTAGATGCCTCCACGGCCAGGCCAGATATGGCGCCTGCACCGCTCCAGGGCCCAGAATGAGAGGCATCCCAGATGGAGCCTGAGCAAGAGACAGCTCATTCTGAATCGGCAATCACCCGGGTTATCCAGGGGGGAGGGGAGGAGGGGGCTGGCCGACAACCTAACCTTCGCGCTGTGGGCAGCTCTGCATGTGACCGCGCCGCCCCCCGCCCCGGACCTGCACAACCAGCAAGGTTAGGTTATCCTGGGGGGTTGGAGGGGGGGGTGCAAGCCCGATAACCCGGGTTATCGCCGAACCCAAAAAAACAGTCTCTAGATGGGGTCGAAGGATCGCGCCGCATCGCCACTGCATCGACGATGCATCGGCGATGCCTCGGCGACGTCGGCGACGCATCCGCGACGTCGGCGTGGGGAGAATCGGGCTCCACATCGAGCCGCATCGTCGATGCGGCGCGATCCTGAGGGCCCCATCTACTCGGACGCCGACAAAGACGCGCCAGGCCCGGGGTCATGGTGTGGCTGCCCGCGCGGGCGCAGAACTCCGCTTCTGCTGCTCGACGTGCGTTGCGCTGGGGGGCAGCGCGGCTGTGTGCGCGCCGCAGGCGGGTGCGGCTCCCCACGGTGCTCGACTGGGTCGGCCGCCACCCGGGATTCCCCTATCCCAGGAGAGCCCAACATCGAATCGACAAGTCGAACCGGCGATCGAAGTGGATCGGATCGGCGGAAATCGGCAGCCGAGTCGGGAAAACTCGAAACGGCATTCATCGGCAGGCTAGCAAGTCCCCCCTGAGAAATCGGATCCTAAAACGGAATCCGAAATCGAATCGAATGGGACTCGGAATCCATCGAACTCGAACCGAATCGGCCCCGGATTTCAGTTTTGATAGTCCAGGGGCCCAATAGTCGTAGGTCGGGTATGTCCTCCTGTAGGCTAATGTTGGAAGAAGCATAGAATTAATCGGAAAGTCCTCAATAATACCAAAACAAGAGAACAATCGCCCCCAGATTTGTTTGAACTTTGTTTGAATATTCGCCCTGTAGAGGGACATGCCCGACTTACCAATAGTGGGCCCCAGAGCCACAGAGGCCGAACTCGTGGAAAAGCGCCGGAGTGGAACAGCAATCGGAAGACCATCGCCCCAGGCGGTGGTTATCGAGACGTCGCCCCTGCCTCGGCCGAGCGGGTGGGCAGCGAGGAGGCGACCCGCTTCTGCCAGGCCCGTCGCCGGCGGGGACACCAGGAGGCTGCACACCCCCTGGAGGGCAGCCTCCGGGAACACGGCAACGGAGCGGCGGCGCCCGTGGCCGCCTCGAGCTTCCTCATGGCGGGCGGGGGGTTCTTGTTGTAGTTCCACAGGCTGGTGAGCGTCTTCCTGGGCGGTCGGTGGCGGGACGGCGGCACCGGGACGGGTTGCGTGCGACAGCCGGGGCTGTAGCAGAAGGACGCGCGAGAAGGACGCAAGGGGGAAAGATGTGCCTCACATGCGGTGGTACGATACTGCCCATCACCTCAGCCACCGGGGTCGAGGGGGAGGGGGGCGAGGGGGGGGGGGGGGGCGCAAATCTCCGTGTGGGGGGGAGGAGGAAGGGCGAACTGGTGCGCTCACCCCGCTCACAAGTAGGTGGGGAGGGGGTGCGTACACGTCGGTCGGAGGAAGCATGTGAGAACGTTGAAATAGGAAGGCGGAGGACGCAGATTGGGCCCCGGCCACCCCAGGGAATAACAAAGTACAGCACGAAGCATGCCCATTCTTGAAGCAGGGGGCACGGAAAGTAGGCTGGGATCTGGGAGTCCAGAAATACCCACTTCCCGATGGGAGAACCCCAAAACGACTCCAAGACGGTCCAGGAAGGCCACGAGTCGCAGAATCAGTGTTCCAACTGGCCTCCCGAAAACCCAAGATGCCCTCAAGACGCCTCAAGAAGCCCCCAACAGGCGCCCCAAGAGGGCCTCCAGAGACAAAAATCGTCACATTCCCTTCCGAAAAACGTGCACGCTTAGCACATTCACCTCTTGGGCGTTCACAACGTCCTCAACGGCCGAGAGGCCGTGAAGATCGCCCCCCAAGACGGGCCAAGAGGCCCCCAAGAGGGCTCCCAGACGACCCAAGAGGACCCCAACGCGGCCCAAGAAACCCCCAAGGCAGCCCAGGAGGGTCCCAAGACAGCCCCACGACGGGGCCCAAAGGCGGAACCAAAACCAACATTTCGAATCATCCACCCCAAATCGACTCCAGGGTGTCCCAAGCGCCCCCCCCAGGGAGCCCCAAGATGGTCGCAACAAGCCCCCGAGAGACTCTGAGGACGCCCCCCAAAAGGATCAACAACTGCGTCCAAGACGCCCCCGAGACGCCTCCCACGAGACCCCATCAGCCATCCGAGCGGCCTCAGACCGGCAACCCAAGCACAGTGGAACCCAAGCGCAGTGGCGGGATGCGCCGAAGGCACTTTGATAATCATTCACCGGGTGTTTTGACAGATGCCCTCCGTCTGTATACGTGGTATCTCGCCCGTTTCCCCACGCGCGGCCCAAACCTGCCAGGACCATGACAGTGCAGACGCCGTGTGCAAGCTACGTGGGATGCGCTCACGTGGCACGATTCACAAGACAACAGCATAAAAAAACAAGGAGCGAGGGCCCAGGCTTGAGGAGAACACGGGGGCGGGAACGAAGGGCAGGAGAAGGACGCGTGGGGGTCGAACCATCAGCGCGACAGCAGCAGAGGAAAGGTGGCAAGGGGCAAAGGACCATGCCGATAGTGACGAAAGGAGACCGACTTGTGTTGCTTTTGTCGGTGATACGCCGAAGATGCAGCACTGCCTGCACCATGTCGCCGCGGCGTTTGAACAAATTATTGTAAAACCTGCTCATAGTTAGTGCAAGAACCGCGCAATCGCCGCCGCGGCAGCACGTGCCGGACCTCTTCCCCTGGTTCCTCCTCATCCTCCTCCTCCTCGTCTTCCCCTTCTCCTCTTCCGCCTCCTCCTCCTCCTCCTCCTTCTTCTGCTCCTCCTCCTCCTCCTCCTCCTCCTCCTCTTCCGCCACCTCTGGACCCCTGAAAATGGCCAGGTCTCATCTGAATCTGAATAACACGTCACTCCGCTGCACCCCCCAGCAGCCATTGAAAGTGGCGAAACCTTCGCATATTGAAGCCCAACAAGGACGAAGAGGTCTCCTGGTGGTCTGGGTAAGAACTCACTCCGCTGGACCCCCCAGCAGCCTCCGAGAAAAGCGGTAGCTTCGCAGATCGCAGCCCCACAAGGATGGCGAGGTCTCCTGGTGATCTGGATCAGACGTCACTCCGCTGGACCCCCCAGCAGCCTTCGAAAGTGGCTACAGCGTCGCAGATCGCAACCCAACAAGGATGGCGAGGTCTCCTGGTTGTTTAGATAAGTGTCACTCCGCTGGACCCCCCAGCAGCCTTCGAAGGTGGCGACAGCTTCGCAGATTGCAGCCCCACAGGGATGGCAAGGTCTCCTGGTGGTCTGCGTAAGACGTCACTCCGCTGGACCCGCCAGCAGCCCTCGAAGGTGTCGACAGTTTCGCAGATCGCAGCCCCACAGGGATGGCGAGGTCTCCTGGTGGTCCGCGTAAGACGTCACTCCGCTGGACTCCCCTGCAGCCCTCGAGGGTGCCGACAGCTTCGCAGAACGCAGCCCCACAGGGATGGCGAGGTCTCCTGGTGGTCTGCGTAAGACGTCACTCCGCTGGACCCCCCAGACGCCCTCGAAAGAAGCGACAACTTCGCAAATCGCAACCCCACAAGGATGGCAAGGTCTCCTGGTGGTCCGCGTGAGACGTCACTCCGCTGGACCCCCAGCAGCCATCGAAAGTGGCGACAGCTTCGCAGATTGCAGCCCCACAGGGATGGCAAGGTCTCCTGGTGGTCTGCGTAAGACGTCACTCCGCTGGACCCGCCAGCAGCCCTCGAAGGTGTCGACAGCTTCGCAGATCGCAGCCCCACAGGGATGGCGAGGTCTCCTGGTGGTCCGCGTTAGACGTCACTCCGCTGGACCCCCCAGCAGCCTTCGAAAGTGGCTACAGCTTCGCAGCCCCACAAGGATGGCGAGGTCTCCTGGTGTCTGGGTAAGACGTCACTCCGCTGGACCTCCCGGCAGCCCTCGAACGTGGCTACAGTTTCGCAGATCGCAGACCCCAGGGATGGCCAGGTAGGAGGCAAGCTGGCACGCAGGAAGGAGAGAGGTGAGAGGCAGGAGAGAAGAGAGGAGGGGGGCGGGAGAAGGGGAAGACGCGCGGGCAATTTCCTCCAACACGAATGCGACCCCATCTGCCATCCGAGTGGCCTCAGACCCGCAACCCAAGCACGGTGGCGGGATGTGCCGAAGGGCCAGTCGATAATCATCCGTCGCGTGCTTTGACAAATACCCTCCGTTTCCATACGCGGGTTCTCACCCCATTCCCCATGCGTGCACAGCGAATACTGAGAATGTCAAGCCAAGAAGCCCCTGAAAGGCCCCCATGAAGCCCCCAAAGAGCTCAAAGAACCCCCCAACAGGCGCACAGCACATGAGGCCCTCAGGAGTAACACACAACAGCCGCCAATTCCTTAAGGGGTCGGCGGTGTGGCGTAAGCCTAAGGATCATCATTGTGTTGCGCGGGCTCAAGAACCATAACTATTCTACCTGCGGGGTTATTCATGCATTCACCTACTGACCGCACCTCTTAGACTTCTCCCACGACAGGGCCCGCACAGATCCTGAGGGGCATCGATAGGGGGCGGGACTGGCAGAAGGGGGGGATACATCGACCTGGAGTCGGCGATACATCGCCGATAGATCGGCGATAGACCTCCGATAATGAATCCGCACCTTCCTGGGCAGGCTTGGGCTATCGGGCCCCTATCGGCGATCAATGGGTTATTGGGGACCGACGCTTCCCCCCCATGCCTATCCCCCCCTATCGTTGCCCCCGAGACCCACGCCCGCCGCCTGGCCGAGGCCCCCGGGGACGGCCAGGGGGCAGAGCTCGGCTGGCCCCGTTCGGCAGAGCCGAGCACAGCCCGGCCGAGTTCAGGTGCTGCAGAGCAACAAACAATTAGGTTGGAAATACCACCCTACAGGCGGACTTTTTTGAATAAATTAATAATGCCCCAAAGTACGCAAAAAAAACACAAACAAATCGTCCCCAGACTACTTTGTGATTGTTTTTGGTCACTCGCCCCTGTAGAGGGACATGCCCGAATTAAAGCTACAGTTGGAACCCGACCAGAAGAAACCTTCCACCAGAAACCTTCCACAAGAAACCAACCCTGAGGCCCTCAGGACGTCCATTGCTCTTTGGTGGTGTGAAAACATCACGCTGTCCATGGCGAAACCACCGACACCCAAGAAGCACAGGGCACCCTGGAGGCAAGCAGGGCGCTTCTTGGCAGGGGCCCCCACTGCATCGGGCCTAACTCAGCGACTTATGGGCAAATGGGGGTCCATGCGTACACCCGGGAGCCTCCTCCCCTCTGGGCAAGGATCGACCGTCCCGGCATCCCTACAGGCCGCCTACCACGACATGGTCTTAGATCCAAGAGAAATTCTAATAACAGAAATAATGTTCTTAGAACATCAACTCTATGTGAAAGAACACGACCATCTCAGCCATGCATGTTCTAAGAACATGTCGCGCAAACCGCAAAAGGTTCTTACAACATTGCTTGGTGGGCCTATAGGCGAGCAAGGCCGCTCCGCCTCTGCTTGACCCCCTGGCGTTGCCCCGTGGAGTTCCAGCCCCAGCTCGGCTCTCCGGCGGCCGTCCGTCCGAGGGTTCCAAAAGAGGTGTTCGGGGCCCGGGGAGGGGGCTTTTCAGGGAAGGTCCCCCAGGGGCTTCGCAACCCCTGTTTTGACGAGGTTCCGAAGCCTCTGGGGGGCTCTCTGAAACACCCCCTCCCCCAACAAAAACCCTGGAAACCCTCCAGGTCCGAGACAACGCCGGCACCCCCGGATCGCTCTCGGCGAGGCGCAGCTGCTGGAAAGCACCGCGGGGTTGGACAACCGCCGTTCTTGTAGTACACCCGAACATACAGTACACCCGAACATACAGTACACCCATCTTGTAGTATATCGTTTCCCGAGCGGCGTGGCCAGAAAGCGCCCGCCACGACGCATATATACTGTAAAATTTCTCGGTGCCCGCGTCGCCTCTGGGGGGACGACGCACATATAGTATAAGTATGTTGGGGTGACGCCGATATCATCATAAGGATGCGCGCTGGGGATGGTGAGCGTTTTGTTTTTCGGCGTTTCGACATTGGGCGGAAAAGGGGGGGAGGGGGGGCGGGTCCGGCTCCGGACCTCTGCTCATAGTGCGACTGTGTCGCGACAGTGCGCCCTCTGGGGTAGGGGCTCTGCCCGCTCGAAACGGGCGCTCAAACCAGCCACGATCTACTCCAGGAGGGGGGGGTGCGGGGAGGGGGGGGGGTGCGAGGGCCTGCGCCGAGCGGCAAAACAATGAATACAAACACGATCACACGCAGGGGCCTTGGAAGGCCGTCTCGACGCTCTGCGAGCGGGGCGCGTCCAGCGGAAGTGGCCAAGGATGGGCCGAGGGAGGCAAGGATGCGAGGGCACGCTGGGGAAGGGTGTCGGTCCTTACCAGACTGTAACCGGCCCCTGACCCCCAAAAGTATGAGTGCCAATGCTGGACATACATTAACAGCACTCTGTCGCTATATCTGCCGAAACGGCGTGAGCTACGAGAGCTTCAGCTCCCAGCCTAAGCAAGAGCTTCAGCTCTGCTTGGGGGCGTCGCTGGGGTGGCTCTGCCAGGGAAGGCGGGAAGGGAGGGGGTGGGGTCCTCCATCTGGCGTTTTCTTAATGGTTTGCGCATCCCCAAGATGTTCCGGGGAGTTCCAGGGACCCCCCTCAGACCGAGCCGCCACCGCCCCCAGGACCCTCCCCTCGGCACCCTCCCTGGACCCCCCCTGGGACCCCTCCAGGAACCCCCCCCCCACAGGAGAAGAAAGAGGACCGAAAGAATCGAGGAGGGAGGAGACCACAAAGCCGCTAAGATCACCGAATCCGGTGTCCCCCAGATCGGCGGCACTGGCCGGAGGCCCTCACAAATACACATATATATACACACAAACGTATGTGTATATGTGTCGAAACATACATGCACACATGCATGCATACATACACATACATACGTACATACATACACATACACATACACATACACATACACATACACATACACATACACATACACATACACATACACATACACATACACATACACATACACATACACATACACATACACACATACACATACGCATACACATACACATACACATACACATACACATGCACATGCACATACACATACACATTCATGGACACATACACACGTACGTACGTACATGCATGCATGCATGCATACATACGCTTAATTGTGGGCATCGTCTGCATCGCTGAGCGGGGGGAGGCAAGGATGCAAGGGTACCCTTGGGAAGGTTGCCCATCCTTACCACGCAGGTCGACTGTAGTCCTCCCCCGACGTCGCCCCCGACGCCCCCGGCGGGGCGATGTGGCGGCGGCAGCGGCGCGAGCCAGCCGTGCCCTCGTGGATCTCTGGTCGCTCTTCGCACGGCTGCGTCGTGGCGGCCTGCGCGCAGGCCGCCACGTCTCAGATAGACGGGCTCCGAGGGCACGGGCCCTCCTCGGGCGGGTGGCCATGGGGGGGGTGACCCAAATGGGCCAATGGGGGTGAAGAAAAGGGCACCAAAAGGGGCCCCTTGGGGCCCCTCTTGGAGCCAGTGGGTGCCTAAGATTGGCCCTGAAGGACCCCTTTAGAGCCTGTTCCTTCACCCCCCTTTGGGCCACCCCCCACCACCTCCCGCCCGATCTCCTGGACCCCGGGGCTTTCCAAAGGCCCGCGTTCGGCATCCCGAGCTGCCTGTTGAGCCGCCTCGGGGCATCTCGGACAACCTCGGGCCGTCTGGCGGCCACCTTGGGCTCTGGTGCGGCCATCTGTTGGCCCGCTCTGGAGGCATCCTGAGGTCACCCTGGGCCCTCTCGGGGCCAGCTTGCTGCCATCCTGGACGGACACGCCCGCGGGATACCACTCTTCGGCGTGGACGGAGGGCTGCGCCCAAAGGCCTTGTTTTGCCGACGGTCCAAGGGCCCGTGGAGAGCGGTCTCTGACAGGCCGAGCACGGCGGACAACAGACCTCCGCCGCCCCCTCCCTCCAGGACTCGTGCTTCCCTCCTCTTGCCTCCGCTCGGACGTCCTTTCCCCGTGCAATGTTCGGTTTCGTGCGTGCTTTTTGATTGGAGGCCTCCTAGATGGTGTCGGAGTAGAGGGGGTCGGAGGATCGCGCCGCATCGTCGATACATCGGCGATGCATCAGCGATGCATCGACGATGCACCAGCGGTGCATCGTCGACGTCGGCGATGCACCGGCGACGTCGACGTGAAGCAAATCGGGCTGCTCATCGAGCTGCATCGTCGATGCATCGGCGTTGCGGCGCGATCCTCTGACCCCATCTATGCGGACCCCATCCAGGAGGCCTAGATTTTTCTTGCCAAACGATCCAGGATGCTCTTCGAGGGTCCCCTTCGAGAAAAACGCACACGCCCGAGCGATGCCAAGCTCCCCTCCTGCCGGGAGCCTTGGGTCGGCAGGCGGCTTTGGGAAGAAACATAAAACATACTTCACCATCAAAATCCCATTACACAAAAAAAAACAAATCAATAGATGGTTTTCGCTGAGGAGATCGACCGGGAACCCGGGAGCCCGGGAACCCAGAACCCACCGAAATCGGCCCGGAACCAATGACCCGGGACCCAAAAAACCGGAACTGGGATCCAGGGAACCCAACCTGCTACCAAAATCGGCGGGAAACTTTCGCCAAATGTTTCAACTTTCGCTAGGACCCCTTCAGTGCAAGCACTGAATGGGGCAATTTGCCAAACACAGTAACAAAATAGCAGCAACAAATTGCCAAAACTAGCAACAAGAAGGAGCACTGCAGCAACAAACATCCCCAAATTGCCAAAAACTAATAGCAACCAATCGTCCCCCGACTACTCCCTGACCATTTTCCAATATCCTCGTGCAGAGGGCCATGCCCGACGCAACAGGAACGCGCGCGGGCGTGGCGCGGCGCCGACCGCGCGCGGCGTGCGGGGCGCCGCGGGTCCAGCCCAGCTTGAGGTCGCCCATCGGGTTGTTGCCCTGGCCGCCGGGGGGGGGGGGGCGGGCCGCGCGGTGGCCGAGCGCGGTCGGTCGTGGCCCGTGCTGCCACGATCCGCGACCTCGCGCGCGCGACAACTGCTGCGAAGACGCTCTGCATTCCCAGGACGGCGCCTGCGCCCAAGACGCCCGACCTCAGACCGACTGCACCTGGACACAGACGAACAAGCCAGCAGCTCGGGACGCAACTCGTTTAGTTGACCCAAGAGGGCGTCTAGCTGAAATGGAGTGGTGCACTAGCCTTGCGGCAATTGGATTGCACATGTACTGCGCCAGAGAATTCTACTGCATTGTGTTGAAACGAACGTGCTGAAAGCGAACACCCAGCAATACATTTGCGCACCAAAACGTGCTGCACACCCCAAATCTAATGCAACCCAGCAAATATATTGCACCACATCTATTGTATTCCCCTTTCTCGCTGACCCCCTTTTGGGTCAACAGACGAGCGCCCTGCTGGGCTGGCTTCTGCCCCAGACGCCCTCAGAGGCCTCCAAGAGACCTCCCAAGAGGGCCCGCAGAGGCAAAATTAGCGATTTGTGGTGTTCAAGGTGGTCTAGGTTTTTGGTGTTCTCGCCTTGGAGGCTTACTGGCGCTCCAAGACGGCCCAAGAGGCTTCCAGGATCGCCCCAAAACAGCCCAAGAGGCCTCCAAGAGCGCTCAAATCCCGGAGGGCCCCAAGACAGCCCCAGAGGAATCCAAGATGGCCGAAGAGACTCCCGAGACGGCTCCAAGAGCGGACCCAGACGAGGGACCCTATCAGACATGTCGAGCTCAAGGCGCAGAGAGGTCCCCTGGAAGCCCGAAGAGGCTTCCAAGAATCCCCCCTGAGGCCCCCGAGAGGCCTCAAGAGACCTCCCAAG
>CAUYUJ010001270.1:115000-150000 GCA_963575745.1 Prorocentrum cordatum
AAGGAAGGGGCCCTCTTTTCTCCATACCTTAAACTTCGATCTCCCATCGAAAACTTAGGGAAAAACGTGGGCAAGCTGTGAAACAAGAAGGAAGCACCGATCCCCTCCCCATGAAAAAGGTTCCCTCTTCAGCGCACTGACTGTACGGCAAAGGGGTGTTAGAATGCCTGTGGAGTTTCTAGCAGCGATCTTGGGCGCCCCCCGCGCCCCAAAGCCCCTTCATCGCGGGCGCCTTGAGGCACGCTCCCCTCAGCACGGTGGCGGGATTGCCAGAGGCGACTGAAACTGAAACCACTGTACCCATCGGTCGGAAGAAGTAGGTGGAAACATGGAGTAGGACGGCGTCGAGAGCAGACTGGGCTTTCGCGCGCCCCCCAAGGAGGACGGAAAAGGTGAAGTCACCCGATCCTTGAAGTAGGAAGGCGCCTAAAATGGATTGGAATGTGGGACTCCAAAAGTACTCACTGTCAACGACCGATGGATAATGATTGCCTTCAATGGCCTGGCTGCACCCCTGCAAGTCCCGTGAACTCCCGAAGAGGAGCAGGAAGCGCGGCGGCCTTCTGCAGTGCGTCCAACACGATGTAGGTGGGGCCATACTGCTCGTCGAACTTGCGGATGTAAACCTTGCCCGACCACATCCCGCCGGCCCAACCTCGAACACTTCGGATGGTGAACTGATGCGTAGCACGGGTTCTGTGCGCCGTGTGATGGCATGGCTGGTGGCTGCTGACAGTGGCATGCGCCCCATAGCTTGTTGTTTACAATTGGGTATCTACAGCCAACTGGAACAATCGCACGCACCTCGCGCGGTCTCAAATTCTAGCTAGCATGGGCGTCATGGCATAGCGCGGAAAAGAGAACGTGCAATGGTAGTCCAGAGTAACACGATGTCGATAGGGTCATCTGCTATTTGGAACTCCGTGCACGCCCAATTGCCTCGACGAGGGACGCCGTGTATCTACTTAAATTACAAAGTTGAAGACTCCTGGAGTCTACATAAGCAGCCTATTCAACGGGTGGGATAAACCACTTGCAACCAACTGCCAAGTCCCTTGGTGCACTCTCGTGATCTCTTGCGAGGCTGAATGCCGGCGTTACACGGCATCGCATGGCATACAACGGCGTTGCACTTCGTGATGTATGTTAGGAGGGCACGTCGTGGTGTGCCATAGCACAGTTCACAGCATTGCGTAGCATGGCGTGGCACAGCCTGCCACTGCATATGGTAGCATCACATGTCGCCACATCAGATCTAGTGACATCGCAACGCATTGCAAATCGTTGCATGCCATACGTCATGCCACATAATGGCCTAACACAAATATGTACCGTATGACCTGGTGTAGCAGATCCGTGCATAAATACGCAGCATGGCGGACAGTTCAATGACACATCGATGCGTTGAAGTGCATTGCGTAGCGTGGCACAACATCGTACGCTACACAATTAACGATCATGTGTCTCCTGACTATTTGATAGCATGGCGTAGTATGCCATAGCGTAGCGCCGCATTGTGACTGGTTACAAAACATAACATGGCGCAACGCTACATGACAACATATACGTCATACTACGTCGTACCACATACCGACATCAGCTGACATGCGGACTAGATCGGACCAGAGCAGTGCACAGCACATCGTCACAATTAAACGCATATCGCATCGTAGCACGTCAGCGAACAACATGGTACAGCATCGAATGGTTCTGCGCAACGCAGCTCGGCATTGCTGAACACAACGCACCACTGACCACGACACCCGAGCAGAGCTCTTGTGGCTAAAAAGCGGCGCCGCCCACCCCCACGGCCTCGAGAGACTAGACAATACTGCCTCGCAAGCTAAGCAAAACTCCCGAAGGGATATCCAATTTCTGGGGGACCGAAACTTGGGCCACCTAACGTCGCACATCGCCTTTCATGCCTTCGATGAAGCGAAAGAGGGAAAGCCAGTGGCCAAACCCTTCCGAGACAAGTGTCACTGGGAAAAACTGCCCTCTACGTGGTTTGGGAAAAACTGCCCTCGACGTGGTTACCCCTCGAGCTTGCCGAAGCGCAGAGACGGCAATCGCAGGGGCCAGGACGTTCCCACGCGATGCGCGGTCGTCTTCACACCTTCGCGCCGCCCCCTTGGACAAGGGCAGCCGCTCCGGACCACACCACGACGCGAGAAGCTCGGCCACCTGCGCGCCCGCGGAGTTGAAGAGATGCGCGCCTTGTGTGGTGCACCCTCGGGACCCCTGGGGACCATTATAGAGGCCTCCGAGATGGGGTCCGAGTACTCCGAGTTTCTTAATAATAAGCGTCGGGGGGGCGTCACCCCCGCCGACAGCCCCACATCGACCCCCGTCGCGGGCAGCCACCGCGCACCAAAGGCGCTCCGACCGCTGTCGCGGCGCGACGACGGGGCGAGGTTGACCCCCGTCGGAGGGGTATCCCCCCCCCAGGGCTAATTAAGACACCCAAGAGTAGGTGGGATCGGACTGTTGCACCGCAGCGCCGCTGATCGGCGACATCGGCGATGCGTCGGCGACGTCGGCGTGGAGAACCTCAGGCTCCACATGGAGTCACATCGCCGATGCATCGGCGATTCTGAAGGTAGGAAAGGGGTGTGGCAGAAAGGGGTATGGTGCCAATCGTGGAAATGGCGATGCTGTCTGTGATGAATAACGTCGCCAGAGTCCCCTCTGCGTGAAACTAACACCACACCCCTTTATACCATACCCCTTTCCCATCTCCAGAGCGATGCGGCGGGATCCTCCGACCCCATCTACCCGAACCCCATTTGGAAACCTTCAGGGCTACCCTACCTGAGTTGGCCTCGGAAGCGGCAGGGCCGCTTCTTCATCATTTCCGGGCAAAGCGTCTCTTGAACATGAAAAGGATGAAAACACCGCGATTGGGCACGGAAAAAAAACGCTCCGAGATTGGAACTAGAACCAGAGCGAGAAACAACATGCGACGGAACTAAGAACGAACAAAAGGGCCGTAACAGGCAAAGAAACGGCAGAACGGAAACGGCAAAGAGACGGCCCTGTTGATTCCAGGACCAACGCAGCACCCAACTGCAACCCTCCATCCCATCCCGCATGTGTCGCTCCCCAGCACGACACACCCAAGGGAGCCAACATCAGCCTTCGGTCGGGCATGTCCCCCTACAGGCAGATTTTGGACGAAAACAAAAAAACGCAAAACAAATACTCAACATGATCATGGCGAAGGACCCAACCATAGCAGTTGTGAGTAACGCAATCGATGGTATCGTCTTCGGTGGAGCTCCCCATGGGGCCACGAAACGTGTGAGGGGTGTGCCGAATGGAAAAATCGTCCCCGCACTATCTTTTGACTATTCTGTATATTCCTCCTGTAGAGGGACGTGCCCGACTTAACGCAAGAGTGACCCTGGGTAGGAGTGAGGGACCTTTGGTGCGCGGCCTTCTGGGGCCCGGGGGGCCTCGCGCGCGGCGATCGGGGGACCCTCTTGGGCCCGCACCACAGGCCACTCTGGCGAAAGGTCACTCTTACGCCTCGGCGATCCCAGACCCAGCCGGCGCAAAAGGCACGTCGCTGGGCCCCTCCCCCCCAGGTGACGCCCAACGGTTCGGGGGCGACGACGGGGGCGAACAGCCCAGGGGAGAGTAATACATTCATCCAGGGGCGCCGATGGTCCATGCCTTCGGCGAGGCTCCCAGGCGAATGCGTGTAACTCGGGGGCGGCCAAGAGGGGGGCGGCCAAGAGGGGGGGAGGGGAAGGGGGGGGGGGGGGTGGGGGGCATCCCCCCCCCTGGGCGCCCCCGGCCAACGCCCGCCCCCCCGAGCAACGCCCGCCCCCGAGCAACGCCCGCCCCTGGGCTGCTCGCCCCCCCTCGTCGCCCAACGCTCTGCAGAGGGCCGTGCCCGACGGAACGTGAGCCCACCGGGCGGGCCCCCCGCGGCGCGCGCGCGATGGCGGCGGGCGCGCTCCGCTCCGCCTGCCCCCCGCGCTCTCCCCTGTCGCCCGCGGGCTTGGGTCGGGCACGTCCCCCCCCTACAGGCGGACTGTGGCTGAAGACTCGAAGAGCTACTCAAGCGAATGCTCAAACATAGTCAGATGTGGACGAACAATCAAAAATATCCACAGGAAAAATATTCAAAAATGGTCAAAATTGGGCGAAAAATACCCCAAACAGGTTCAACAATAGGCAGACAGTACACAAAACACATCGTCCCCAGACTATGTTTTGACTGTTTCTTTGGATGTTCCTCCTGAGAAGGGCACAGACCTGACTTCACCACGGGCCCGCCTTCAGGTCGTTCTCGTCGATCATGCGGGTGCCGTTCTCGGAGGCCCGGACGACCTCCTGTAGAGGCCAGCGCGCGCTCTCGAGGGGAGACGCGGACGCGCGAGAGAGAGAGAGAGAGAGCACAGTCGAAATCAATAGTAAGGACGGGTGGTAAGGACGCAAAGGCCTTGGACGCCGAAAATATAACTTTTTAGGCGGTGGACTACCAACAGCCTGAAGGGCTGGCCGATGAAAACCGCGAAGGACGAGCCGTAGAGGCTAGGAGGCAAGGGTACCCTCAGGACAGCTGTGTGTCCTTATTATGAGTGTTTCCTGTAGGGGAACGAGCAATGACACAATCATAAAAACTCTAAGGTCCGCGCAGATTTCTCGGATCGGCGCTGGATCCCCCTCCCTGGCGCGCGGAGCACGCCAGGGGAGGCGCCTGAGGCGCCGCCAAGGGGGTCCAGCGTGGCTCCGAGAAATCCGCGCGGACCTCTGGGTTTTAATGTTTGTGTCATTGCTCGTTCCCCGAGAGAGAGAGAGAGAGAGAGAGAGAGAGAGGGGGAGGGGGAGCCGAAGTGCCAGGAACGCCCGGGAGCCCAGGCCACCGAGCGGAGCCCGCCGCCCGAACGCGCCCTCTGGCGTGCCGGGGCCGCCTCGTCCGCCGGGCGGCCGCCCCCCCTCCCCCCTCAGGGCCTCGCCTGCGCGCCTCTCTCGCCAGATCCTGGTTGCCCTGGGTCGGTCGCTCGCGGGCTGCGCTGCAGATTGGCGGCGAGCAGAAGGGGGTAGGGGGAAGGCTTCTTAGAAGGAGGCTGCTTCTTAGAAGGCGACGGCCTTACATATATAGATAAGGCCCGCGCCTTCTAAGAAGCAGGGGTGCTTCTAAGAAGCCCTCCCCCCTCCCCCCACCCCCCTCTGCGCGTGGCTGAGTAGAGCGGGCGCAGGCCACAACTCGGGCGGGTGGTGATGGGGGGGGTGGCCCACGTGGGGGGTGAAGGGAAGGGCCCCCCAAAGGGGCCCTTCTGGGTACCCACTGGCTCCAACAAGGGGCCCTGGAGGGTCACTTTAGGGCCCTCTCCTTCCCCCCCCCCCCCGGTTTTAGGTCGCCCACCCCATGACCACCCGCCCGAACAGAGTCCCGACAGATCTTCGGTGCCAGAGTGCGAACGTAGAGCAGGTTCGTGTCGTGACGACCCTGGCGTTGGTTTCTGACCCCGCGTGGATGGTGCAACCTGGAGCGATCGGGGACTTTCCGATCACCAGATCGTTCCATGTTGGCTGGTTCTGGGCCACTGGCGGCGTTCAGCTTTGAACGCCCCTGGCGGGGTCGCTGCAGCACCTGCACGACACGAACCTACTGTAAGCAAGCAGGCCCCATCGACAGAAACATCTGACCGATGTCACGCTGCCAACACTCGGTGGCGAGCCCAGGGGGAAGTGAGAAGGAGAAGGCCTTCTCAGGAGGCTCAGAAGGCCCCCGGTTTTGAGAAGTCTGCTAGGCCTTCCCCGAGGACGCAGACGACTTCTACGAGGGCGCGAGGCCCGAAAAGCCCCGCCGCCTTCTCAGAGGGCCTTCTCCTTCTCCCTTCCACCCCAAGCGCGCCGCCGAATATGTTTTTGGGGTCATAACTCAGGTCTCCGGCGGCCGTTCGGGGCGATCCTGGCACCCCCGGAACGCTCTCGGCGAAGTGCATCAGCTGGAAAGCCGCCGAGAGCCGACGAAGACTCCCGAAAACCTCTGGAACATCGAACCCGAAGCTTCCCCCCCCCTCGCCGCCGAACACACACAATGCGATCGCTCTATCCGAACCTCTCTCTGGTCGGGCGGAGAGCTCAGAATCGAATCGACAAGCCGGATCAGCGATCCACATGAACTGGATCGACGGAAATCAGCAACCGAATCGGGAAAAGTCGGATCGGCAGACATCGTCAGGCTAGTAGGCCTCCATTGAGAATTCGGACCCCAAATCGGCGTCCGAAATCGAATCGAATCGGAATCGGAAACCATCGAAATCGACTCGAATCGGTCCCAGACTTCAGTTTTGATAGTCCAGGGGCCCAATTGCCTTAGGTCGGGCATGCCCTCGTACAGGCGGATTTTGGAAGAAAAACAAGAAATGGTCGAAACATGTTCAATTCTTTTTGTATAATCGAAATAATCGAATCGAATCAGAATCGGAAGCCATTTGCAAGCTAGTAGACCTCCATTGAGAAAACGGCTTCCAAATCGGAGCCCGAAGCCGACTCGAATCGGAATCGAACCGAAGTACCGAAGCCATCGAAATCGAATCGAAGCCATCGAAACCGAACCGAATCGAAGCCGTCGACATCGAAGCGAAGCGCAGCGAAGCGGAGCGAAGCGACACAAGCCCCGTGCGCCGAATCGGAATCGAATCGGAGGAATCGAAGCCATCGAAATCGAATCGAAGCCATCGAAACCGAACCGAATCGGGGCCATCGACATCGAAGCCAAGCGGAGCGGAGCGAAGCGACGCGAGCCCCGTGCGCCAGTCGAGCCACTGGCACGGGTCTCGAGGCGCAAACGCCTCCCAGAGCGCGCGCCCCTCGAGGCCGCGGAGGCACCCCTCCCCCGCCGCCGGGGGGCCCGAGGCACCCCCAGGCGACGCTGGCATGAAGTCGGGCGTGCACTTCTACAGGAGGAATATTCAAACATAGTATATAAAAAGGAATCTGGGGCGATTTGTCGAATATTCTTGACTACTCTTGAATACGACTCGATTATTTTCATTTTTGTCCAAAACCCGCTTGTAGGGGAACACGCCCGACTTAAACGCTGGTAGCTCTTTTCTGTAACGGGCATACAATCAACCCCGATCATAACCACCCCGACACGCGAGGCCGTTTCGTAGACGCACCCACTGAAGGAATCGAACAGGGCAAGGCTGTTCAGAAAACGCCCGGGGCCTTTTAGTAAACGTCAGTTGTCGGGTCCGGGTGGTTTGTCCTCCCTTGGTTCCTGGAGCCACTCGGTCCACTCGTGCGTCGAAGCTACTACAACGCACCTCCGTCAATTCGAGTCGGACCCGAGTCGAACCCGAGTCGAAATTGAATCGAACTCGAGTCGAACTCGAGTCCAGGCGCTGCCGCTCCCAAAGCGTGCCCCTCAAGACCACGGGCCCCCCTCCGCGGGGGGCCCGAGGCTCACCAAGCGACGCTGGCTGCTCATTCCGGGGACCTTCCTGGAGCCACTCGCTCCGCTCTCGGGCGTTGGCAGAACTGGGTTAAGTGGGACGTGGTTTGGTGATGTGTCCTGGGGGACGCGCCCCCCCGCCCCGTTCCTGGTTCAATGGTTCCGGACAATTGAAAGGCTCCCGGGGCCTACTACTAACCGGGTCCCCTTACTTGGGGTCCTGGCTTTACCCGTTACTCGAGCGCCGAAGCTACGTCGAAAGTCCGTCGATGCGAGTCGAGCCCGAGTCGAGCCTGAACTGGAGCCGAACTCGAATCGAACTTGCGGCGAACTTGGGTCGAACAGATCCGTGAGGTGGTCCCCAGGAAGGTCCCCAAAACGAGCATCTAAGCAACAAAAACCCCGAGGTGGAGCACAGCCGTACTCTCTGCTGGCTGGACCTCGAAGGGTGCAGTCAATCCGAAGAAGGAGTAGGGAAACGAACTCTATACACCGACGCGTTGTTCGGCCCTGCACTGAAATTTGCACAGGAAAGCGGGCCTTGGTGTGTACAGGACCCTGGTGTATTCATTTTTCGTTGTTTCCACAGGAAAAGGATAAAAAGAAGTATACGCCATACCACCCCGACGTCGTCCCCGACCCTCAAACAGTCCTGGTATTGAAAATCAGCCCGCCACTGGTATTGTATATGCTCCAATTTCCGAATAAGTGTGCAAGGGCCTCGGAAGGCCATGTCGGCACTTTGCGAGCGGGGCGCAGCCACCGAAAGCGGCCAAGGATGGGCCAGAGGGGAAGGATGCAAGGGCAACCTCGGAAAATTGCTCATCCTTGCTACAGCAGGGGGCCGACCAAAAGAAACCTTCGACAAGAAACCCAACCCCGAGACATCTTCGACGAGCCGAAATCCTTCACATCAATAATTTTGGGTCTCGGAACCCACAGGGCGGTTTTTCATGTTTTCCATTCGACGTTCCATGAAGCCCGATGTCATTCCGAGGCCGCGCGTCGAACGTTTTCGATGGCGCGTCGCGTTATGCGATGTCACGTGCGTTGGGGTCGTCAAAGGCTTGCGTGCTTGTTGCGGATCGGTTGATGCGGGCTGGGGTTTCTCAGGATTGTACATTTGCTTTGCGCTGGGGCGGTTTCGACCCCCATCCCTGGCTGATCCACCCCGCGGGTAACGTCGCAGGAAGAGTTCGATCATTTCGTTCGTAGTGCCAGCGATGCTGTCGCGGACATTGACCGCGCCACGGGGGGGGGTCGTCCAGAAATTTCCTACCATATTGCAGTGTTGGTTCTTCGTTTTGAAGAGACACCGCCCCGCGTCATTCCTTCCGGCCCCCTCCCTCGTCCTCCCTCTTCGCGTATCTGCCCCTGCTCTCCGCGTGTCTCCGTCGTCATCGTCCATCGTCATCGTCGCCATCACCATCATCATCAGCATCATCAGCATTCTCGCCGTCTCCATCAATACTACCACCATCCTCATCAACATCATCAAAAAACCCCCCTTGTTCCCCCGCGTCTCTGCTTCGCCACATCCCCCGCAAGTCTCGTGGCCTTCTGAGGTGCTCCACCGAAGGCCCCATCGGCAGGGTCCTTAGTGCGCCGCCCAGCCCATGTCGGCACGCCCCTCAGACGCTTCGTGTCCCCATGAGGAGCTCATCGGAGGTCCCGGCGGCAAGGTCCACATGCCGTCGCCCAGGCCACATTGATGACACCCTCAAACATTTCGTGCCCCTATAGGCAGCTCCACCAAAAAAAGGTCCCAGCGGCAGGTTTCCCAGGCCGCCGCCCAGCATATTTCGGCATACGTTTCACACGCTTCGTGGCCCCACGGGGAGCTACACCGACGGCCCCACAGGCAGGGCCCACAGGCCGCCGCCCAGCCCATTCCGTCATACGCTCACAAGCTTCGTGGCCCCATTGGGGAGCACCCCCGATGGCCCAAGCGACAGGGTCCACATGCCGTCGCCCAGCCCATGTCGTCCACGAGTGGCGCCCAGCACGGCTCCAAGAGCGCCCCAAGAGGCGCCGAGTAAGTTGCACCCTCATGCAAATAGTTTTTGTCACTTGTGGGGGTCCTCTTGGGGCCCTCTTGGAGCATTCTTGGGGCCCTCTGGGAGCGTTCTTGGGGCCTTCCCGGGGCCCCAGTGGGCCCTCGGAGGGCCCCAAGAACGTTCCCCGAGGGCCCCAAGAGGGACCCCCCAAAGTGGTACAAAGAATTCGCGCGAACGTGCAATCTGTTGTAGGCCTTTCGGGGCCCTCTGGGAGCTCTCTTGGGGCCCCCATTGGTGGCGCCTTGGGGCCTTGGGATGGCTCCAAGAGGCTTCGGGATTGCCCCAGACCGCCACAAGACAGCTCCGAGACGGCCGTCGAGCACCACGGGTGAAAGCAAGTGAGGCTAGGGAACAGGGCCTCTGGTAAGCCGCCACTGCGCCCCCTGGACTACCCAGACAGCGAGGGGACCTGAAACGCCCTGGGGCTCCAGGGGCCCCAGATTAGTGAAGTGAAGGTTTTTGCCATGCAAGCACCCCGAAATTCTTCACTTCACTAAACCGGACCCAGGACGAACTCGCTACGCTCCAGTCCCGCGGGAGATCCAAGACTCCCGCCGCCGCCCGGGGACGTTGCTGCATTGCGGTGCTCTGGTCACTGTTAATGGCTTCCGCGGGCTGCAGCGGCTCACTTCCATGACTACCCCGACTCACGAATCCAGTGGTTGGTCTGGCTCTATGGGTTGGTTTCGTTGTGTCGGTTGATTTTATGCTTGGTTGGCGGTCGGTGGATTTCGCGTTGTTCATTGGTGTCGTGAAGTGATTTGTCGTTTGGTTGGTCAGTGCCGTTTTGTTGATTCGTGCCGTTTTGTTGGTTGGTGTCGTTTCGTTGGTTGGTGTCGTTTTGTTGCTTGGTGTCGTTTTGTTGCTTGGTGTCCTTTTGTTGGCCGGTGTCGATTTGTTGGTTTGTTGGTTGGTGTCGGTTTGTTGGTTGGTGTCGTTTTGTTGCTTGGCGTCGTCCTGGCGGCGTGGCCGATAATCGGCGGCCTGCAATGGCGCCAGGATTTGTTTCGGGCCAGCCTTGATCGCCCTCATCATTCTCATATTCGTCAGCGTCAGCACTCGTCGCCCCCATCCGCGCACACATGCGGCCCTGGTACGGCTCTCACGCGGCCCTGCGAAGGCCTTCACTGTGCTCCCCAAAGCTTTCTGAGGGGCCCCCCAGAGGCCCCAAGAGGGCACTGGAAATTGTCGCTTCCAACTCCGCCAGGCGGAGGTCAACAAGGGTCTCACTGGTGCACTTCCAGGAATCGTCGTTCGATCCTCTTGGGGCCCTCCTGGGGCCTTCTGGAGCCGTCTTGGAAGCTCCGAGCGGCTCCATGAAGGCGCCGGGCGATATCGCTTCCAATTCCGCCAGGTGGAGTTAGACCAGGGGCTCACTGAGGCCCCTTTTTGCGCCCTCCTCTGCCTTTGAAAAAGCCCCGATGGGGTTCTTCAGTGCCGTCTTAGGGCCCCTAAGAGGCCTCCAGTAGGGTATTGAAGTTATCGCTTCCAACTCCGCCACGCGGAGTTGAACCCAGGGCGGCTCTCTATGGCCCTTTCGGGGCCTTCTTAGAGCTTTTCTGAGGCCCTAAGTGGGCCCTGGGAGGTGTCATTTTCACGGGCGTTGAAAGTGACACCGCGGAGGGCCCTCTTGGGCCCTTCTTGGGGCCTCTCTTGGGTCCCTCTGGGAGCCCTCTTGGTGCCGCCCTGGGGCCTTCTCGGGGCCTTCTTGGAGCCTTTCTGGTGCTCTTTAAGTGGGCCCTGGGAGGTGTCACTTTCACGGGCGCTGAAAGTGACACATCGAAGGGCCCGCTTTCCCTCGTAGCGCTGCCCGTGGCCGGGGCATTGTGCAGCGCATCCCTCGTCGAACGTATTTTGTCGGACGCGTGGTCGAATTCCGCCAGTTCGGTCGAGATGGTGGTCAAGCGGTTCGGTTGCAATGTAGCCATGCGGATCTGAGCTTACCATTTCTTGCCATTTTGGCGAGGATCGCAGGAGCGTTTGTGTTGTGATCAACTGTGCTCGATACATCCAGCGGCAGCGTTTCATCCCAATATATTATTTTGAAAAAAGTCAGCAGGGGCCAAATTGCTGATGTGAAGCAACATAGGTCTCATGCATCTTGGCGTCCACTGATTTGAACGTCGCGCTCTCTATCGCAAGATGATCGAAGCCCATGAAACCCAGGGCACCCTGGAGGCAAGCAGGGTGTTTCTTGGCATGGGTCTCCACTGTAGGGGGGTCCTGCATGGGCCCAGGGTGTTTCTTGGCATGGGTTTCCACTGCATTCGGGTTGACTGTGCCCCATCCTCGGCGCACATGAAGCCGCTCTTGCCCGCGAAATAGATCCCCTCGCCCGAGCACTTGGTCACGTAGCCTGCCGCGTCGCCTGGCGCGGGGGGGGCGGGCGACCCGCATCTGCGGGCCGAAGCCCCACGGCCAGTCCCTCACGATCGTTCTCATCATCGCTCTAGAGGTCGTCAACCCCGCCGCGCGACATCATGTCTTTCTTCCGGCGCAATATTTTGGGAGAGGGAGGGAGGAGGGAAGTACAGGGAGCGCGCGAAGCACCAGCCAAAGGATGTCTATGTGTCGAGGATCAGACTGCTGGCAGCCGAGCGTACGCAAACTCACGCAACCTGCAGGCCCGAACAAACACCCTGGACTGCGGAAGCGACACAAATGTGTAAATCAACCCCGCTGCGCCACATCTTCACTGCCGACCATCGGGAACATCGCATCTGCTGCTCCTCAATGTGGCTGTCCTGGTCATCCCGGCAGCCGACAAACCAGGAGGCTGCCCATCATCCAAGACACGGTCGCCCCTCACGTCACACACTGCATCCGCCCTCATCTTCTCTTCATCATCATCATCATCATCATCATCATCATCATCATCATCATCATCATCATCATCATCATCATCATCATCATCAGCATCATCATCATCATCATCATCATCATCATCATCATCATCATCATCATCATCATCATCATCATCATTATCATCATCATCATCATCATCCTCATCCTCATCCTCATCCTCATCATCATCCTCATCCTCATCCTCATCATCCTCATCCTCATCCTCATCATCATCCTCATCATAATCATCATCACCATCAGCATCATCATCATCATCATCAGCATCATCAGCATCACATTCATCATCATCATCATCATCATCAGCATCGTCATCTTATGCATCATCACCATCGTCATCAGCATCATCATCATAATGTTCATCGTCATTACCAGCATCATCATCGTAATCAACATCATCATCATCATCATCAGCATCGACATCAACATCAACATCATCATCATCATCATCATCATCATCATCATCATCATCATCATCATCATCATCATCATCATCATCATCATCGCCACATCACCTCCCCAGACCTCGCCTTCCTGTCTTCCTCTCCTTCTTCTACTCCGCGCAGCCCCTGCCCCATCCCCCTCATCCCCCCACCCTTCCTCCCCATCCCTTCGCGCTCCTCGCCTCGCTCCTACCCTCCACAAACTCCTCCCACCTCTCTTCCTCCTCCCTCCTTCCTCCCCTCCTCTCTCCTCGCTCCCGTCCCTCAGAATGGCGCTCTCGCCCCACCGGGAACCACAAGTCTGGATCCGGGTTAAATCCTCGTCGTTATCGCCCCGCTGATTTCCCCTCGTCCGCTTTCCCCTCGTCCTCCGCTCATCCCAGTCCTCGTGCTCCTGCTACTACTCCTGCTGTTTCTTCTCGTCCTCCTCCTTCCTCGTCATCATGCTCTTCCTCGTCCTCATCCTCTTTTGAATCAGCCTCCTCCTCCGATGTATACACATGGCCTTCTCTGGTTGCGCATAGCACAATGGGACGCTTTGAGGGGTTCCAGGTACGCTATACCACACATCGGCAGAGAGAGGGACAGAACGACAGAGAGAGAGGGACAGCGAGAGGTAAGAAAGCGCAACGCACTGGGAAGTGATGTGTAGGGATGGGTCGGCTGTCCGTCATGGCACGTGCGCGCTTAGCTTGCCTCCCCCCCTCTCGCTCGATCCCCCCTGCCTAGGGGCCTCGGGGTGTAGGAGGTCCGAGATCGGGTCGGAGGATCGCGCCGTATCGCCAACGCTTCGCCGAAGCATCGGCTACGTCGGCGATGAATCGGCCCCTATCGGCGTGAAGAAACTCTGGCTCCACATCGAGCCGCGTCGCCGATGCGGCGATGCGGAGGGATCCTTCGACCCCATCTACTCGGACCCTATCTGGGAGGCCTAGACTGCCTCCCCCTCCCCTAGCCCGTTGGGAGGGGACCGAAGTTAGGATGGCCAAAGACTTGAGGGTTACGGGGTCTTCATTTTCTGCAGAACAAAGGCGGGGACCCAAGTGAGGCCCCGTCTTCACTACATTATTAGGGTTCGGGGCTCTTTATCCTCGATGACCTTCCGCTCGCATCTCTCCGCTCCCCCGTCCTTTCCCCCAGCCCCGCCAACGAGCCTTTCCCAGGCCGCGGCGACGGGCACCCCCAGAGAAGCCCCCCAAGAACGGACAGCCTCCGACCGCGAGGGTGCCGCCGACGCCCTCGCCGCCAGGCCCTCAGGAGGCAACTCGCGGGAGGTCCACGGAGCTTCCTGATTTGACTACCTACCAAACTCCCAACCCGAAGACCCGAATTTCGGGTTGGGGGGGTACGGGCTCCATGTGTTTTCAATGTTCCCCGACCCCCACCCACTGGAATTGGAGGGCAAATCGGGGCCTTCGGGTTGGGTTGAGATGGTTGGGTGGGCGGTGATGACTGCGCTCGGTGATCTACTGACCCGGGTCAATCCCATACCCGGTCAGTCGGGCTTTACATGATCCTGCCTGCAAAATCCTGCAGGATCCTGCAAGATCCTGCACGCAAGCCAGGGTCCACGCAACCCTGGCTCTGCAGGATCCTGCAAGATCAGGCGCTCCGACTGGTCCCTGGCTGTATTGACCCCCGTTTATTGAGCCCGGATGCGGTATGGTGTCTGGGAAAACCAAGAGGTACTGATACCGCTACTCCTTGCTCCTCTCCCGGAGCGCGTTCTGACCATGATTTTGAGGCGAACCCAGCGGTGGCAGCGAGGGCCTCCGAGGAGGCCCAAACAGGGGAAAACGGGCGAAGGGTAGAGGTATGGGTAGCTTTTGCAGAGGCATCTTAAATGAGGCGGAGTAGATGGGTTCGGAGGATCGCGCCGCATGCATCGGCGATGCATCGGCGATTCTCCGGCGATGCATCGGCGATGCATCGGCGATGCACCGGCGATACATCGTCGACGTCGACGTGAAGCAAATCAGGCTCCGCATCGGGACGCAACGGCGATGCATCGGCGATGCGGCGCGATCATCTTAACCCTTCTACTCCGACCCCATCTAGCAGGCCTAGATGTTTCTCCTCCTTCTCCTCCTCCTCCTCCTCCTCCTCCTCCTCATCGTCCTCATCGTCCACTCCTCGTCCTCCTCAACCTCCTCGTCCTCCTCGTCCTCGTCCTCGTCCTCGTCCTCCTTCTCTTCCTTCTCTTCCTCCTCCTCCTCCTCCTCCTCCTCCTCCTCCTCCTCCACCCCTGGGGCTTCGTAAAAGGACTGAAAGTCACACGGCCAGATCGTGGGCTGGACCACACGGGCCCAGATGCAAGGCACCGGGGACTTTAGTAATTAGACCAGGACGTTGGCCCACCCGAGGAAGCTGCAACTAAGTGTCGAAACATAATAAATTCTTGGTTCGATCCAACTGGAATTGACCTCACTATCGATCTCACTCAACGGGACACAACGGGACACCACGGGCCACCACGGGACACCACGGGACACCGCGGGACACCTCTCGATCTCACTATCGGTCTCACTATCGACCTCACTATCGATCTCAATCAACGGGACACCATAGGACACCACGGGACACCTCGGGACAACACATCGATCTCACTATCGATCTCACTATCGATCTCACTATTGATCTCACTCAACGGGACACCACGGGACACCTGTCAATCTCACTATTGATCTCACTATCGATCTCACTTTTTGGGACACCACGGGACACCACGGGACACCTGTCGATCTCACCATCGATCTCACTTTTTGGGACACGACAGGACACCACGGGACACCTCGGGGCACCATATCGATCTCAATATCGATCTCAACATCGATCTCACTATCGATCTCACTATCGATCTCACTAAACGGGACACCACGGGACACCACGGGACACCGCGAGCCACCGCCGGACGGACGGACGGACGGGCGGGAGGGGGAGAATCATTTGTCTTCACCTCGCCCTATCAACGGCGGACACCACGGGACACCACGGGACACCGCGGGACACCGCGGGACACCGCCGGACGGGCGGGAGGGGGAGAATCATTTGTCTTGACCTCGCCCTAGCAACGGCGGACACCACGGGACACCACGGGACACCGCGGGCCATCGCCGCACGGGCGGGAGGGGGAGAATCATTTGTCTTGACTTCGCCCTAGCAACGGCGGACACCACGGGACACCACGGGACACAGCGGGACACCGCCGGACGGACGGACGGACGGGCGGGAGGGGGAGAATCATTTGTCTTGACCTCGCCCTATCAACGGCGGACACCACGGGACACCACGGGACACCGCGGGACACCGCGGGACACCGCCGGACGGGCGGGAGGGGGAGAATCATTTGTCTTGACCTCGCCCTAGCAACGGCGGACACCACGGGACACAACGGGACACCGCGGGACACCGCGGGCCACCGCCGCACGGGCGGGAGGGGGAGAATCATTTGTCTTGACTTCGCCCTAGCAACGGCGGGTTCATTCCTCTGGCGTGCCCACGCAACTTCGCCTCGCCCGTACGCACGACACGAACGAAACGAAACGATTTCCCGGTTGGGGGTCTCCGTTCCACTGCGATCTCATCCCCCAACGTCCGATATGAGAAGAAGGGGCCATTAACTGCGATTAAACTCAATGTCGACCCAGACTGACGGGACATACCGGCACCGATGCTGAACCTGACCTCTCAGGAGTTGCCTCCTGCAGCCCCCTGGAGAAGTAATGCAACTGTGGTGAGCCTTGTCGAATAATCGTCCAGGGGACTTCCCTAACTAGCGGTAACTTCTCCTCCAGTGTCGGTGGCTGATAGCCTCTGGGCCCGAAAAAGGTGTCCAGAGGCCAGCACCACAAATTATTCTTCTTCGAGCGATCCTCAAATCAACCTGACGCGTTCATTCCCGACAACGCGCGGTCGCCTACTTGGTCGACAATTGCCGTTTCTAGATTCAAAACGGCTCAACCGTGTTCCATGCAGTCACGCTGTTTCAGGTGATGCTCTATTATGTACTGTCACGTTCTCGACGGGCTGGCGTGACGTCGTGACGCCTGTGACGTTAGATGCGTCGTCTGTCATGCTGTTCCTCTTCACTTAACTATGAATTTCTCTTCTGATTCAGTATGTTGTGTCATGCTCATCTCTGTCACCACATGGTTTGATATGTTATGGTACGATTTGCTCTGTGGAATAGTGTTCTGACACGGTATGCTATTTAAATTTATGGTACAATGTGCTCTGTTCCGCGATGCTGTTCCGTTCTGTCATGTTCTGTTCTGTCATACTGTGTTCTGTCGTGTTCGTCAAGGGCGCGAGGCGGGACACCCGGGACTCTCAGGGATCATCGGGATAACCTGAGGGGTAAGCTGGGGTCTGGCGGCCGCGGCATGCGTGGTGCGGTTGGCCAGGCGCGAGGCGAGACACCCAGGACTCTCGGGGATCGTCGGGACAAATTCGGGTCTGGCGGCCGCGGTATGCAGGGTTGGGTGGGCTGGGCGCGAGGGGCGGGATAATCTAGATTTTTGGGACAACTTGGGGTCTGGTGGCGATGGTGTGCAGGGTGGGATTGGCCGGGGGGCCTGTTCTTGAAATCTAACAACCCCGAACTGTCGGGTAGAGAACAAGAAGCCGAAGGCGACGAAGATCACTTACTCGACGACTAGAGATGCAGTACTGTTGCAGGGTTGAGGGAACCAAAAGGTACCGATCCCGCCACTCCCCGGACCTCTCCCAGGGTGCGTCATGACCAGGATTTCGGGGCGAATCCAACGGTGGCCCAAAAAGGGGAAAACGGGGGAAGGGTAGAGGTATGGGTAGCTTTTTGAGAGGCCTCCTAGATCGGGTCGGAGTAGATGGGGTCGGAGGATCGCGCCGCATCTCCGATACATCGGCGATACATCGGCGACGCATCGGCGATGCACTGGCGATGTTTCGCCGACGTCGGCGATGCGTCGGCGACGTCGACGTGAAGCAATCGTGATGCATCGGCGATGCGGCGCGATCCCCCGACCCCATCTACTCCGACCCCATCTGGGAGGCCGCTACAACGGGGGCAACGGGGAAAGCGACGGGGATCAATGTTTTGATGGTGTTCCACATGTTTAGCGACCGACCGTGGCCTTCCAGAACCTCCGAGGATCTCCAAAAACCCCTGCCCCTCCGCTGCCGCCTCCTCTCCCTCCTCCTCCTCCTCCTCCTCCTCCTCCTCCTCCTCCTCCTCCTCCTCTGAAGGGCAATGGCAGCGACCAACGCCGCGCCCCCCCCCCGCAGGGCTGGCCGATCAGGGTGCAGCGCCCCTTCGTCCTCCACGGGCGGGGGTGCTCCGGGATGGGGTGGGCCTGTGCGCGCGGCGCCCGCGCGGCGAGGCTAGGCGGGGGGAGCTCCGAGGTTTCCGCTGCCGCGCGGCAGCACACGCGGCGGCGCGGCCGGAAGGCGTCGCCTCCGTCTCCGCCTCCGCCTCCTCCTTCTCCTCCTCCTCCTCCTCCTCTTCCCCCTCCTCCTCTTCCTCCCTCCCTCCCTCCTCCTCCTCCTCCTCCTCCTGCCCCTCCTCCTCCTCCTCCTCCCTCCCTCCCTCCCTCCCTCCCTCCCTCCCTCCCTCCCTCCCTCCCTCCCTCCTCCTCCTCCTCCTCCTCCTCCTCCTCCTCCTCCTCCTCCTCCCTCCTCCTCCTCCTCCTCCTCCTCCTCCCTCCTCCTCCTCCTCCTCCTCCTCCTCCCTCCTCCTCCTCCTCCTCCTCCTCCTCCTCCTCCTCCTCCCCTCCTCCTCCTCCTCCTCCTCCTCCTCCTCCTCCTCCCTCCCTCCCTCCCTCCTCTCTCCCTCCTTCCCTCCCATCCTCCTCCTCCTCCTCCACCTCCTCCTCCTCCTCCTCTTCCTCCTGCGTCTCCTGGAACATTGGAAACTGGAAGTTGGAAGCTGGGACGGGTGCAGGGTACTGGAAACTGGAACTGGTGACCCTCATTCTCGCAGCCTGAGAGCCCCGCACGGGGGCCGGCGGATATCTGCAGATGCGGCGATCCTGCTCCTCCTCCTCCTCCTCCTCCTCCTCCTCCTCCTCCTCCTCCTCCTCCTCCTCATCCTCCTCATCCTCCCCTTCCCCCTCCTGGGGTGCGTTCTGACCAGACATTCCACCATCATCCAGAAACGGGGCGACGAGAAGACCTTCAGAGTCCCCAGGAGGATGGCACATGCAAGGAAACCTCGAACCTCGAAGCCCTCGATCGACGACGACCGACCCCCGATCTCTTTGAAGAGAACCCGACCGTGGCCGCGAGTGCGCCGTCCCCTGGGAAACAAAAAACCCAGAGCTCGCCTCGACCCTTGGTCGGAGACGACAACGCTGATGCGGTCGACGACGACGACGGCGGCGGCGACGGGGCGCGGCGGCGACGGGGCGCCCACGACGGCGACGACGGGGCCAGATGACCGCCGATGCGATCTTTTCAGCCCGCGGCCCCAGCCGTCGCGGACACTCCCCCAGGGGCAGTGTCTCGACTCGGATCGGTGGTCGATGGCCCAGGGGGCCCACAAGTAACCTCCAGGGGCAGAAGCCGAGGAACAACACCCGCCAGAGCTGAAACAACTAGACCTCGTCGGAGATCTGGGAGGTGAAACGACGAAGACGACGACGACGAAAGGGAAACCTAAATATACCGGTGCCAATTCTCTCCGCACGTCTCCCCGGGTGTGTTCGGACCAGAACTTTGAGGCGAATCCGGCTGCGGCCAGGAGGGCCTCCCAGGAGACCCCGAAAGGTGAAGACGAGGCAAGCGGCCTCGGTGTCTATGCGGGGGCCCCAGAGGTCTGGACCCTTTCCATAGTGAGCGTGTTCTTACTCGGCGTTTCGACATTGGGCGGAAGGGGGGGGAGGGAGGGGGGGTATGGCTCCGGACCTCTGATTGATGCGACTGTTTGCAGCAGTGCGTCCTGTGGGGGAGACTCCGCCTGCTCGAAACAGGCGCCAAAAACAGCCACGATCTACTCTATGGGGGGTGAGGGGGGGTGCAAGGGCCCGCGCCGATCGGCTAAACGACGAATAAGACAACGATCAGATAAAGGGCTGGTGTTTCATTCCGAGTCGGTCTTCGGCGCTTCGGGGCCGGGCAAGGGCCCCCGGATGCTCCAAAAAGGAGAACCTTCCGTCGTGTTGTCTGCACGACGCGAGCATGTCCGGCTGGCTCGAGCTGAGTCGAATCGCGAAATGTGATCGGACTGGAAGCGGACCGGATCGTCAACGATGATGGGCCTGTTTTTCACCACCACCACCATAAGTTGGAGGGGGCAAGGAGGTGGAGGAGGAGGCAGAGGTGGACGAGGTGGAGAAGGAGGAGAAGGAGGGGAAGGAGGAGGAGGACCCCCTTCCCCTCAAGCTTATGGTGGTGGTGGTGGAAAACAGGTCCAGCAAACGAATCGTCAAGATTCAAATCGAAATCAGATCTCTGAGCGGAATCGGACCAGCATCGCAGGCCCAGTCCGCGAAGCGAATCGCATCGCATCGGATCGTAGGCGGCCATGTCTGCTTGAAGGCTGCTGGAGGGTCTGAACTGGACGACCCCAAGAGAAACCGGCGAAGAAGTGGGGATAAGGGCAAACGCGCTCACAATGGATCCCCAGACCCCTCCCGGAGTCCATCTTGTGCCGCTCTTCATCGTTGGAAGATCCCGGGGCCCGAAAGCGGCCCCCGAAGGCCAGAAAAGGCAAAGGCCTTCCTGAATCCAGAGCCCCGACTCCCCCGCTTCCGGCTCGTCGAAAGCAGTGCTGTGCGACCTCGGACCCCCCGACGGGCAGCAAATCGAGCCGCCTCGTCACTCTCGCTGCCATCAGGGTACTTTGCTGGGGTACCCATCGGTCGGCAGAAGGAGGCAGGAACATGAAGTAGGAAGGCGTTGAAAATAGATTGGGCCCCGTGCGCCCCCTACGGAGGACGGAAAAGGTGAAGCCACTCGATCATTGAAGAAGGAAGGCACTTAAAGTAGACTGGAATCTGGGACTCCAAAAATAACTACCTGCTTTCAACGACCGATGAGAAATGCTGATGCCGCTCTTGGCTCTTCGATCTGGGGGCCCACAGCATGACCAAAACACCACGACGTCGGGGGCATGCTCCAACTCTCTGCGGCCTCCACGCGGATGATCTCGCCACCCTCGATGCGGGGAGCTGCGCGGTCGCGAATGCCCTGCTGGTACCTCTGGATGCCCTTCTTGTCGATGACGGTGCCCGTGCCCACGGCGACGTGGTCGTACTGCGAGCCGGGCGCCGCGATCCTCCTCCTCCTCCTCCTCCATCCTTCCTCCAGCCCTCCTGAATACCTCCTGCCCTCCTCCTCCTCCTCCTCCTGCCCTCCTCCTCAGTTCCAGTCCTCCTCCAACCCTCCTCCTCCTCCTCCTCCTCCTCCCAATCCAGTTCTCTTCTTCTCCTTCTCCCATATTATCCTCCTGCTCGTCCTCCTCTGTTCCAGCTGCAAGGGAACACATCTGCGAGAGCTCTGCCTTCGGATTACCGTTGCACGATGTGCTGACTGGGGAATATTTCAGCGCCACATCGTGACCTGTCTCCGCCGTGTCGTCAATCAATTCATCCTCACCCTCCTCTTCCGCCTGCTCCTCCTCGCCCCCCTCCCCCCTCCTGCTGGTGCTCCTCCTGCTGCTGCTCATCTTCGCCCATGCCTAGGCTGCCCCGCGGATGACGCCCAGACCCAGGCTTCACAGCACAATCGGAGGAGGAGGAGGAGGAGGAGGGAGGAGGAGGAGGGAGGGCGGAGGAGGAGGAGGAGGAGGAGGAGGAGGAGGAGGAGGAGGAGGAGGAGGAGGGAGGAGGAGGAGGGGGAGGAGGGGGAGGAGGAGGAGATCCTGGCGTCGCATCGTCTGTTCGCACCGGGCGTGCTCGCCAGGCCTCGGGCCACGGGGCCCGCGCAGGCCAATATCTGGCTTGAGAGGCGCCACCGAGAGAGGAACCAGCCTCGGACTGATCCCCAACCCTAACATTGGGGAGCAAGCAACGATGGCAATCTGAACGGTGATCCCTAAGAAACGGCGGGGGATCCTTAAGATCGGCATCGAGGAGAGGCGATGCCAATTGCATGGGTGAGGATGTGCTTCGAACTTGTAAGAGATGGTGTATAAGGCTCTGGTCGTCATGTCTCACGTCTTCGCAATTCGTTCGCGACGTCGGAAATCAAGGACGGCATTTGTTTCCCCGTGCTCTGCAGGGGCAGCGATCGGGGGGGACTGGCACAGGGCGGATTCATCGACCTGGAATCGGCGATGCCTCGCCGATAGATCGGCGATAGGCCTCCGATAGCGAACCCGCACCTCTCTGGTCGGGGTGGGGCTATCAGACCCCTGTCAGCGATCAGTGAGCGATTAGGGGTCGATGCGTCCCCCCTAATGTCAGCTTGTGATTTACAAAATCCGTGGGGGGGGCGCGTTGAAAGATATAGTTCCACTGCTCGGGCGAATCGCGGGGTGGCGCCCACCAGATTGAAAATTAACGGGGCGGCGCTGGTGATTAGCGCCGACACCTGACCGCCAACGAGGAGCAATGGGGGGGTGTTTGGAGGCAAGGGCGAGCCAGGGCGCCCCTCCTCTGTCGAACCGATGCGGGCCTGCGGGCAAGGCTGGCTGGACGAAAGTGGGGCGCAGCAAAGGGGGGATTTGCCAAGCAGCTCACATCGCCGATTTTCCAAGCGCCTCCTGGCGCCGAAAGCGGCCATGCGTCGAGAACTGGCCTTTCGGCGGCAGCTGCGCGCAGCAGGCTTTACAACCCCCCCTCTCCTTCCCCAGCCCCTCGTCCGACCCGAACAAGGCGGGCAGTCCTCCTCCCCCCCTGTGTCGCGGTCGTCAGTGCCGCCGTCTCCCGCCCTGCCTGCGCCCTGCCTGCGGGTAGTCCTCCTTCTCCTCATCCTCGTCCTCGTCCTCGTCCTCCTCCTCCTTCCTCACCTCCTCCTCCTCTTCCCCGTCCTCCTCCTTTTCCTCCTTTCCCCCCCTGCCCCTCCTCCCTCCTCCTTCCCCCTGGCGAGCGTGATTTAAAGAAATATCGCGCCCCGCGGGGTCTTTTCATCAGCCCCGGGGGGGAGGGGGAGCGCCCCTTTTGTCAACCACAAGCTGACATTATGCCTATTCGCCTCTATCGTTGCCCTTGATGTTCGCCTTCTCAGGACCGTTTCCCGACACCGGGGCCATCAACAGATACGAGTCAGGACATAAAACACTGGCCCGGGAATGGGGTCGACAGCTCCGAGGTCCCACGGCGGGGCAACAGTGCGGCGTCGCAGGAGAGGGGATAACCAAGACATGCTCTGGCCGACCAGCCGCAGTACTGGTGGAGCTGTGTGGATTCCCCCTTCGGCCGTGAGCGAGGGGGGGGCGTGAGAAGGAGAAGGCCTTCTCAGAGGCGGCGGGGCTTCTCAGAAGCCCTACGGCTCTTCGAGCAGTCCTCCTCCTCCTCCTCCTCCGCCGCCTCCTCCTCCTCCTCCTCCTCCTCCTCCCTCCTCCTCCTCCTCCTCCTCCTCCTCCTCCTCCCCCCTCCTCCTCCTCCTCCTCCTCCTCCTCCTCCTCCTCCTCCCCCTCCCCCTCCCCCTCCCCCTTCGGAGGCGACTCAGAAGACTCCTCGGAAGGTCGGAGGACTTCCGAGCCTTCTGAGAAGGCCCGCCCCCTCTCAGTTCCCCCCCGCAGGCTGCCCGCCGATCACTCCCCATGGGGGACATCATCGTATCGATGATCTCTCCAGTCTGGTGCCGACGCCGATGGCCCCCCCCCCCTTGGGCGAGAGGAGAGGACCGCGGCCTCCCCCGTCGTGGCGGATCTGCGTTTGAGGAGCATGTCGATGTGTGCCTGCTTTTGAGCAGGCTTGGGAATGGACAGCGCCACCACAACAGGGGGGTGCGCTCACCGGGGGAGGGTGATCCTAGAGTTCGGTGTCGGTGGCAATCCTTCGGCCATCCAGGACGCCCGAATCTTACCACCATCACCGAGATTGGGATCGGCTTCCCTCGGTGGAGGCACACCGCCGATATTGGTGTTGGTGTCGACCTCTGGGCCTCCCCTCCCGTGGGGCCTGCCGTGGACACGGCGGCACGAGCGCGCAGCAGAGGGTAGGAGACGGTCGCCGTGCCGACATACAGGAAGGGGCTCGACCACGAGAAACCCAACCCTGAGACCCCAGGACGTCCATCGATGCCTGGCGTGGGAACGTCACGCTTTCCATGGCAAGACCATTCGGGGATGGACAGAAGCCCCTTTAGTAAAACGTGGTTTAGCGAAAACGACCTCGGGCCCAGACCTGGCGGGCGCAAGCCTGGAAAATTACGGCCGCAGCGCCCTCTCGAGAACCGGAAACGGACAATTCACTAATCGACGTGTCAGGGTCGGGGTTCTGTCCATCCCCGAACCATCGAGGCCCAAGGAGCCCAGGATACCCTGGAGGCAAGTGGGGAGCTTCTTGGCTCGGGCCTCCGCTGCAACGAATGCGGGATAGAGGAGCGGCGGGGTCTGTCGGGCCACGGCGAGCCTCGGCAATGAGCAGGTTCTCTGACCTAGATTGAGGTCGGGCCTGTGCTCCTACAGGCGGATTTCCAAGGTATATGTATACATACATACACACATACACATATAACAAATCGGGAACATAGTCAAACATAGTCAAAACAAACACCAAACATTGTCCCCAGACTATGTGTTTAAACAATTGTTGAATTGTACTCCTGTAGAGGGACACGCCCGACTTAAACCTAGATCCAAGGAGCGGCTCGAAAACCAAACCCCATCCTGAAACTGAAATGGTCCTGGTTTCAGCGTCTTGACTGCAGACCCATGGAAGGGTCCAGGAAGCTGCTGCGCAGAGCGAGGGGCGCACGAGGGACGGTGGCCGAAACGGCCCGAACACACTTCACGACATTGAGCTCGGTGCACTCCAAGAGCTCTCGTCTCAAAGGTAGCGGCTGCCATGATCAGTACTTCCATGCCCTTGTCGAAAGGAGGGGTGCGCAGAGCAATTGAAGGCTCAACACTGCAAACTCCTTGGGGAAGACCCACGCGTAGAAGTCCGGAGACACGTCCTCGCCGACGTACATCTCGGCCCTCTCCTTGTAGTAATCCATCTTCTTCTCGTCGATCGTCATGCGCTCCTTGCGAGACTGGGGGTAACTTCAGAGAGACGGGAATACTCTTTTTTTATGTTGACACGCAAAAGCTGATGTTTGGAGCATGCGCTGGAGGGAAGGGAAGAGAGAGAGAGAGAGAGAGAGACGGAGAGGGAGAGAGAGAGAGAGAGGGAAAGAGAGAGGGAAAGAGAGAGAGAGAGAGAGAAACAACAAAATAAAGACAGAGAAAGAGAAAGAGAAAGAGAGAGAGATAGAGAGAGCGCAAGAGAACGAGAGAGAGAGAGAGCGAAATAGCGAGAGAGGAAGAGAACGAGAGAGAAAGGCACAAGGAGAGAGGGAGAGAGAGAGAGAGAGAGAGACAAAAAAAAAACGGAAATACATTGTAGAACTCCCGCCTGCGCACATCCCACGAAAACTGGACCGTCAGAATCCAGGACGCGCTCGTCCAAAAAAGCGTCGGCAGACCCGAGCTCCGGCGCACTCGCCGGGGGCGGCCAAAGAGGGGGGCGTCCAAGAGGGGGGCGCAAATCATGGCCGGCGGCATGTGCGCGGCCCAGAGGGGAGGCCAGGGACGTCATGAAATGAGAGGAGGCGCCAGGAAATCTGGGGAGATACCATGACCCCCGCCGTGGCCGCCCCCGAACTCGAGTCTCACGCTTCCCCCCAGCGAGGCTAAAAATGCGAGAGAAGCGGGGCAGGCAGCGGCAAGGGTGGGGCTCGCTGCTCGGCATGCCCTCGGCCCTCCGCCCCAGGGCGAGGCCCGCGCCCCCCTCCCCGCGAGGGGGGGGGTCCTGGAAGGCGATGGCGTACTCGTAGTCGCCCGCCTCGATCTCCTGGGCGTGGGGGCGGGGCCCGCCCCTCTCCGCCCCGTGGCCCCCGTCTGTTTACTCCGACCGGCCGGCCGACCGTGCCCCCCCAATCCGCCCCGTCGCCCCCGTCTGCTTATCCCCGCCGACCGACCGTGCCCCCCCCCCCCCCCCCCCCCCCCCCCGCCACGTGGCCCCCGTCTGCCTCTTCCAACCCATCGACCGACCGACCGTGCCCCCCCCCCTGCCCGACCGTGCCCTCTCCCGCCCCCCTGCTCGATGCTCGCTGTAGTAGCTGGGGGCCTTCGCAATCCCAGGACCAGAGCTCCTCTGTCCAGGAGTCAGTTGTCCGTCGGTGTCGGCCTCGGGGGTAGACTTTCGGGCCCAAGGGGCCATCAAACATTGATCCTGGGGGCGGGACCAGCAGCACGGAAGGGGTCGGGACCTCTGTAGAGTGCCAACAAAAATCCCCCCCCACAATATTCACGCCGACGAGCGGAGCCGTTCAGTAAACGCACGCGAAGAAGGAAGCGAGCAGGGTAGGGCTGTTTAGTCGACGCGCAGGGCCGTTCAATAAACGCCAATTTCGCGTCTGGGTGGAGTTCCTTCCCTTGACTCCGGGGCAGATCCTTGAACATTCAGATCGTCGGATGCCTCCTCGGTCTTCGTTCCCAGGACCTTCCCGGCGCAACTCGCTCCACTCATGCGTCGATGCTGCGTCGAGCGCCCGTCGACTTGAGTCGAACTCGAGGCGGACTAGACGCTGCGAGACGAGCTGGAGCCGAACCGGAGTCGAACAGATGCGTGAGGCTGGCCCCAGGGAGGGGCCCACGACGAACATCTATTAGATTTAGGTCGGGCATGCCGCCCTGCAGGCGGATTCTGGACGAAAAATAAGACACAGCAAAAACATATTCCAAAATAGCCAGCGACCACAAACAATTGTCCCCAGACTGTGTTCCTACTATGTTTGAAGACTCCTCCTGTAGAGGGACGGGCCCGACAGAAGATTCGCTTATGTGTTTGTTGTGTGTGTGTGTGTGTGTGTGTGCGTGTTTGTTTAGGTGTTTGGGGGCGGGGGCCTTCCTGGGGCCGAGGCCGCTGCGCGGGCGGAGCAGGAAGGGCCGGGCCGAGCGCAGGGCGGCACGAAGCAGGGCGGGGCAGGGCGAACGTTCACGCACCCCTCCAAAAATTTGAAGGGGCCCAGGGACACACAAAGAAATACACACAGATCCCAAGATTCTCCCCATGTTTCCGTAGTTTCTGCATGTTCCTTCCCCCCCACATCCCATAGTTTCCAATATTTGCCGGGGGGGTGACGATGAATTGTGCCTGTGTGTTTTTCCCTCCTGAAAACTAGCCTTTGTGTGTGTACGTGTGTATGTGTGTATGTGTTTTTTTCCTTTTTCCTGTGCTGATCTAAGGGCGGCAGTCGGACTGGCTGGCGGTGCCCCAGATCGAATCAACACCAGCCAGCCACGACTGGGGGGTGGGGCGGGCGTGCTCCGGACCCCCTGCCCGGGAGGGAGGGGGGGGGGGCATCCCGCGGCCGCTCAAACGGGGTCCGCGTTGCTGGCGTCGGAGGGTGGCGCCCCATCGCCAACGCATCGGCGACGTCCGATGTCAGGATGGACAAGGCTCACTCCGAATTGGGCCGCGCATCGCGAAAACATCGGCGATGGCGGCGCGATCCTCCGACCCCGTGTGGTCGGGACCTCCTTTGGCAACCCCGACGCGCCGTATGACCTGGCTGGACCTCCGAAGATCCCCTGCGAGCAGGGCCGGATCTCTCCTTGGCAACCCGGCTGTTCGCGCCGTCCGCGCCGATGACAACATCGACCTCGGCACGAACCCAAAATCCAGAGGCAGCTGGTGCAAAGAGGATAGACTGACCCTCCTCCTCCTCCTCCTCCTCCTCCTCCTCCTCCTCCTCCTCCTCCTGCTCCTCCCCCCTCCTCCTCCTCCTCCTCCTCCTCCTCCTCCTCCTCCTCCTCCTCCTCCTCCTCCTCCCCTCCTCCTCCTCTCTCCTCCTCCTCTCCTCCTCCTCCTCCTCCTCCTCCTCCTCCTCCTCCTCCTCCTCCTCCTCCTCCTCCTCGCCTCCGCCTCCGCCTCCGCCTCCTCCTCCGCCTCCTCCGCCGCCTCCTCCCTCCTCCTCCTCCTCCTCCTCCTCCTCCTCCCCGCCCACGTACGCCAGGGAGAAACAACTGCATAAGCAGAACATGTCAGAGTTCCACGTGGAATTCTCGGATCGGCGCTGGGCCCCCCTGGCGACGCCTCCGGCGCCGCCCCTTATCGCGCTCCGCGCGCCAGGGAGGGGAGCCCATCGCCGATCCCAGAACTCCGCGCGGAGGTCCGAACATGTACGTTCACGCATTTCTTCCTCCATCCAAAGATGATGGACTGATGCCCAGCGTCGTGCAAAGGGAGTGGCTCGGACGTGCACACGACAGGTCCTCGCATTGTGCTCCAACTCGTGCGCACTGTTGCATGAATTCCGCTCCGAACTCTGCTCTCACAACCTGAGTGCCTCCCGCTGCTTTTTGACGTTCGGCAAATTTAGATCGACTGGGATCGTGACATCAGGAGGATGTAAAAGAAACGGCATGGCAAGTACATCCGACTTAGGCGGAGTGGATAACACATTAAACTACAAGAGAACGCGGAGAAGAGATGGGCGGACATACACCGAAAACACAAACGGGGTGCATGCAAGGGCGTAGCCTCCCGCAGCGCCTCCTCCTCCTCCTTCTCCTCATCCTCACTCGTATCCGTTCCATCTCGCAAGCCCCAATCATACTAGCATGTGCCCCAAACGAGCGTCTCAACCTCGACATGCACTGCCCATTCAAACTCATCCCCTTGCTCACTTTTCGACCAAACACAACCACGGGGAAGCCGTGCTCCCTTACCACCCGCTGGAGGAACCCATCGTATCGGCGATCTCTCGAGAAGGGTGTCGAAGCCGATGAACCCCATGGGTGGCAAGAACTACAACCTCCCAGTTGAGCAATCGAAGAAAGGTCCTTACGCATGAGGACGCGGCGGTCTAACAAGAGGTGGCCTGGGTATGGAAAGAAAGAGCGCCTACGAACGGCCCCACGTGGGCGGCCTACGTGTTAGGCAGAAAAAGCCTCGACGTCACCACCGTGCCTGGCCAGGGCCACCTCAGGCCCCTGGCATGGTGCACATGCCCTCGTGGCCTCGGCCGAGAGGGCTTGTACACACACCATGCCAGGGGGCCCAAGGATCCACGAGCGGCGAATGGATCCGTATCCGCGCCCTCGCGGTCTGGATTCTGGGGCGAAATCCCGCGGGTGCGCAGTCGCGCGGATACGTTCCGCGCGGGGCACCCGCGAAACAACACCTTATGATCCGCGGGGTCGCGGCCAAAGGGCCTGGCCCGCGAGGCCGCGGATGCGGACGTGTTTTTTCCGCCCACGAGGCATGGCCCCGGCCAGGCATGGCGGCCGCTGGGTGCCGGCCTCACACCGAGCTGCGGAGGCGGGGTGCGGGCCCGTCGGCCGCCCGTGGCGCCGCGTGCTCGGCCGGTGGCCAGCAAGCAGAGCTCACGGCGCTCCTGCCCGCTGGGGGGGTGCGCGCTCACCAACTCCGAGCGAAGCGCTCTCTTGGTCAGGCGTGCGGGGTGCCAGGGCCACCGTTGTATCCACCGCTGCTGTCCAGGCATAGGCCGGGCATGTCCCCCTGCAAGCGGATGGAGTAGGAGAAACGGAACAAGAAACAAAATCAACATTTGTCAGGAACATCATCGGAAACGTGTCCCCTGCTATTTTTGGTCCTCCCATTGTTGAACATTCCTCCTGCAGAGCCCGATGTGAGTCCAGGCCCCTCCTGGGCCCAGGAGCGGTGCGTGTACGCCTCCCCATGGCTTGGCCGAGGAGAGGCGTGCACACCGCCCCTGGGCCCAGGGGGAGCCTGGCCAGCGGCGGTGGCGATGTGTACAGTCGAGGCGTTGACCCAAGGAACCCCACATGAGGAACGAGGCCCCTGTCTTGGCGGCGCGCACGAGGAGGTGCGGGAGGGGGGATGGCTTCTTAGAAGGAGGCTGCTCCTTAGTAGGCGCCGGCCGTACATCTACAGATGAGGCCCGCGCCTTCTAAGAAGCAGCGGTGCTTCTAGGAAGCCCTCCCCCCTCCCCCCAGCCCCTCTGCGCGTGGCTGAGTACAATCGAGGCGTTGACCTGAGAAACCCTAAATAAGGAACGAGGCTCTTGTTCTTAATACATTGAACTTCGATCTCCCATCGGAAGCGTAAGGAAAACCTTGGGCAACATGTGGAACAATGAAGGAACATAGAGCCCCTCCCCCACGAAAAGGGTTCCTTGCTCAGCGCCCCGACTGTAGATGTCGTCGCCCCACCTGCGCTGTGTGGGGAGGAGGGCGCAATCGCCACCACCATCTGTCTTAGGTCGGGCATGTCCCCCTTACAGGCGGATTTTGAACGAAAAAGGACAAATATAACAAACATGCTCCAAAATTGTCAAAAATAGGCCAACAAGCGTCACCAGACTACTATTTGACAGTTCTTGAATGTTCCTCCTGTAGAGGGACAGATCAGAGAGATGGTGGGTGGAGGGGGAGTCCAGGCCACCATGATCAGGTGAACAAAGGTCATGCGTAAGCATTGACGTTCGGAGGTCCGCGCCGACGTTCTGGATCTGAACTGGGCCCCCTCTCCCTGTCGCGCGGGTCGCGAGCCAGGGGCGGCGCCAGGGGGGGGGGCCCAACGCCGGTCCGAGAAATCATCCGCGCGGAACTCCGAACATTTATCCTGATGCAGTTTTTCTCGGCGGTGGACAAAACTCCCTTCAGTAAGCCACCCTTTAGTGAAAACGGCCAAGGACCAAAACCGACGGACCTGGGCCCACAAAAATGACGGCCGCGACGTCCTCTCGCGAATCGAAAAACGGCCAATTCGCTAATCGACGTGTCAGGGTAGGAAAACTATCAACCTCCGATTTTCTTTTTCAAATTAAAGCTGTGGACGCCCGAAATGGGTCCGGAAAGAATGGGTACGATGCCCAGCAGCAAATGTTGTCCAAAACCGGCAGCGGCCGCTGTGGGGCAGGCGGCCGTCTGTCTCACACGGACAACTTCCGCGGCGACAGCGACAGCGAGTCCGGCCCAAAGTGAACGGGAACTGCTGTTGGTAGGGGGCCACATGCGAACCCTACCCCTGCCCCCCACGATTTCTGAGGGGGAGGGTGGGGTTCACTTCATTCGGGAGCTCCCGAGCGAAGTGAACCCCACCCTCCCCCTCAGAAATCATGAGTGATAGGGGTAGGTTCGCATGTGCCCCCCCACTTGTTGGTCTTCGTGACCATCCTTTCCACACCCAGTTCGATCGTCCCGAAATGCCGCCGTGCTGAGGAAAAAGCGCACGTGTCGGGACCGCTGCGCCTGGGACCTCCGAGGGGCGCCCTAGGCGGCCCCCAGAACAAAGGGATCCGAGTCTGAGCCCGACGGAACCGTTGGTAGCCTCGGTGCCCGTTCTGGAGACCCCCCCTGGAGCCAGACGCTCCATTCCTGCGCCGAGGCTGCATCGAACGTCCACTGGCTCGACGGACGGCCGACCTTCGGCTCCAGTTCGACTCAGGTCTGGCCCACATTCCAAACTTGAGCCGGACCCGAATCGAACTTGGGCTGATCTGGCGTCGGGCTACAGTCGGACCGATGCGTCGGGTGGGCACAAGAAAGGCGCCCCGAAAGAGCATCTAAGGAAACGGTCGGGCAGGTCCGACAAGGGCGCGCGGGCGGTGGGAGAGGCTCAGGACCTCCAGCGTCTTCTTGACGCCCTTGCGCGCGGCCCCCGTCTGGTCGCCGAGGTCCTCGGGGAGCGCTCCGTGCGCGTGGGGTCATCACTGGAAACGTTCCGAGAATCGCATCAGACGGGCACTTCAGACATTATCCCAGAAAACGGTGACCCCATGATGATGATGCTGATGCTGATGCTGATGATGATGCTGACGGTGAGGATGGTGATGATGATACTATTGGTGATGATTATGCTGCTGATGCTGATGTTGATGCTGATGTTGGTGCAGATGATGTTGCTGATGGCAATGAGGATTGTGCTGCTGATGCTGATGATGATGGTGGTGACGATGATGATGCTGATGCCGATGCTGATGATGACAATGATGATGATGATGATGATGATGAGGATGCTGATGATGATGAAGGTGGTGGTGGTGATGATGATGATGATGATAACAATGATGATAATAATGATGATGATGATTACAATGTTGCTGATGGTGGTGATGGTGATAACGATGACAATGATGATGATGATGATGAGGATGGCAATGATGAGTATGCTTATATTGCTGATGATGGTGATGCTGATGGAGGTGATGATGATCATGCTGATGTTAATGCTGATGATTATGATAATGATGCTGTGATGAGTATGATGATGATGCTGCTGACGCTGATGATGATGCCAATGATGACGATGATAATGATAAAGGTGATGACGTTGACAATGATAATGATGATGATGATGATGATGATGATCATGAGTATGACAATGGCAACGACAATGATGATGATTATGACACTGATGACGATGATGATGCTGCTGATAATGATAATGATAATGATGATGATGATGATGATGATGATGATGATGATGATGATGATGATGATGATGATGATGATGATGATGATGATGATGATTATGGTGTTGATGATGCGGAGTATGATGATGATAATAAGGATGATGATTATGCTGCTGATGTTGATGTTGCTGCTGATGATGATGATGACAGAAATCCAAGCGCACAAACCCCATTGGTCATCCGCCTGCGGAGGTGCCCGAAAATCGATCCCCCAGGCGATGGTCATGGATACACTCCCGACTTGGATGGGCCCCACTGCCCGGCTCACTCCCCCGGGAAGCGATGTGTTCTGCTTCCCTCAGGCTTCCGGGGCCCTGTCCCCACCTGGGCACGTGGGCGGGTGGGGCTGATTTGCCATGGCCCAGTGGGGATGGGGATAGGTTCCCTGAGATCCGACGTTGCCCAAAAATTGCACCATCGCAAAAAATCACGCCCGGAACCCTGGACCGCATCTTTCTGCGTCATTTATCGGGCAGGATCGACCCGTAAAGGTCCCGTGGCCCGAAATTGAACAGAACGCCCGTTGCGAAAAAATTGGAACGCCAAGATCTCAAGGCTAGACGATGCTGATTCACCCCTTCGTGGGCAAGCCGGAGCCCGACCGAATCGCGAAGCCGGATCGGATCGGGAACGGATCGGGTCGCTGGCGCATCGTCTCGGATCAAATCGAGATCGCGTCGCCGCGCCCGGCACCGCTCCGGCTGGCCCCGGCCAGTGCTGGGGAGTCCACCTGAATCGCATATGGGGAGGCCTAAACCCTGAGATCTGACGTAACAAAAAAATTGCTACGTCAGATCTCAGAGCCCCCGACAGCATCTTTCTGCGTCACTTTGCGAGCCGGATCGATCTGTGAGGGTCCCATGGGGCCCGGAATGGAGCTAAAACCCCCGTTGTGAAAGAAATGCAGCGCCAGGATCTCAGGGAAGGTACCGATACCGCCACTCCCCAAGGGGTGGGTTCTGACCGGATTTCGAGGCGAATCCGGCGGTGGCGACGAGGGCCTTCCAGGAGGCCCAAAAAGGGGGAGACGGGCGAAAGGCAGCCTTGTGGGTACATGCTTTTCCCTCCTTGGAGCACCGAATTGGAATCGCGGCCCCAGCCGGCGAATCAAATCGCATCGACTCGGGTCTCGTAGGCGGCCGTTGCGGGGTCATCCCGCATCCGCACATAGGGTTAAGTCGGGCGTCCCCCTACAGGGGGATTTTGGACGAACAACACCAAATTACCCCCTAAAATGGCCAAACATAGTCAAACAATCGTCCCCATCTCATTGTTTGACTATTTTTGAATATTCCTCCTGTAGAAGGACAGGCCCGACTCAACCATAGGGCCCTGTCGCACTGGGGCGCTGCTGCGCGGGGGACGCTGCTGCGCGCCAGCCTGGAGCGCGCTCCCCCTCGCGCTCTTCCGCAGGGCCTCCCCTGAAGCAGAGGGCTGGGAGGGGCTCAGTCCTCCTCCTCCTCCTCCTCCTCCTCTCCTCGTCCTCCCCCTCCTCCTCCTCCTCCTCCTCCTCCTCCTCCTCTTCCTCCTCCTCCTCCTCCTCCTCCTCATCCTCCTCCTCCGCTTCCTCCTACCCTTCGTCCTCCTCCTCATCCTCCTCCTCCTCCTTCTCCTCCTCGTATTCCTGGCTCAAGTCCCCAGCCTCTGGGGGCCGAGGACACCACAGCATTTTACTCCTGGTCAGGTCCAGGAGCTTGGGGCTCGAACTTTTCGCGTTCGTTTCCGCCCCCAGAGTTTTTCGGATCATTCCCCACCAGTCTGCCATGCCTGCCACTCTTGCGAAGGAGCACCTCTCCATCGTGATCTGCGGGCATGTCGACATCGGCGAGAGTACCACCACCGCCCGCCTCAACTACGACCTGGGCGGCCTTCCGCAACGCGAGCTGGAGAAGCTGAAGGAGGAGGCCGTATGCCTAGTACCAAGCCCCATCGCCTTCACTTTCTACATGGACCGTCAGGAGGAGGAGCACGAGTGCGGGGTGACCAGCGCCTGCACCACCCAAGACTTCTACACCGAGAAGTTGCACTACACAGTCGTCATCGATGCCCCAGGCCATCGCAAGATCAACAAGGTCACCTGCAGAAGAAGGCTGACAACATGGGCTGGTGGAAGGGCTGCAATGTCAAGTACGGCAAGGACTGCGGCACCCACAGATACAAGCAGTTCCGCTATGCCGAAATCGGAAAGAAATGAAGTTCATGCTGGTCAAGGACGGGTGGTACAAGGACTTCGAAGAGAAGGAAACGCCTGCGATGCCAGTCTCCGGCCGGATGGGCGACTACCTGCTAACGAAGTCTGACAACATGGACTGGTGGAAGGAACGCATCGGCGAGTACGGCAAGGCCCGTGTCATGCAAAACATCCATCATAAGTCTGGATGGTTTTACCTTTCTCCGCTTGCCGCCTGAGGCAAACCTTGCTGCAATTAGGGCTCGCTCCTGGCCTTTGCATTCCGCTGCCCATAGGTGCATAAGAATCGTGGGAGAGGCCCGTGGGATTAGTCTTCCCCGCTCTCCGTGATGAGCCGTGGTCTGCATCTGTGTTGCTTTGAATTTCTTGTCTTGTGCACTATTGCGGTGTGCACCCGTGCAGTCGTCTTGTTTCTAAGTGGCGCTCTGCTTAGTATGTGTTGCCCAGTCGATCAAAGCTTGTAAAAGACAGACCGTAGAAGTCAGTAAATCAGG
>CAUYUJ010001270.1:155000-230000 GCA_963575745.1 Prorocentrum cordatum
TGCATCGGCGACGTCGGCGCGGGGGCATCTCGGGCCCCGCATCGAGCCGCGGCGTCGATGCATCGGCGATGCGACGCGATCCCCCGACCCCATCCACTCGGACCCCATCCGGGAGGCCTGGCATCTCTCGGGAGCGGCCAAGGGGGGGTTGTCCAAGAGGGGGGGGTGCAAATCATTGCCGGCGGCATGTGCGCGGCCCAGCGGGGGGGCCAGGGACGCAATGAAGCAGGAAGAGGCGCCACGAAATCTGGGGAAACATCATGGCCCACGCCATGAGATCCACCCCCCCCTAGTCAGCACCCCCCTCTTTGCCGCCCCCCGACACCTCCTGCCCCGGTCCGGCGCGCGGATGCTCGCTGGCTCTGGGCCGCCCCACTTGGTTCGGGTCGGGCGAAAGGGGGGGATAGCAAAGGGGGGGTTTGAGAATCAGCTCACGTAGCTGATTTCCCCGGCGCCTCCCGGCGCCGGAGGCGGCCATGTATCGAGGAATGGGCCCCTCGGTGAAGCCGACACCAGCTGCATGCAGCAAATTTCGTACCCCCCCTTTCCCAATCCCCCCCTTTCGGCCGCCCCACCTGGCGCAGCGCGCCCCGAGCTGTGCGAGGCTCCCCGCGCCCTCGCGCCGCGCAGGGCGGCCGCTCCGCCCCCGGAGCGCGGAGCGGCCTTCGCGCCCCCGCGGGGGGCCTGGCGGCTCGGGGCGACGAGAGGTCGACGCGCAGGTCTCCTCTCCTCCCGCCTCGCCTCCAGACCGGGGGGAGGGAAGCCGATCCTCCTCCTCCTCCTCCTCCTCCGCCGCCTCCTCCTGCTCTTCCTCCTCCTCTTCTGCCTCCTCCTCCTCCTCCTGCTCTTCCTCCCCCTCCCCCTCCTCCTCCTCCGACTCCGCCTCCGCCTCCGCCTCCGCCTCCTCCTCCTCCTCCTCCTCCTCCTCCTCCTCCTCCTCCTCCTCCTCCTCCTCCCACCTCCCACCTCCCTTGCCGGCCAGAGGGGCTGGAAGCGGGCACGGGTCACAAGGGACACGCTATCGATGTGAAGCGGGTCGGTGCCGGCGGCGGGCGTCTGCAGCACAGCGGCCAGCTGCTATCTAAGGAGGCCGGCCTGGGGCCCAGCAGTGGCGCGGGGCCCGAGCCCAGGATGCACACGGAGGCTGCGCAGTGTATAGTTCGAGAGAGCGCCCGCGGCGGGCGTCGGCTGCTTCGGTTTCAGGGCACCCCTCGCTCCCATCCGCCTCTGCGCGGGGGGGCACACTCGGACCTGAGCCAGAGGCCCTCCGCCAGCCAAGACACACAGAGCACCCGATGATACCCTCCCCAGGATGCACAAGAAAATCCAACAAGCATGAAGCACATGAGGGTTCCCTCCCCGAAGCAACCTCGATCTTATACCGCGGTCCGACTGTATGGACGTGCTGCGCCTTCATCTGCGCAGCCCGGCAACAAATAATGCACTCGGACCGTTCGAGGTCCCGTGGCCGCGGGCCACCGGGGAGCCGACGCGGGCCCGCCGAGCAACTCGAAGGGGGGTACTCAGTACAGCCCGAGTGGGCCGACGGTGTGTGGTGGATGCTGTTCCTCCTCATCGCTCCACCTCCCAAGGCATGCGAATAATGACCCTCTGAGGCCGAGGGCGCACAACACGATACAGCGCAGCCGTAGGCGCACAGGTATACATATCATCCAGCACGGCATGAGCAAGGGGGCTGGAGTGCTGGCGGGCACCATCCTTGAGCGTCTGGCCAATCTGCACCTCGCGGGGGCTGGCGAGAGGTGCACCATGCACCTCCTCAGCCTCGTCCTCCTCGTCCTCCTCGTCCTCCGTCATCCTTCTGCCCACTTCCCCCTGCCCCCACCCGATTCCTCCTCATCCTCCTCGTCCTCCTCATCCTCCACGTCCTCCTCGTCCTCCTCATCCTCCATCATCCTTCTGCCCCCTTCCCCCTGCCCCCACCCGACTCCTCCTCATCCTCCTCGTCCTCCTCATCCTCCTCGTCCTCCTCGTCCTCCTCGTCCTCCATCCTGCCTTCTGCCTCCCTTCCCCTGCCCCCGCCCGGACTCTTCCACCCTCGCTCACCCGCCCTCCCTCCCCCCGAGACCCCCACCGTCGCGGACCCGGGGACCGTTTTTTTTCTTTCCCAACCATCCTGTGGTGTTGGGTTTTCGTTTCGAGGAGACAGCGCCCCGCGTCCCTCCCGCCTCCTCCTCCTCTCCTCTTCCCTCCTCCCTGCGTTTCACCCACCCAGTACAGCGCTTCGTGGCCCCCTAGGGAGCTCCACCGAAGGCCCCAGTGGCAGGGTTCGCATGGCGGCCTCGGGCCATTTTGGCACACCCCTCAACAGGATCGTGGCCCCATAGGCCATAGGGAGCTCCACCGAAGGCTCCAGTGGCAGGGTTCGCATGGCGGCCTCGGGCCATTTCGGCACACCCCTCACGAGGATCGTATCCCCATAGGGAGCTCCTTTTGAATCGGCGAGAACCCGGGTTATCTGGGGGAAGGTGGGGGGAGGAGGGGGCCGGCCGATAACAAAACCTTCGCGCTGGGGCAGCCCTGCATATGCCCGCGCCCCCCCGCCCCAGACCTGCACAACCGGCAAAGTTAGGTTATCCTGGGGGGGGGGAGGGTGGGCAAGCCCGATAATCCGGTTTATCGCTGGACCCTTACAAAACAGTCTCTTGTCCCCTGGGGAAAGCAAAACGTACCGACAACGCTACTCCCCGGATCTCTTCCCAGGGTGCATGCCGCCCAGAATTTCAGGGCGAGGCCGACGCGGTGGCGACGAGGGCCTCCCAGGAGGCCCAAGAAAGAAAAAGCGAGAGAAGGTCGCAGTATGGTTAGGTCGGGTATGTCCTACAGCAGGATTTTCGAAGAACAACGGAAAAGAGAACAAGCGAGGGAAGGTCGCAGTATGGTTAGGTCGGGCATGCCCTCCTACAGGCGGATTCTGGAAGACAAGCGATACATAGTCAAACCGTATTCAAACCATGTCTAACAAATAACCGAACAGTCGTCCCCAGACTATGCTCGAATTCTCCTCCCGAAGAGGGACTTGCCCGACTTCACAGTCGGGGTAGCTCTTCCTGCGCGGACCTGTCGCAAGGCGCAGAGCAGGCCCCCGGCCCTGCCCCCGAGGACCCGCCTGCAGGGCCCCACCCGCACGTGAGCGACGCTCAAAAGCGGGTCTCACTCGAGATGGCGCAGCGACCTCACGCTGCAGCTTGCCCGGGCCGCCAACGCGGCACGCTGCACTGGAGACGAGGACGCTTACGCGCGACCTTGCGCGGGCAGCTTGCGCGCCAATGTCGGCGCAGACGACCCCGTTTTCTTGTTTGCGTCGCTCACGTTTCGTCACCCCTCCGCGTGGGCTGCGCAGAATCCTGGCTCCGGGGGCTACGAGCCAGGGCTCGCCCTGAACGGCGCCTTCCGTTGCCGTTTTGCTCTCGCTGCCCCTCGCGTTGCTCTCGCTATGTTCCCTCGTTCAGGTGGCCCCCCCAAGGGGTCCGATCTCGTTATGTTTTCGATTTGATCTCGCTTTCCCTCGCCTTGTCTTCATCCTGCCTGTGCTACAGAACAAGGTCCAAACGGAAACGTCCCTCAAAGTCGCAAGCACACCGTTTAGGTCGAGCCCTGCCCCGAACAGCTGTTGAGGGGCATCGATAGGGGGACTGTCGCTATCGGGATATCGGGCGCCTATCGGCGATCGATGAGCGATTGTAGACGAAGGCAAAGCGGCATAAGCATTAACTTTCGACGGTCCGCACGGATTTCTTGGATCTGCGCTGGGCCCCCCTCCCTGGCGCGCTCCGCGCGCTAGGGGGCGGCGAAGGAGGCGTCGCCTTCGGGAGCACAGCGCGGATCCAAGAAGTCCGCGCGGAGCGCCAACAGCTTAAGTTAATGGCCTTGTTCCTCTTCGAGATTGGGGGTCGAGGCATCCCCTGCTTCGCCGATCCCCCCCTATCGTTGTCCCCGAGTTTAGAGGCCTCCTAGATGGGGTCGGAGTAGATGGGGTCGAAGGATCGCGCCGCATCGCCAATGCATCGCCAATGCATCGCCAATGTATCGGCGATGCATCGGGGACGTCGGGGATGCATCGCCGACGTCGGCATGGAGACAATCAGGCTCCGCATCGAGCCGCATCGCCGATGCATCGGCGATGCGGCGGGTTCCTCCAAACCCATCTGCTCGGACCCCACGTGAGCGTTTTCTTTATTCGGCGTTTCGACATTGGGCGGAAAAGGGGGGAGGGAGGGGGGTCTGGCACCAGACCTCTGCTTAGTGCGGCTGTTTGCGACCGTGCGTCCTGTGAGGAGAGACTCCCCCCGCTCGAAACAGGCGTCCCCCAAACACAGCCAAGATCTGCTCCATGGGGGGTTTGAGGGGGGATGCGAGGGCCCGCGCCGATCGGCAAAACAATGAGTAAAAGAGAACGATCACCTCGGAAGCCTATCGGGGAGACGTAAGACCCGGGTACGGGGGACTCGGAAATCCCCGACGAGGTCGTCAAAAAAATGACGAGGCCGAGCCTGCATTTTGACGAGGCCTCCCGCTGCAGACATCCCACGAAACTCCTCCTCGTCAAAATCCGAGGCGCGGTCGTCAAAAAACGATGGCGAACCCGAGTCCTGGCAAACCCGGGTCTTGCGTTCCCCCGAGCCTAGACGAGTTGTCTCGTCGAGGGCCGTCTTCGGCTCGCCCCCCAACGGGCCCGAAAGCGCCCCTCTCCGAGGACCTCTCCGCGCGCGCCGAGCCCCGAGGCCCTGGGGCACGACGTGCGCTCTCCTGGAGCCCCGACGGCGTGGGGCCCTGGCGTGTCCGGAGGCCTCCTGGATTTAGCCCGGGCATGTCCTCCTACAGGCGGAGCTTGAAAGACAACCCCAAAAATAGCCGGAGAAATACCCATGAACAGCCACAAAGACTTGACAAATCGTCCCCAGACTGTTTTTTTTTGTTTTGCCTGTTTCTGATCATCCCCCCTGTAGAGGGATATGCCCGACGTAAACCTTCCCCCTCTGTGGCCGGACCCGGGGCGGGACCGACGACCGACCGTCCCGGCATTCTTGTAGGCCTACCACGAAATCCGCCGATCCGGCGTGTGAGTTTAAGAAGCCTAAGCTGAAGCTCTGCTTCAGCATGAGCTTTAGCTCTGCTTGGGAGGGGGGGGAGGGGGGGGACGTAATTGCCTGACGAATTAAGTGCTCGCCCCCCCCCCCCCCCTGCTAGCCCCCAGGAGAGAGGGGGGGGGGGAGAGAGAAGGGAGCAGAGGGGCGGTCGACAGGAGAGAGGGGGGGGGACAGGAGAGAGGGGGGGGGAGGGGGGGGAAAGAAGAGGGGGGGACAGGAGAGAGGGGGGGGACAGGAGAGAGGGGAGGAGGACAGGAGAGAGGGGGGGGGGAGGGGGGGGGGGGTTGGACGGAGAGGGGGTGGGGGGGCAGGAGAGAGGGGGGGGGAAAGGAGGGAGGGGGGGGACAGGAGAGAGGAAGGGGGGGGGGCAGAGAGGAGAGAGGAGGTGGGGACAGGAGAGAGGGGGGGGGGGAGAGGGGGGGGGACAGGAGAGAGTGGGGGGGGAAGGAGAAGGGGGGGGGGAGGGGGGGGAAAGGAGAGAGGGGGGGGACATGAGAGAGGGGGGGAGACAGGAGAGAGGAGAGGGGGTGGGCGGGTGGGGGGCCGGGATCATCACCATCTCCATCACCATCACCATCACCATCGTCACATCACCACCATCACCATCATCATCATCAGCATCATCATCATCATCAGCATCATCATCATCATCAGCAGCATCATCATCATCATCATCATGCAGAGCGCCAGGGATCGGGGGCACTGGCAGGAGGCCACTACAATATTCTTAACATTTCAAGAAGCAAGAACACTCTTCTTAGAGCATAAACGTGATGTGTCAAAACAAGACAACCTCAACCACACATGTTATAAGAACATACCCTGCAGACCACAAACATATGAGAACATTCCTGGGTGGGCCTATAGGCAAGCCAGGACGCTTCGGAACTGCTCGATCGATGGGGTCGGTCTAGGTGGGGTCGGAAGATCGCGCCGCCGCATCGCCGATATATCGGCGATGCAGCGGCGATGCATCGGTGATGCACCTGCGATGCCTCGTCGGCGTCGGCGATGCGTCGGAGACGCCGACCTGAAGTAAATCGGGCCCCACATCGAGCCGCATCGGCGACGCATCGGCGATGCGGCGCGATCCTCCGACCCCATCTACCCCGACCCCGTCTAGGAGGCCTGGAGTTTCTCAGGCAGCCAGGCCTGCGCTGGATCGAATCGCGAAACTTGCGAGTCGGGGATTTACTCATTGTGTCCTGGGGACCCTGGCGGGCCGTGGCGATGGATACATCTCGGCCTCCTGGGGCCCGAATCTACCCATGTCCACCGCCTACCGAGGTCCCCGAAGATCGATCCCGCAAGCGATGGTCGTAGACAAATCCCCGACTCGGATACAAACTTCTTGGCCGCCCCGGGACAGGCGTCCCAAACAGCCGACCTGCACCTTCTGCACTTGCCCCCTCGGCAGGCGCCGCGCTGACGCGGCCGCTGCCGCGGCCGCAGCGGCGGCCACCGTCGAGGCCGCAGCGGCGGCCGCGGCGGCACCTTCCGCGCCGCAGGCGCGGAAGGTGCAGGTCGACGGACACCGTCCTCCTCCTCCTCCTTCTCCTCCTCCTCCTCCTCATCATCCTCCTCCTCTTCCTGCTCCTCCTCCTCCTCCTCCTCCTCCTCCTCCTCCTCCTTCTCCCCCTCCTCCTCCTCCTCCTCCTCCTCCTCCTCCTCCTCTTTCTCCTCCTCCTCCTCCGCCTCATTCCCGGAACGCCCCCTCGGCGAAGCGCAGCTGCGGCAGGAAAACCCACAGGAACCAAAGAGCGCGCCAGAGACACGTGAATCGGCCCCAAAGATCCGACGTCTCGATTTTGTTCAAGACGGGGTCCCCAGAAATCTCGACCTATTGACGGTTTCTTATCCCGAATCGTTGCCTGACAGTCCCCGGGCCCGGCGAGGGCCCCGGGAGGCCGAGAACGGCGAAAACCTTTGGTACGTGTCTATACGCTGGGTATCTGGGACCTGGTTTGCTGAGCAGGGGCCGATCGTCCAAACATTCCTATAGGCCTACCACGACATGGCCCTAGAACAAAGAAATCAACACAATGTTCCTGAATGTTGGGAGCCGACGTACACTAGAACAAGACGGTCTCAGCCAGAAGTGGTCTAAGAACATCTTGTGCAAGCCACACAGGAGAATCCGCGCGGACCTCCAAAAGATCATGCTTGTGCCAATAAATCCTCGTCCCCGAGACGAACGCCTTCCGCCCGGATGTTCTCAGTACGCTGGACCTCTGGGAATCCCTTTGGGCCCCCGATCGATCCTCCGATCGACGCCGGCCGCGGCAGTCGCCACGGTCGGTCGCTCGCCGCCGCCGCCGCCGGGGGGCGGCGTCGGGCTTCCGCTGCGGGGGCGTGTCGGCGGCGCGCACAAGGGGGTGGAGGGAGGGGGGAGGGCTTCTTAGAAGGAGGCTACCAGGCTGCTTCTTAGAAGGCGCCAGCCTTACCCTGAGATCCGACGTTGCAACAAAAATGCAACACCGCAAAAGATGACGCCCAGAGCCCCGGACCGCCTCTTTCTGTGTCATTTTTCGAGCCGGATCGATATGTAAGGGTCCCAGGGCCCGAAATTGAGCTGAAACCCCCGTTACGAAAAAATTGCAACGCCAGGATCTCAGGGTACATCTACAAATAAGGCCCACGCCTTCTAGGAAGCAGGGGTGCTTCTAAGAAGCCCCCCCCTCTGCGCGTGGCTGAGCGTGGGCGGGGCCGCGCCTCCCGGTTGGAGGGCGAGATCATGGTCATCTTGCGGACGCGCCTGTGGGTCGGCGGGGCGGGCGGCGGGGGGCACAACCCGCCTGGTCGTCGGAGGGCGCCCGCCGCCCAGGGAATAGGCAGCTGCGGGCCCCCCGGGGGGGCCGTCGCCCGGACGCCCCGCGGGACGGGAAGGTCGTGCGCGAGGGAGGGGCGTGGGGAGGGACCAGTGCCTCGACAGGAACTCGAGCGGTCGGGTGCCTGGGTCCTCCCCCCCCTCCTCCTCCTCCTCCGCCTCCTCCTTTCTTTGCCTCGAGATCCCGCGTCAGGGGCGGCTCACGCTGAGCCATGCGCATCCATCCTTACACTCGCGCCACAGCCCCATGGCGGCCCCCAACCCCCCGTGCGAGGAGGCTAGCTCTGCTGAATTCTCCATGCCCTCTACACTGCTTCCTCTGAGCTCTGCATTGCCGGCGGCGACGCCCGCGAGCCTGGTGATTGAGGTGATGGATGCAGCTGTCGCGTGTCTCGCGGACGGCGGCCGTCCGCGCCCTCCTGGACTTGCACTCTCTCGAACACGTAAGCGACGGTGGCTTCGACGTCGCGCCCACATTCGGCGTGCCGCGTGAGTGGCCGCGGAGCATCCTGAACTTGTTCGGGCACCTGGCGCTGGCGCGCTCGGTGCGCACGGCCTGGTGCGCCTACTTTCTGGCGCGCTTCGTCATGAGCCGCATGCACCTCATGGTGAGCATCGTCCTGGTGGGGGTGATCGGCATCCGGATGGAGTTCCACCTGCTGCTGTGCTTCGTGAGCCCGACCCTCTGCTTCGTGGGCCTGGTGGAGCCTCACTTGATGTTCTGTTTCGTGAGCTCGACGCTGTGCTTCGTGGGCTCAGTGGAGTTCTACCTGATGTTGTGTTTCGAGCCCGACGCTCTGCTTCGTGGGCCTGGTGGAGCTTCACCTGCTGCTGTGCTTCGTGAGCCCGGCGCTGTGCTTCGTGGGCCCAGTGGAGCCTCACCTGATGCTGTGCCTCGTGAGCTCGACGCTGTGCCTCGTGGGCCCGGTGAAGTTCTACCTGATGCTATGTTTCGTGAGCTCGACGCTGTGCTTCGTGGGCCCGGTGGAGCCTCACCTGATGCTGTGCCTCGTGAGCTCGACGCTGTGCCTCGTGGCGCCCGGTGGAGTCCCGCCTGCTGCCATACTTCGTGGGCCCAACGCTGTGCCTCGTGGGTCGGGGCGTTCGCCTGCGCCCGCGCCCACGCGTGCAGCCCTGCCATGCCGCTGCACTTCGGGGGTCCGGGGCTGTGCTTCAGTCGGGCCTGTCCCCATCTACAAGGGGATCTTGGGCGAAATATGAAAAATACGCAAACAGTACTCCCAAAATGCTGAAAAATACAAAGAAATGCTCCCCTGACTGATTTTTTGCTACTTCTGAGTGTCCCTCCTGTGGAAGGACAGGCCCGACTTGAGGCTGTGCTCCAGGAGCCTGCAGGTGGAGACCTGCCTGCACTCTTCGGGAGCCCGGCGCGGCACGCCGCGAGCCCGGCGGCAGCCTCTGCCCGGTGCCGCATATGCCAAGGAGGCCTGGCGCTGCAGCGCGTGCGCCGGGTGCAGGCCTGCCTGCTGCTGTATGCCTCGTCAGTCTGGCGCTGAACTTGGGTCGGGCCTGTCCCCCTACAAGGGGCTTTTGGGCAAAAAATGGAAAATGGTCAACAACAATTAAAAAGTAGCCACACAGTAGTCGAGAAATAATGCCCAGACTATGTTTTTACTATTTTGGAGTACTCCTCCTGAAGAGGGACAGGCCCGACTTAACGCCGAACTCAGGGAGCCCTGCGGAGTCTTCCCCGATGCTGTGCCCTGCGAGCCCGGCGATGCACTTCGGGCGCCCAGTGGAGTCCAGCCTGAGTCATTTGAGGAGCTCGGCACGGACTCGTACACGGCCTGGGTGAAAGAGATGCTGCACCAGTGGGATCGTCCTCACTGCCCCAGCTTGCTCAAACGGCTGTCAGCCAGGCAAAGCGGAGGCTGGGTTCCTCCTCCTGCGGCTTCTCCCTCCTCCTCATTCCCCCCCTCATCCTCCCACCTCCTTGCCGATGAACTTCCAAAAAACATAAAGAATCCACTCACCTTTCCCGCAGAACACACCCTACGGTGACCCCCCGGAAAAGTTCAAAGCGGCCGAAGAGCCTAAACACATCCCAGGCATCGCAAAACCTCCACATCCCTCCTCCTCCTCCTCCTCCTCCTCCTCCACTTCCTCCTCCCATGTTCCATCCAGTTCCCCCTTCATCCTGCTCCTGCTCTACCCTGCTCTCCTCCTCCTGGAGCCTCCTGGGCAACCGCGGGATCTTCCTGGACCCACCTGTGGCCTCACGGCTATTCCTGGGCCCTGGGGCCTCGTCGACCTCCCCGACGACTGCGGAGGCCTCCTGTTCTCCGATTCCGTCGGTCCACCCCGGCCTCCTCCTCCTCCTCCTCCTCCTCCTCCTTCTGCTCCCGCTCCTCCCTGCTCCTCGTCCTTGCATGCTCGCGCGCGCGCCCATCGACCCGTGGGGGCTGAACGCCTCTGGCCCCCGCTCCCTCCTCGTCATCCTCCCTTCTCATGCCCCTTCCGCGGGCCCTCCGCAACCCCATGGAAGAGCCCCACGGCCCCTGAACCTGCGAAGCCCCTCTCTTCTCACTGTACCTGTTCTCGCCTCCCTTCCTCCTCCTCATCCTCCTCCTCCTCGTTCTTCTCCTCCTCCTCCTCCTCCTCCGCCACCTTTCACGTCTGACAGAATGAAGCTGAGGCGCTGGGGCGAACCGCGGACGGTAACAATGCCGACTTAGGCAGAATGGGCAACACATCAGGGTCTCGGCGAATGCGAACAATGAATTGGCAATGTGAAGTTGCAAGAGATGTGGCGCCTGCACGGGCTAATCCTACGTAGGCAGCCGCGTCGGGAGAAGGGTGGGACCAACAAGAAGATGGTAACACTACAACAGAACATACAAAGGAGGGAGCCGTTCAGGGAGACATAGCAACGCGTGCAAACTAAGCGCTACAAGCAAGCCTGCATGCCTGCTTGGTGTTCGACGGAAATCCCTGCGGGCTTGGACCCATGGAGTAAGCCTGACAGCTGTACCAAAAACATGAGGCCGACGCAACTGATAGGTTAGACGTCGGCAGTATCTGCAATTTCTGGTTGGAGCCTGGCATGTCGGTGATAGCAGCTGACATTGAAATATGAGCTGATTGGCCTGAGGCATGCAGGCAAGACGTGCAAGGTGAGGGTGGCGACAGAAGTATGGCGACCAGCAGTAGGGATTACGCTGATTTGCTTTGGTCAAAATAATTCGATGTTGACTCCTCCTCCTCCTCCTTTCCCTGAATCACATCATCCACCGAAGCGTCCCTACGTCAAATTCGGGACGGTAAAAATTACGGTGCAGGCTGACTGCGGCTAGCACATGCTGCATAGGCTGGCCTGTAACGCTATAGATCTGAATGGTTTGATGCACCTGGCATCCTGATGCAAAAGGCTGGCCTTGGCCTTGGTAGACCGCAATGGAATTGGCCATACTTTCCGGGCGCATCCCCTACCTGGCCAGCATGGCCTCAAGCAGCGAGCCACAGGTAGGATACAGCCCCTCCTCCTCTGCCACCGCTCCCCACTAAAGTCAAGCCCCCATATGTAGAGTGCTGCGGGGAATTTAGCAGTGGTGGACAGAACGTTGGTGCATCATGCCAGCGCTGCAAGTGCAGGCGGGCCTAGTGTTCAACTTATACAAGGTAAACACAGGGTACAAGCCACATAGTTAATTAGTTAGCTGGGAAGTAACTGCCGCCATCTGTCGGTCGTGGGCTAGCACTGTCAATGCGGGCTGGCCTAGGCAAGTTGGCGTTGGCATTGGCAGGCTTTCTAAGTCTGACATGGACAGTGCTGCTCGTCCCCTCATCCTTGCACGCTCGCGCGTACTTATCGACCAATTGGTGCAGAACTGTTCTTGCCTCCCCCAGCCCTAATCGTCATCCTCCCTCTTCATACCCCACCACGGGCCATCCAGAACCACTGGAAGAGCCCCGCTGCCCCTGAACCTGCAAAACACTTTTCTTCTCACCCTGCCTCTCCTCCTCCTCCTCCTCCTTCTCCTCCGCCTCCTCCTCCTCATCATCATCATCATCATCAGCATCAGCATCATCGTCATCATCATCACCACCACCACCGTCATCATGACCATGATCATGATCATGATCCTGATCATCATCATGATCATCATCATCATCATCATCAGCATCATCATCATCATCATCATCATCATCATCATCATCATCATAATCATCATCATCATCATCAGCATCATCATCACCACCATCATCATCAGCGGCACCATCATCATCATCATCAGCATCATCAGCACCATCATCATCATCAGCATCATCGGCACCATCATCATTATCATCAGCAGCATCACCATCATCAGCATCAGCATCAGCATCAGCATCAACATCATCATCATCAGCATCATCATCATCACCACCATCATCATCATCATCAGCATCAGCATCAGCATCAGCATCAGCATCAGCATCAGCATCAGCATCAGCATCAGCATCAGCATCAGCATCAGCATCATCATCATCATCATCATCATCATCATCATCATCATCATCATCATCATCATCATCATCATCATCATCATCATCATCATCTCATCATCATCATCGTCATCCTCCTCCTCCTCCTCCGCCTCCTTCTCCTCCTCCTCCCCCTCCTCCTCCTCCTCCTCCTCCTCCTCCTCCTCCTCCTGTTCCTCCTTCTCCTCATCCTCCCCCTCCTCATCTCCCTCCTCCTCCTCCTCCTCCTCCTCCTCCTCCTCCTCCTGCTCCTCCTCCTCTCCTTCTCCTCCTTCTCCTCCTCCTCCTCGGACTCCTCCCTCCCCTGACGTCCTTGGAGGCCCAGGGAAGTCTCCAGACCAAGAGATCCGATGTATTGTTTATATGCGCGGCCCTTGGAAGTCTGGACCTTTTCCCTGGGACCCGTTCTTCGGGACCTGGTGAGGGCCCACGGAGGCGGAAAACTGTGAAAACATTCCGAATTGAATGTCTCAGTGCGTTGGAGATCCGGGGAGGCCTCCAGAGGTTCCCGAGGGCAACAGCTGCGCAAGCAGGGCAGGCAGCTCACGATAGCGCCGATCCTCGATCCTCCGCCACGCCTCGATCCTCCGATCCTGCGATCATCCATCCTCGGTCTTCCGATCCTCCGATCCTCGAACCTCGGTCCTGCGATCCTCGATCCTCCGACCCTCGCATCCCCCGCGTCCCGCGCGCGCGCCTGTCGACGAGCTGGGGCGGCAAGTTGAACTCCTCCACCATGCAGAGCGGGATCGCGCCCCCGCATGGCTTGCCTGGGGCCGGGGCGCTCGGGCTGGACCGGCGGGAGGGGGGGAGGAGAGAGAGAGAGAGAGAAGAAGATGCTACGCATTCGAGCATGGGCCCCATGCTGCCCACCCGCCTGGAGCAGCACTCCCAGACCCCCTCGAGCCATGAGACAAAAATCGCGACGGGCGGCTTCTCGCTGTCTTCAGCGTCTGGGGGCCCTCGCCAGGCCTCGGGGCTCGACGACATGAACAAATTATGACGACGTTGGGGGTCTGAGCTCGGCGGCCCTCGGTGCGATCTTCTCTGCGGATCTTCGGTGGAGATCGGCACGTTCGGGCGCGAGAGCAGCCGGAGGGCTGCGATCCACAAGGTTTCCATGATGGCGGGAGAGGGACGAGTGTAGAGGGCAGAAAATCCACCCCGATAATAACCACCCCGGCACGCGAGGCCGTTTAGTAAACGCACCCAAAGACGGAATCAATCAGGGCAGGGCTGTTTGGTAAACGCCCAGGGCCGCCTAGTAAATGCCAAGTGTCGGGTCTGGGTGGCTTTTCCTCCCTTGAGAGTAGGCGGGATAGAGAGGAAGAAGGGGAGAAGATATGAGCGGGGGAGGGGGAGGGGGGGGGGATGGGGAACAAACATGTGCGGAGGCCTCGCCTACAACAGGGCACCGCCCCTGCAGGTAATGCTCCGCTGTGGGATCCCCCAGAGGTGCCGACACCGCCACTCCGCGGGCCTCTCCCAGCGAGAGGTCTGACCAGGGTGCCGAGGCGAACGCACCCGCCACACTGACGTTTTGCCCCTGATGCGCGAGGACCTCCGTCCCCCGCGAGCTCCGCTCAGAATGCCATGCCGCCGCCCCACGTGCACGGCCCCAGGGACCGGCGCGCCACGCACCCACCGGGCCCAGGCGATTGAGACGTCTCGGCGGGCTCCGCCGCAGCGGCCCCGGCTCGCAGTTGTCCAGCTTGCGCTCGATGAGGTACCTCGCGCCGGCGAGCACGGCCCCCCGAGTACCCCCCCCACCAAGACATCCAACTTATTGAACAAATCAAGGCGAGCCTTTATCGCCGTTTTTGGTCTCCGAGGGCCCTTGCCAGGCCCCAGGACTGTCCAAAGACAACGTAGGATGAAACGCTGGCCCTGGGGAAAGGTCAGGCTTTCTGGAGGCCCCGTGCTAAAACAAACCTGCGACGTACCTAACCCAGGACCGCTCAACACAAACGAACATGTTGAAGGACACGCAGAGCGCAGGGACACCCCTCCGTGCGCAGGCAGCCGCGAGGTCTCGCCTGGGTATGCGTGCATGACTTCCCCAAAGCCAACGAAAAAGGCGACAATTGCGCACCTCGCGGCTCCCCAGGGTACCGCGAGGTCTCGGCTGGGTCTGCGTGGCCCCACGCTCCGCCGTGCCTCCCAGGAGCCCACGAAACTGGCGACAACTGCGAACTTACCCATGGAACCACAGTGCTGTATTCAGAACGAGAACCCAGCACAAGAGGGCTGGGCATCAAGACATCGGATCTCCCCACGTCTCCTCTCCCGGGCCCCCCCTCCCTCCAGCCCCCCCCCCCCCCAAAAGCTTAACGACTTTGCTCCAATCGGCTTGCGTGGGTCACGCCCGATACATCGATGCACATCCAGATGAATCGAGACAGATCCAAGCAGTTCCTGAGAGATCCGCGTCGACCTGGGAAAATCGTAAGAACTCCGCCTCCTCACCCCGACGCCCTCCTCACCGTGACCTCCCAGAAAGGCTCTCAAAGCAGCACCAGGGCCTTTGATTTGCGTTCACTTTTTAGCCGAGGTGCAGTTGGGGCCTCAAAAGGCGGCGGGACTCCTTGGAAGCCCTCTGGCCTTCTGAGAAGCTTTCTGTGCCTTCGGGGCAGCTCGAAAAAAACTTCTCAAAGGCCGGGTGACGTCCGAGCCTCCCGAGAAGGCCTTCTCCTTCTCCCCCCCTCTGGGGAGACCAAAAGGTATCCATACCGCTACTCCCCGGACCTCTCTCGGGGTGCGTTCCGACCAGGATTTCGAGGCGAATCCAGAGGTGGCGACGAGGGAGGCCCAGGAGGCCGAAAAAGGGGAAAACGGGCGAGGGGTAGAGGTATGGGTACCCTTTCCTCCTCTGACCCTCGCTCGCCGCCGATCTGTGTAGGGGGCGACGCTCGACCTTGAGCTGGGCTCGCCGCCGCGTCGCCCAGCGCACGAGCCCGAGGAGCTCTTGCGCGGCCTGGGCCCCCGGGCCCCGGCGCTCCCCTCGCTCGCGGCCGACTTCTGCACGGGTCGCAGGTACTGATGGGCCTGCTTTCTTCCACCACCACCACAAGTTGGAGGGGAAGGGGGTCCTCCTCCTGCTCCTCCTCCTCCAACTTCTGGTGGTGGTGGCGGCAAACAGGCCCATCAGGTCCTGCCGCCAGGCCGAGGGTCACTGAATGGCCACATAACCAGCCTCGAACTTCTCCATATCCCTGAGTCGGGCGAGCAAAGAGCGACGACGATCTTGGGAAACACAGCCCTCAGAAACGGAGGGCATCCTCAAGCTCGGCATCGAGGTGAGTCGAGGCCAAACATGGGGGGAGGGAGGTGTTCCAAACTGGTAACCACAGGCGCCGCGCACGGACCGAGTGCCACTGATCTTGTGGACGCCAATGAGAGTGGACACTCTAACAGCTCCATTGTTGACTGACATAGTTTTAACCATGCCTTCTGCATGTTTGAAACATGTTCGAAGCGTGTTTGCGCACTTTAGAAACACTTTCTAAACATGCTGCAGACATCTGGGAACCATTCGGCAATATGCCTCCTCTCCATTGGTCGTCTTCCACAACACTGGTCGGGGGGGGGGGGCAGGGGCGAGGTGGCCACGCGGAGTGGGGCCGGGTCGCCTCGCCTCGCCCCTCGGCTCGCGCCGCCCCCCCCCGTTGGAGAAACCCAGGCCGCGAGAGTGCGCGGGGCGGGGGCATCTTTTGAGCGGGGGCCGACCGTCCCGGCATTCCTGTACCTTGGAGGCGTCGACCCAAGGAACCCTGAATGAAGAACGAGGCCCCTTGTTTTCCAGAAGTTAAACTTCGACGTCGCATCGAAAACTGAAGAGACACTTTAGGCAAGGTGTGGAACAATTACGGAACACCGCGCCCCTCCCCAACGAAAAGGGTTTCTTCTTCAGCACCCCGACTGTACAGTGGAGGCCAGTACACAAGAAACCTTCCACAAGAAGCCCAACCCTGAGACCCCGAGGCATCCATTGATTGTTGGTGTGGAAACGTCACGCCTTCCACAGCAGAACCATCGACACCCAAGAAGCCCAGGGCAACCTGGAGGCAAGCAAGGTGTTGCTTGGCATGGACCTAAACTGTAGACCGCGAAGTGCGAAGCGCGATCATCTTTTGAACAAGGACCGACCGTCCTGGTATCTCTATAGGCCTACTACGGAATGCTCCCGTAACACAAAGCATGCTCGAAGAACCAAGCAGTGGTCTCATAGCATAACAATATGTGTTCAGACAAGACAGGTCTACGCCAGAAGTTATCTAAGTGCATCTCGTGCAGACCACCAAAGGTTCTTAGAACATTCGGTGGTGGCCCTGAAGGCAAGCCAAGACGCTTCGCCACTGCTCGAGTATTCGCGCCTCCGCAGGCGACCCAGAAGCGCTTCGCGCAGACTCGATCCATCATGGCAGACCTTCCGAGATCCGCCCGGCCGTGGCCACGAGTGGTTGGCAAACAGAGAAAGCCCCTGCCCGTCGGTCGGAAGAAATAGGTAGAAGCATGAAACAAGAAGGCGTTGAAGTAGATTGGGCTTCCGCCCGCCCCCTGAAGAGGAGAGAAGAGGTCTCGATCATTCAAGCAGGACGGCGCTTAAAATATAGTGGGAACTTGGAATTCGGAAAGACCTACTTTCGCCGACCGACGGGTAACCCCTGAGGGAGGGGACCTCAGCTATGAGGGCCAGAGAACAGGTATGGACTGTTGTTTTTTGCTCTGCAGATGCGTCAAGCCGAGCCCAGACCTACGACTCCTGATGCGAAGACGAGGACCCGAGTCAGGCTACGCCTCCATCGTGTTACTAGGGTTCGGGTTTTTGTTCGCGAAGAACGAGAGCCCACCGACGAGACCGCGAACAGGCAGACGCGACAACCTCCAGCAACGCCCCAACACTCCGCGTCCTGCGGCCCCCCCCCCACACAGGACACAGACACGTGCTGCGCCGTCCCGCCCACCCGGCGCGCAGACGGCTGCGGGCAGGGGCTCGATGCATACACGCCAACGCCGCATTGCCCGCCAAGGAGCCCGGCAAACGTGGGCTTTCCGTATGGGCTCACGTACAGTTTTAATGTTATATAAATGTGCAATACTTGATCATGTGGCTCATGGCGCGTGACCTCTCTCAAGAAACAACGGCGTAGCTAGATGCCTCCCTAGATAAAATCGGAGTAGATGGGGTCGGAGGATCGCGCCGCATCGCCGATACATCGGCGATACATTGGCGATGCATCGGCGATGCACCGGCGATGCATCACCGACGTGGGCGATGCATCGGCAACGTCGACGTGAAGCAAATCGGGCTCCAGATCGAGCCGCATCGGTGATGCATCGGCGATGCGGCGCGATCCTCCGACCCCTATCGAGGAGACTTAGAGCAGCACAACCGATTGCACGAACTATTGCGAACACCGATTGCAAACAACCCATTCGCCCGAATCTGACATAGCGGCCCCAGCTTTTCGCGCTGGGGGGGATGCTGGGCCCGCACAGGGCCCCCTGGAGGCCGAAGAATCGAAATTCTCACCACCCCTTTGCAGCGACTTCGCCACGACGCGAGGTTGGGACACGTCAACGTTTCTTTATTCGGCGTTTCGAAATTGGGTGGAAGGGGGGTGTCTGGCCCCAGACCTCTGCTTAATGCGACTGTTTGCAACAGTGCGTCTTGCGGGGGAGACTCCGCCTGCTCGAAACAGGCGCCAGAAAAAGTCAAGATCTACTCCAGGGGAGGGGAGGGGGGTTGCGAGGGCCCACGCCGATCGGCAAAACAGTGAATAAGCAAACGATCACCACATCGAGTCCCTCCGAGATGTTTCAAGTCCGCGGCCCCGGAGGTCCCGACTCCTCCCCCGCGGGGCTGGTGTTTCGCCCGGAGCCATCTTTGATGGCCCCAGGGCCTGCAATAGGCCCCCCCCCCCCGAAGCCGAAATCTAAAAGAAAACGCGCGGATCGAAAAACCACGGATCGCCGGGACTCTGGGGCCCCAGTGGTCTTCGATCCCAAAAAAAAACTCTGGCCTCCGCTGGCCCTTCGGGACGATGCCGGCACCCCGAGAACCTCGCCAGCGCTCGGACGTCCATTCCCCGTGCACGTTTCGGTTCCGGGCGCCGCGAATCTTTCGCAAGAGGACCTCGAATGCTCCTCGGTGCTCGTTTTGCCGAAGAAAAAAAGCACACGTCCGAGCGATGCCAATGGAACGCCCTCGACGAGGCGCCGCCGAAGGGCATCCTCCCGAAGCTGCAGAGCGCCCCGAGCGCTCCGGGGGGGCGTGGCGCTTGCACGTCGAGAGCCCCGCCGCGGCGGGGTCAGAACCTCCACCCGCCCCCCCCCCTCCGACGGCAGGCGCCAAGCTGGGCGATCGACGCTTCGTCTATACTGGAGGGCAGGAGGTGGAGGAGAGGAGGAGGAGGAAGAGGCGGAGGCGGAGGCAAAGGAGGAGGAGGGCAGAAAATCCGCCCCGATCATAACCACCCGGCACGCGAGACTTCTAGCAAACGCGCCCAAGAAGGAATCGAGCAGGGCAAAGCCGTTCAGTCAACGCCCAAGGCCGTTTTTGGTAAACGCCACTTGTCCAGGTCCCAATGGTCTTCCTCCCTTGACATGCGCCTGCGCACGCCAGAACCTCACGAGGGGGCGGGAGGGAGGGGCACGGCCAAGAGTCCGGCCTGCGGAGTCAAGTTTGTTCCTCCAGGCCCTGCCCCTCCTGGCGGCCACACCTGGGGCCCAACTTGGGAGGCGGCCGCAGCCGGGGTATGGGTCGAACGTCGATCCCCGACGGGGCCCCTTCGACGGCAGGCAGCGAGAAGTCGGGTCGGCGATCGGCACGAGTCGGATCGGCGGAACTCGGCATCCGAGTCGGGACGAGCAGAATCGGCTGGAGTCGGCAGGCCGGTGAGGTCCCCGCCAACACCCCCAGGGAGGCCGAAGCGAATCGGAATCGATAGCCACCGAAGTCGAATCGGATCGAATGCCGAATCGAGCCAAAGGCTCGCCATCGCTCGGACGCCCACTCCCCGTGCAGTGCTCGGCCTCGCGCGCGCAGTTGTCGCAAGGTGATCCCATACGCCCCTCGATGGTCCTCGGCGGAAAAAAAAAAAAAAAAAAACAATGCCCGCGCCCGAGCGATGCCGAGGAGGAGTCGACACGAGAGCCCTGGCAGGCGCCCAGCGGCGCGCGCGGCGCACGTCTCTACGCCGCCCTCGGCGAGCTTGATCGCGCACGAGGCGCCGCCGGGGCCGCCGCCGATGACGGCCACGCGCAGCTTGCGGCCCTCGCCGCGTGGCGCGGGGGGCGGGGGGGGGCTTTGGCCAGGCCGTCGGGGAGGCGGGAGGCACGGTGCGGACGCTTCGGGCTTCGGCGGCAACTCGTGGGAGCGGCCCATGCCTCTTGCAGTCAAGACGCGGATTGAGGACGCGTGGTGAGAACGCACGCAAGACCCTTGGGGAGGCCGAGGTCGGTTTTTGTTTGGGTTGGCGGGCGGCCAGTGCACACAGCAGAGGACGGGCCGCAGAGGCAAGGACACAAGGTTACCCTAAAAGAAGGCGCGCGTCCTGACCGTGTTGACTTCATTGGCTCTGGAGAATCGACGCCAATCGACGCTAAGTCAGCGCTTCCTCGTCGATGACCAGAGGCTCATCGACGCGAGTGCACTCTGAAGATGGAACTGCGCGAGTATTCAAGGCTCTTGTGATTTGCTACTGCAGGTCGCGGCCGTGAGAAGCCCTCGCAAGGAAGCCAAGCTTTGGAAATCGAGGAACACAATACAGCATGAACATAAACCTTTTCGGAGCTCCGCGCGGACTTCGTGCCGCTGGATCCCCTGGCAACGCCTCCGGGCGCGGCCCCTGGGGCCCAGCGCCGATCGAAGAGATCCGCGCGGCACGCCGAACATGCATGTGTGTGATGCACCCGGGGAGAAGCCCGGAGCACCCTGAACGCAGCAGCCTCGTCAACGGCCGCGGAAGTTATCGCGCAGCGTGCGGAGCGACGAAACCCATGATACCCTGACGAACAGCACATGGAGTCTTGATGCGCGGCACAATTGCAAAGCACTGGTCGCCATGAGCCCGATGCCCTGCACGCTGACGTCGCCGATGCATCACCAGCGTTGCCGATGCATCGCCGATGCACTTGTGATGCACCGCGATACTCCCACCCCACCTACTCGTACTAACCTTGGGGAAAGAGGTGCTGAAGGATACACCTGCGGTTTTTCGCCGTCTTCTGTTTCCTGGTGGCCTCTCCAGCCCGCGGGGACGTCAAGGGACGACTCAGGATGAGAAGGCAGGCACGAGGATGCGCCCTCGCCGTCTCGTCGTCGTTGTCGTCCTTCCCAGCACTGGCACGCGCGAGAGGTGTACGGAACAAGTGAGCGCGGTGCCCATAGGCAAGCGAAGTCCAACATCGACAGGAAACGCCTTGGGCAGCCGACTCCCTGCCTGTCCCAAGGGGGCAACACCCGCGGCGACGCCGACCAGCGAGTCCTGCTCAACATCGCCAGGAACCGCTGCCCATCTGCGCCCGCCTTCTTTCCGTAGCCACTCCCATCGTCCTGGCCTCCGGCCCGACCCCCCCAAGCCCGCCCGGGCCTGCCCCGCCCTGCAGGAACCAGGAGAAGGCGACACCACCATCACCAGGGTTCGGTCGGGTTCGGCGGATTTTGGACGAACAATGAAACATCGTTTTATATATCAAAAAAAGAAACGCTCGCTCGAGACACCCCCAATCCACAGCTCGCGGAAGCATCTCGGACCCCCTCTCTGGAGGTGGCCCCAATGCTGGTGGTGGCCATGCCGCTTGCGGAGGCATTGTGGACCCCCTCTCTGGAGGTGGCCCCGATGCCGGTGGTGGCCATGCCGCTGCTCTCGCCCCCCGCTCTGCCCAGGGCCTGGAGGCCCGACAGCGGCGGGCGTCTTCGCCGGCACTCCGCACTCCTCCTCCTCGAACGAAGGATTGCCAAAAAACCCTTTTTGAACGAAGGGTTGCAAAAAAAAAATGTTTTTTTGCTATCCTTTTTTGTTGCAATCTTTTTTTTGCAATCCTTCGTTTTTTGCAGTCCTTCGTCCTCCTTCGTCTCTCCGTCCTCCGCACTCTGCGCGCCGCCCCCCACGAGCGGAGCGGTAGAGGGGGGGAGGTGCTGCTCTGGCCGCGCCGAGCCTCGGCCGCGAATGGGCTCCCTGCCCCGACGTCACAGGAGCGGCCCGAGCACCAGAGCCCCTGCTGAGCCCGAGGCGGCCCTGGTTTCGGCGCCCGGACTGCAAGAAGGCCCACCATGTGCGAAACGAACCGCTGAGCGACGCACAGAAAAGAGCCCACACAACCCCCAGATACCCCCACAAGCCCTCCAAGGCGCCCCTGAGAGGCATCCAACGAGCCCCTCACTTGCATCCAAGAAGCCCCTGGCCCACGTGATGATTTCCAAGATCGTCGCAAACACTCGCTCCTTCTGGGGGGTCGGCGGAATCGCTCGAACCGCTTGGATCATTTGAGCGACGGAAAGGGAAAGATCCGACGCGAGACGACGAAGCTTATGTAGCATGCTCAGGAGCACCCTGTCTGCCCTGTCGAGGGCCCGTCCGCCATGCCGGACCCGTCGGATCCTCATCGAATCCGCGTCGAATCAACGTCGAATCCGCGCCAACTCCGCGTCGAGTCCGCACCGGGACCGCGTCGGGGACAGCAAGAAGGCAGCAGTGTTAGGGGACAGGCGCGGTCCCCCGAAGCTGCAGCGTAGCACAGCGACCTTCAGCCACGGCTCACGCGGGCAGCCCGCGTGGCACGCTGCACTGAAAAACGAGGGCGCCTGCGCTCATCTCGGGCAGATCCTCCTACAGGCGGGCTCTGCGCAACAACAAAAAAAACAATCAAAATATATTCGATAATAGCCAAACATAATCGAAAACTCGTCCCAATACTATTTTAGACTAATTTTGAATATCCCACATGCCCGAGTTAAGCCTACGCGCGACCTTACGCGGGCAGCTTGCGTGCGAATGCCGGCGCGGTCGAATCCGTATTTTTCGGTCTGTTGTCCTGCTATCGCTCAGACGTCCATTCCCCGTGCTTGTTTCGTTTTCGTGCGTGCTTGTTTCCCCTGCTCGATGATCCAGGATGATGGGCCTGTCTTCCACCACCACCACCATAAGTTGGAGGGGGCAAGGAGGTGGAGGACGAGGAGGAGGCTGAGGAGGAGGAGAAGGAGAAGGAGGAGAAGGAGGAGGAAGAGGAAGATGAGGAGGAGGAGGAGGAGGAGGAGGAGGAGGAGGACCCCCTCCCCCTCCAACTTATGGTGGTGGTGGTGGGAAACAAGCCCATCACAGGATGCTCCTCGATGGTCCTCGCCGCGAAAAGATGCACACGTCCGAGCGATGCCAAATTGCTGACAGCGCACCCCCCCCCCCGGCAGGCGCAGCGCCGCCTCGGGGAGCTTCGCGCCGGCGCAGACCACCACGCGTGCGCCCCGCAGGGTGCGCTCCTCCGAGCCACGGCGCCATCGTCATCACCGTCGTCATCACCGTCGTCGTCGTCGTCGTCGTCGTCGTCGTCGTCGTCGTCGTCGTCGTCGTCGTCGTCGTGATCGTCGTCGTGGTCGTGGTGGTGGTCATCATCGTCGTCGTCGTCATCAACGTCGTCGTCGTGGTCGTGGTCTTGGTCGTGGTCTTGGTCGTGGCCGTGGTCGTCGTCTACGTCGCCTTCTTCCAGGACGTCGTTATTCTCGTCTTCGCCGTCGTCCTCCTTGCCTCCCTCGCCCCCGTCATCATCGTCGTCGTCGCAGTCTGGTCGTCGTCGCTGCCGCGGCCGCCGACGTCGCCGCCGCCACCGTCGCCGACCTCGCCGCTGCCCTTGGGCTGAAGAGTCGCGAACCCAGACCCCTGACGCCATGGCCATGATCGTTCATGACATCGCACGAACCCCCGAAATCTCAACCACTTCCACGGGACTGGCTCTTCCTCCTGAGTCGTTCTGGTGACGGCCCCGAGGACCAGCAAGGCCCCCCAAAGGCTGAAAATAGCAAAAGGCCTTCCGTCGTGATTTCTGCCATGGCTCGAGGGGGTCTGGGAGGCAGTGCCTAGTGGAGGCAATTGTCCTCGCCGATGAAAAAGGAGGAGGAGCAGGAGGAGGAGGAGCAGGAGGAGGAGGATGAGGAGGAGGAGCAGGAGGAGGGTGTTTCTTGGCATGGGTCTCCACTGTAAAGGGTGAGGTGGGGTTCACGTCGTTCGGGACCTCCCGACCGAAGTGAACCCCATCTACCCCCTTTGAAATCGTGGAGTGGTGGGGTACTTAGGGTTCGCATGTGGCCTCCTGGCTGACAACCACGTCGGAGGTCTGGGAGCCCGCAGAAATCGCTTTGCGCGTTGGGCCGCGGAGTCGCCGAGGGCCGCTCCGGATCGCCTGGGGCCCATCGGGGCCGCTCGGGGCCGCTCCAATCCGGAAGCGTGCTCGGGGGGTGAAGCGTCGCCCCGGAATCTGTGATTTAGCGCCGATAGCTGGACGGCAGGCCCCCGACAGCGCAACCCCGCGTTACCTGGCGGGCGTGCTGTCGGGCCCCTCTCCGCGATGACTGGGCGACTGGGTTAGGGTTAGGTCGGGCGTGTCCCCCTACAGGCGGATCTTGGACGAACAATTAAAACATCCAAACAAAACACTCCCAAAATGTTCAAACACAGTCACAAAAAAAACTCCCCATATTATTTTGTTTGACTAATTTTGAATATTCCCCCTGTAGAGGGACATGCCCGACTTAGATTTAGGGGAACGGAGAATGACATAAACATAAAAACTCGGAGGTCCGCGCGGATTTCTCGATCGGCGCTGGACGCCCCTACCTGGCGCGCCGAGCGCGCCAGGGGCGGCGCCCGAGGCGCCGCCAGGGGGTCCCAACGCGGATCCCGAGAAATCCGCGCGGACCTCAGAGTTGTTATGTTCATGTGTCGATGCATCACCCCCTGAGACTGCCTGTGCTTCCCCAGGCGTTGCCTGATGGGCCTGTTTTCCACCACCACCACCACCATAAGTTGGAGGGGGGGAAAAGGTGGAGGACGAGGAGGAGGATGAAGAGGAGAATAAGGAGGAGGAGGAGGAGGAGGAGGAGGAGGAGGAGGACCCCCTCCCCCTCTAACTTATGGAGGTGGTGGTGGAAAACAGGCCCATCATTGCCCCCGACGGCCCTGGGAGGTCCCGACGTCCTCTGCTTGCTCGAGGGAGGCCTGGGGCACGCCGCCCCGACGCCACGAGCAGACCTCCCCTGGCTCTGCCTGCTCTCTCCCCCGCCGGCTCCTCCTCCCCGACCCGTGCCACTGCGCCGGCCCTGCAGACGCGCCGCAGCGGATTCTGGCGCGGCCTTCTGTCGACGCAAAGCCCCGCAACGGCGAGTGAAAAACGAAGTGAATTTGTCGCGTGGACTTTGTTGTCGTCTTCATTCCTGGCTCCCGCCGAAAAAACGCGCGAAGTTCACATCGAAATCCGGAGCGAAATTCTCAGGGACACTCCGGAGGCCCATCCTATCGTTTTCCGAACGAAATCCGCTCTGCGATGCTGGCGCCATGACCCGTGCCACCTGCCAAGCCGCGCCAACCAGATCGCACGTCGAGAATCGATGGGAGATCAACTGCGCTGGAAAAACAGAAACATTCCGCGACCGCCACTTCCTGGACCTCTCGCAGGGGTGCGATCTGACCAGAACTTGGGGGCGAATCCAGCCCTGACGGCGATGATGAGGTTTCGGCATCGGAATCTTCTCGATTGCAGTGGGGGCCGGTCCACAAGAAACCTTCCACAAGAAACCCAACCCTGAGACCCCAGGACGTCCATTGATTTTTGCTGTAGGAACGTCGCGCCATCCATAGCAGCACCATCGAACCCCAGGAAACCCAGGGCACCCTGGAGGCAAGCAGAGTGCTTCTTGGCCTGGGCCTCCACTGCACCGAAGACCGAAACAGCGAAGATCGAGAGCCGTTCGAGGCGCCGCCGGCGCGGCGAGCCGACACAGCTTGGCTGCGCGCGCCAAGGGGTGGGGGGGCGCGAGGGGTGGGGTGGGGGGTGGCTCCTTGGAAGCCGAACGGCCTCTGTCACTTCATGCAGATATCATGCCTCATAAAAAAAGCGTAGGGGCTTCTAAGAAGCCAAGGGGCTTCTAAGAAGCCCAGGGGCTTCAAAAAAACCAAGGGGCTCCGGGGCATCGCAGAAGCGCCCGGAGGCTTCTGAGGATCCCGCTGGGCCTTCCGGGACGGCCCTTGCCTCCCAAGAAGCCCGTTGGCTTGCCAGAAGGCGCCCTCCCTCGCGCCTCCCCCCTCTGCGCGAGCCGCCAAACTGCGTCGCCGTGCCGCCGAACCGCCCACGCTTCGTGACGGACGCTGCTGTGGAGGAGGAGAAGGAGGAGGAGGAGGAGGAGGAGGAGGAGGAGGAGGAGGAGGAGGAGGAGGACGGAGGAGGAGGAGGGGGGAAGGAGGGAGGAGGAGGAGGAGAAGGAGGGGGAGGAGGAAGGAGGAGGAGGAGGAAGGGGAGGAGGAGGGAGGAGGAGGAGCTACAGAGCTACTGCACCGAGACCCGATCCTTCTGCCCCTTCACGCGATGCGGCTGGCGTCAAGACCCATCAATGATTTTCGCTGCTGACGCCAGAACGCCACGACAAGTACCCGGCGCCCGAGGAGGCCCCCTCCCACCAGCCGTCCGAGCTCGATCCGTCGTCGCTCGAGACGGCCAGCCTGCTGGCTAGCGTCACCTCCTGCCTCCTTTTGGTGGGCTTGTTTTCCACCGCCACCACCATATGTAGGGGGGGGTCCTCCTCCTCCTCTTCCTCCTCCTCCTCCTCCTCCTCCTCTTCTTCCTCCTCCTCCTCCTCCTCCTCTTCCTCCTCCTCCTCCTCCGCATCCCTCCCCCCTCCACCTTATGGTGGTGGTGATGGGAAACTGGCCCATCACCCTTTGGCCGGCAACATCTTCACGAGTAATGGACACTGGCTGAATTCGCCGTCTCAGACGGCACGACAGGATAAGAGCTGGGCGCATGTTCGTGCACGGGCGGGCTCGGAGAGGGTCCAGAATCGGCTGCGAATTCGTTTTTTTGCGAAGCCCCGCCGCCACCGAAGGGCACCTGCTGAGCGGACGCGATGGCATCATCGGCGGCCTGCACGTGCTCTGCAGTCGGGACAACTCTAGGGGGCAACACGTCGCATCCTGGCAAGATCCTCCAGACCTCTGGGCGAAGGGCGGGTGAGACGCTTCTCCCCAGCAGACTCTGAGAGTGGCCGGGGGCCTCCCACTTTGACAGCGTTCAAGGTGGCGGTGTGGCGGCACTTCGTGCAGAAATGAAGCCCCAATTTGGAAACGGTCGCAATCGCGTGCGAAGGGCGTGTGAGATGCTTCTCCCCAGCTGACTCCAGCTTTGACAGCGTTCAAAGTGGCGGTGTGGCGGCACTTCGTGCAGAAGTGGAGCCGCAATTGGGAAACGATCGTTGATGGGCCTTTTTTCCACCACCACCACCACCACAATAATAAGTTGGAGGGGGAAGGAGGTGGAGGACGAGGAGGAGGACGAAGAGGAGGAGGAGGAGGAGGAGGAGGAGGAGGAGGAGGAGGAGCCCTTCCCCCTCCAACTTATGGTGGTGTCGGTGGAAAACAAGCCCACAGTCGCAATCGCGTGCGAAGGGTGAACCACTCTACCCTCGATCGCCACAGCCCGACGGACCCAGGACGCGCCCCCGGCCCCCGAGATCTCACGCAGCTCGGGCCTTCCATCACATTCCGACTGCACCGCCTGCAAAACATGGCCCGCGTCGACAAATCATTCGCAACTCGTGCAACGCCACGGAAACGACCAATGTCATCTTGGACAAGCGCGTTCTACTACTCACAAATCAACTACACGCAAACTGCCTGGATCCTCCACGGGGGATCTGCGATATATTACATAGAGAAAAGACCCGTGTATTTCGGACGGCTGCGAGTAGGCACTTTGCGAGTAGTGAAACGCGCTCGGCGACATCTGGTGCCGCCCCTGGCGCGCTCCGCGCGCCAGGGAAGGCGCTCCAGCGCAGATCCAAGAAATCCGCGCGGACCGTCGAAAGTGTATGTTCCTGCAGTTGTTTCTCCTTCGAGTGTCGTATTTCGCGGTGCGGGGGAGCGGGGGATGTGCAGCGTCGAAGCTACGAGCGGCAGCCTCTCCCGCCAAGGTGTCAGCATGCTGACGACCTGCCGGCAGGAACAAACATCGTCCCCGGAGAGATCGCTCAAGGACCGACGCGAGGGACGCCAAATGATCTTTACTGCGTTTGTGGCTCCGTCTCTGACATCCTGCTTCTACCTGATGGCAAACTGTCATTATTGTTATTACCTCTGCCTACACCCACCCGAAGGCCCCTTTCCAGCCTGCCATCCTCGCGGAAAGGCCAGGTGATCGGTCACAACAAGCGGATTGGCCCCGCAAGGTTTCCACGGCCTGGCCACAGGAGCGCAGCTCGCCACGTGAAGCCGTCTGGCGAGATCCAGGGAGAGGGGTGTGGAGGCCCATCAGGAGGAGCAAAGAGGACTGATCGGAACCGGCGGCGCTAGCCGCGAGTTCGGAACCGCCTCGGCGTCTCCGAAAGTCGTCCGAATGAACGCCTCCAGATCCACCTCCAAAACGGACAAGCTCTCCTGAGAAGCTCCTAGCAGGCTCCCAAGCTGGCAGACCATCAGAAATGGAACCATGATGATGATGATGCTGCTGATGATGGTGATGATGATGATGATGATGATGTTGATGATGATGATGATGCTTCCCCCCCCCCAGGGTCCACCGCGTCAGTGTCCTCCGTAGGCCCGTATAGGGTGGGCCAATCCCGCCGTGTGGAAGATGCCATTGACACCTATTAAGTAGAGGGGCTGGCCGAAACCGATGTACAGGCCGGGGTAAGCCACCGCGCCATATTCCACCCAACCTATGTCGAACAATGCATCGGCCCAGTCATGGGTATTGGCATCGTCATACAACCAATGATTTATCGAATGGGCGGCTGAACGGAAGGATGAAGAGGAGGAGGCACGCATCGGATCAAAATTGCCCCACCGCGGGGCTTCCTCATCGGAGATCCCAATATTACGACGAAATTGCCGAAGTCGCTCCAGCTCAGCAGCATATACTCGTTTAGACCCCGCAGGAGTCAATGACGAACGCATAGCCGAAGAATCAGAGCCCTCGTGAGAGACACATTCATCCACATCTTCAGGAATAACTTGAAGAGGCTCGGACCGATGAGCAAGAAACACAGGACCAGCTGCCAGGTCGGGAATGCCAGGGAGCCCACTATTTTCAGAAGACACAAGCACACGATCCAGGCATACGCCAATCTTCTCAGTCACGTCATCAAACATACGTTGCAAGCGAGCGGGGTCCAAACCAACCTCTGGAGGAACAGGATCAGGACCATGACGATCAGGCCCCTGGCCTTCACGTAGATCACGATCATCAGGAAGGTCACACACACACGGAGGATCCGGATGAGGGCCAGCATGTTCCACTTGAGACTCCAAAAGACCAGGCTGGGGAACGCGAAAACGATGTCCAACATACGGGCCAGGTTCCACGTGAAGCGCACGAAGTAATGCGCGCTCCACCCGGAGAGTGGGATCAACAGGAAGATCGCGAGCACCAGGTGGTACAGGAAAGGGGATCAGCACGATCAGGCGCTGGGAGAGAATCGGCGCGACCACCAGGAGGATCATGAGGAGCATCAGGAAGAGCACCAGGGAGATGAGGTTCAGGAAGAACAGCACTACGAACACCAGGAAGATCAGGAAGAGCATCCGAAGAGTCCCCACGAACAGGTACCCCAAGACGAGCATGCTCCGGGTTAGCAGGTACCAGAGGCGGACGACCAGCTTCCTGAAGATCTCGAGCACCGTGTAGATCAGGAAGAGAATCAGCACGATCCACAGCAAGATCAGGTTCAGGGAATGAATCGGCATGGAAACCAGGAATATCGTAAAGAGAACCAGGAAGAACACCACGGGCGACATGACCACTCCCATACTCCGGAGCCCCAGCGGTTTCAAAGCACCATGCAAGCACCTCGTCCGAGAACAGCAGGGGGAGCCCTGGAACGAACTCCTCGGCAGCAGCACGCAAAGCTGAAGAACACCTCACACCACCAGCCGTGGTAGGTCGCCAACGCTGATGTCGGGCGGCATTGGCTTGTCCCACGACACGTTCCACTTCATATAGAACCGCTCCTTTGAAGATGCCTCGATCAGCGGCCAGGCACACCATGTCATGAAGAGAACGGCGGTGAGGAACACCATGAAGAACTTCCAGCCCATATTGAAGAAGTACACCCCTTCGTAGCGCAAAAACCCGCCGATGGACAAGATCATGAGGAGCACGGTACGGAACAGCTCCGCGCTGGCAATCCCGAAGACGCAAGATCGACTCACACGTGTCGTGAAACTCAGCACATGTCCGAGTCGATATTCGAGCTCGCTTCCCATGAATGCGCAAAGCTCCAAGTGCCTGATTGAAGGACATATGCAAACCGTGAGGAGAAGATCACCAAGGGTATGAAGACAGAGACAAACACGTAGCTCGAATACGCGAGGCAGGGAGGGACCATGGACGGGGCCGCAAGCAGCAGAGGGGTAGAGGGGGCCGAGGCCTGCGAGATAGGCTCTTGAGCCAAAATGGAAAAGGTTGGTGATGATGATGATGATGATGATGATGATGATGACAATGATGACAATGATGACAAGGATGATGATGCTGCGGATGATGGTGATGATGGTTAGTGACGAGGATGAGACGGAGGAGGAGGAGGAGGAGATGCAGGAGGAAAAAATAATGACCACTAAAAAACCCAAGACCCATCAACCATGTTGCAATACACCCTCCCTCCAAACTCCCTACTCATAAGTCCCTGTAACGGTTCACTTTCACTCAGGGAAACGCTCCGAGGGAAGGCAACCGTCGGAAAATCCCGAACCATGCCAGAACACAATTCCTGTGACTTCAACGCAGCGAATCAACATCAGTAGTGTGTTCTGACGACCCTGACCCGCGCCAGAGCACCATTCCAGGGATCTCAATACCGCAAATCAACGTAACTGTTTCGCCCTGGCGGCCCTACATCGTGCCAAAATCCGGTTCTGGAGCGTCAACCATTCGAATCCTTGAAACTGCTGTACGCTCTTAAGACGAGTGTGCGCGTCGCTAGGGCGAGAGCTACAAATTGCAAACATATAACCCTCCATGCGTGAAATTGTTGCAAACTTTGTGGACGAATGCGCGCGGAACTAAAGCGAGAACCAACTTTTGAACCGGTATCGCCCTCCATGCGTGAAATTGCCGAAAACTTTGAGGACAATTGCGTGCGACTGTTAAGCGAGAACCACGTTTTGAGCAGGCACCGCCCTCCATCCGTGAAAAGCTCTTGCACTTCTGAAAACGGACGTGCGCGGAACCCTACGGCGCTCGCCACTTTTTTGAACAGGTACCGCCCTCCTTTCGGCGGTGGACACACCCTTTCTGTAGCAGACCACCCTTCAATGAAACGGCCTGGGACCGACCGACGGACCAGGAGCCGCAAGCATCACGGCCGCGACGCCCTCTCGCAGACCGCAAAACGGCCCATTCCTCCATCGACGTGCCAGGGCAAGACACAGAGATCAGCCTTCGAGCGAACCTGCGGCGACCTTGGCGGCGCAGCCGACCGGCGCGCGGCGGCTCCTGCCGCTGCGACGCCACGGGCGTCACGCGCGCCCGCGACGCCCCGGCCAGCGGCGCGGCGCGGCGCGCCCCGCGGCGCGGCGCGGCGGCCGCCGCGGCGCCAACGGCCGCAGCGCCTGCCGCCGCGGTGGCGAGCAGCCACGGCGAGGCCTCGCGGGATCCTCCTGCCGCTCCGCCTTCTGCACCCTCCCCGTCCTCCTCCTCGCCCTTTCCTCCTTCTGCTCCATGCATTCCTCCCGCCTCCTCCTCCGCCTTCATTCCTTCCCTTCTTCCTCCTTCCTCCTTCCTCCGTCCTCCTTCCTCCTCCGTCTGCCCTGTGTCGTCCTGCCTCCTTCCTCGTTCTCCTCCTCGTTCTCCTCCTCATCCTCGTCCTCCTCCTTGTCCTCGTCCTCGTCCTCCTCCCTCTCCTCGTTCGCCTCCTCGTCTCTCCTCCTCCTCCTCGTGCTGCTCCACTCGCTGCGCCAAAAATACGGCAAGAATGTTTCAGTCATGTTCGGCATCCGGGGGCCCTCCACGGGCCCCAGGACCGTCACAGACGGCTCAGGCTGAAAATCCGGCCCTGGAAGGGGGTCTCGACCTCCAAGGGTCCCCGTTGCCAGCAGACACGCGGCGATCGAATTCGGGGTCATCTCCCTCCTCCGCCATCGCGGGCCATCACGAGGACGGGACGCGAGAGCCTCTCCCATGTCGGGCTGGAAGTCTGCCCCCCGGCGGAAAGGGTGTCCCCGCTCGGCTGGAGGCGGCCCTGGCCAGGCATGGCCTGGGGCAGTCTCTCTCTCGCTCTCTCCCTCTCTTTCGTGGGCTTGCGTTCCACCGCCACCACCAGAAGTAGGAGGGGGAGGGGGTCCTCCTCCTCCTCCTCCTCTTTCTTCCTCCTCCTCCTTCTCGTCCTCCACCTCCTTCCCTCCCCCCAACCTATGGTGGTGGTGGACAACCGGCCCATCTCTCTTTGTGCACACTGTGCTGAGCCACAAGCTCCAACAGCTCCCCCGACCCTCACGGGCAGCCCCCCCCGCCCTCCGCCTCGAGAGCACCTGCAGACTCCGCAGGAGCGCGGGGAGGTCGTCGGGCGCGGGATAGCCAAGAGGCGAGCCCAAGGCGTGTGGCCGGCCGCTCGGCGGCCGCCGCGGCACAGGGTGGGGAAGAGTGAGGATGCCCTCGAAGAACTGGCGGTGATGGTCGCGCGGCTGGCCGAGGGCCAGGAGGACGACGAAGCAGGTGAGGAGGATTCGGTGGCAACTCACGGGAGCCTCCCATCCCATCTCGTTGGCTCTCGCGGATCGACGCTAGTCGACGCTGCTCCACACCAAGTCAGCGCTAGCTCATCGACTACAAGGCGCTCATCGACGCTGACGCACCCTAAAAGCGGAGTAACAAGGGTATACAGGGCTCCCATGCTTTGCCACCAAAGGAAGAGGAGGGCGCACGAGGTAAGGAGGCCAAGGAGGAAGGCCGTGTCTGCGGAGCACCTGGAGTCGGTGATTTACTGATGGGGGTCAATCCAAACCCGCGTCCGTCGGGCTCTGCAGGATCCTGCAAGATCCTGCAGGCTCCTCCTCTGTGCAACCAATGCTCTGCGGAATCCTGCAAGATCCGGCGCTCTAAATGGCCCCCGTTGGCATTGATAGAGGACTCCCACATGGGGTCCGAGTAGATGGTGATCGAGGAACGCACCGCATCGCTGATGCATCGCTGATGCATCGCCGATGTATGTGTGATGCATGTGCGATGCATGTGCGATGCATGTGCTATGCATGGGCGACGTCGGCGTCGCCGACGTCGGCGTGGAGAAAAGCGGGCTCCCTATCGAGTCGCATCGCCGATGCAGTCGCGGTGCGGCCCGATTCTCCGACCCCATCTACTCGGTCCCCACCTGGGAGGCGTAGAACTCGCCATCGCTCGGACGTCCATTCCCGTGAATGTTTCGGCTTCGCGCGTCTCTGTTTCGCAAGTTGAACACACATGCGCCTCGAGGATCCCTGCCGAGAAAAAACGCACACATCCGAGCGATGCCAAGAGGAGGAGGAGGAGGAGGAGGAGGAGGAGGAGGAGGAGGAGGAGGAGGAGGGAGGAGGAGGAGGAGAAGCAGGTTGGGGGGGAGGAGGAGGAGGAGGAAGATGAGGAGGAGGAGGAGGAGGAGGAGGAGGAGGAGGGGGAGGAGGAGGAGGCGCAGGTGGGGGGAGGAGGAGGAGGAGCCCCAGGGCCCCGACAGAGGCTCCTCGGCCGCCGCCCGGGGGAGCGGCGAATGGGGAGACTCGGGCGCCCGTGCCTGCTTCGCCCCTCGCGGCCGAGGCCCCGCGGGGGGCCCCCGCGGCGGGCCTCCGACGACCGCCAGATCGGCTGTGGCCAGAGCGCCCTCGGTGGCCCGCCTCCTCCTCCGCGATCCCCCGCTCCTGACGCTGGCCTCAGGTCGGGCCTGTCCCCCTACAGGCGGACTGTGGACGGAAAACTGAAACGCAGCCCCCCAAAACTCAAACAAGCGCTCCACAATACTCCAACAATAGTCCCCAGACTAGTTCTGACTATGTTGGGATCTTCCCCCTGTAGAGGGACAGGCCCGACTTGACGCTAGCCAGACTCCAAGCAGGACGCTTCTCGATCCTCCTCCTCCTCCCCTTCCTCCCGGATCTTGGACCCCCCCGACCCTCGTCCTCGATCCTCGATGCGTCGCCTGGGGGCCCCTGACATCCTCCGATCTGGTTTGCTTCCACCCGCCGCCCCAGAACTTCCGACCCCCATGGAGGCCAGCACTGCCCCCCGGATCCGCTTTTGATGGTCCCCTGGGCACTGGCGCAGACGACGTCGGCGCTGGCGCTGATGCTGCCGGCTGCGACGCTGACGACGAAGCCGACGCTGACAGCGTGCAACGCTGACGACGACGAAACCGCCATATCCGACGAGACCCGATCCGCGGTGGCGGCGCAGAGCGCCTCAGGAAGCCCACTTCAACATGGGGCGAACGGATCCTGAGGGAAACGGGTCCTGGACCCTGGGGCCCTCCCCCCAGGACGAAACTTTCATCACGAGTCGCTTTGGGCCCCGAGAGCCCGAAAACGTGGAGAAACCTCAGGAGCCGTTTCCCTCAGGAAACGCTTCCCCCGTGGCGATACGGTGAGGCCCGAGAGCCAGCATCAGCCTCGACCTTCCAGCCTCCGATCCCCGACGAAGACGACGGCGACGACGAGGGCGCCCCCAGAAGCCCAGGGGACCTCTAAGACCTCGACTCTCGCAGCTCGATCTTCGACGACGACCTGCGTTGACGACGACGCTGGCGCCGATGCTGACATTAGAGTCAACCCGTAAAAAACATGATAAGAATGCAAGGGCCTTGGAAGGCCATGTCGACACTTTGCGAGCGGGGCGCGGCAAGCGAAAGCAGACAAGGATGGGCCGAAGGGGAAGGATGAAGGGGCAGCCTTGGATAATTGATCATCCTTACTATGCGGGTTGACTGTACCGCCGACGACGACGCTCACGCCACCGCCGCTGACACGAACGATGACGGCGACGATGCTCCCGACGACGGTGATGTCACATAGACTCCGATACCCCCGGAGCCCTCCCGTGGACTGTCCTCAAATTGGTCCAAGCACGAGACAGCAGCGCGGCCCCAAGAGCCGAAAGCCAGGAGACACACTCGACGACGACGACGACGACGGGCGGCGACTACGACGGGCACATCCGACGACGACGACGAGGGACGACCCCCCGAGAACGACGCCGCCCGACGACGCCGCCCGTCGACGACGGACGACGAGGCCCGACGACGTCGAAGACGGCGTCCGACGGCCGACGCCGCCGCCGCCGACGACGACGACGACGCCCGACGCCCGACGACGGCGACGACGACGACCGCGCAGTCGGAGCAAGAAGTCGAGATGCCCTCCAGCCCGCGGCCGCGAGGGCCTCGGGCCTCGTCCCTCGACCTCATCGGCCTGGCCACATCCCTCGGATGGCTGCGGCGGCGACGGCGGCGACGGCGGCGGCGTTGCCGACGGCGGCGACGGCGGCGGCGGCGACGACGGTGGCGGCGACGACGGCGGCGGCGACGGCGGCGGCGACGACGACGACGGCGTTGCCGAGGGCGGAGGCGGCGGCGACGTTGGCGAGGGCGCGGCGTTGAAGAGGGCGGAGGCGGCGGCGATGACGACGACCAACGACCGCTTGCCACGAGGCCCGTCTATCCGCAGTGGCGGCAGCGGCGACGACGACGGCAGCGCTGACGAGGGCGCGGCATTGAACAAGGTGGAGGCGGCGGCGACGACGACCGACGACAGCTTGCCATAAGCTCGCCATCGCTCGGACGTCCATTCCCCGTGCGGTTTTTCGGTTTCGTGTGCGTACTTTTCGCAAGGTGACCTCAAATGCTCCTCGATGGTCCTTGCGGAGAAAAGACCCGTCGCTAATCCACGTCCCCTTGATCCATGTTTGCGATCGCCTGACGAGAGGCCGAAAACGGCGACCAACACTCCAGAACCCCTCCCCCTCAGGACCCCCGCCCTCCCACTTCGGAAGAACCGACCCGTCGGTTGGAAGAAGCGGGCAGAACCATGACGTAGGAAGGCGGTGAAGATAGATTGAGCTTCCGCCCGCCCCCTGGATAGGAAGGAAAAGGGGAAACCTTTTGTTTTTTTGTTTGGAGGGTGTGCTCGCGGGCGCCCTTCGCTGCAATGGTAACTTTGCCCAGCCGCAGCCGCACTGGCGGGGACTCCGCCGACGCCAAAGTTCGAGCTCTTGCATGTCAAGGGCAATCCCAGTCCTCAGAGTACAGCCTGGTAGGGAGACAGCATTTGGCAGCCTGCAATCCTTTATTCGGATGGCAAGTCGCGCAATCTGCGAAACTCACGATAAAATCCAATATCCACGACAGTCGTGTATTCACTTATGGCACAAATGATACCGCAAACGAATTTGGCCACGTACGCAGCCGTCGCTGCAACGCACGGGCGGCAATGCACGCCAGGTGGTTAACAGGAAAGCCACTGAGAAGCGGCGGCGGCCAGACCGTCTACTTCGGCGATCGATACGATACGTACTAGGATGCAGAGAACCTTACCAGCGTCATGTTGCAATCTAACATGAGAATCATAATCAAATATGGCCTGCACGGGGGCCAATGACAGCAAGACCACAAAAAACACTCCCATGCCATCGTCCGGCAACCACCTTCTCAGTTCCTTGTGCCACGATCGATACTGAAGCAGTTGGGCAGGCGCCAGAAGTAGATTGGATTGTAATCTGGGAGTCCAAGAAGACCCACTTCCAACGACCGGCGCCTGAAGAGTCCCCGGGACTTCTTAGAAGCTCCTCAGGCCTTCCCTGAAGTTACAGAAAGCTCCTCCGAAGGCACGAGGGCTTCTGAGAAGCCCCGCCGCCTTCTGAGAAGGCCTCTTCCTTCTCACGTCCCCCCCAAGCGCGCCGCCGAATTTGGTTTTTGGGTCATAAATCAACGGCGGCGGCGGCGGCGGCGGCGGATTGGCCCCCAGTAGCTGCCCATCCAATTATCCCGGCAAAGCAACCTAACAGCGATATGTAGAAGCATATCTGAAAGCATTCCCCTTAAGATTCAGATGAAAATCCAGTTGTAGAATTCTGCTGTTCTCGCAGTCGTAGTCGCATTCGCGATGACAGTCGCAGCGGCAACGGCAGTCGCAGTCACAGCCTCAGCCTCAGCCTGCCTCAGCCTCAGCCTCAGCCTGCCTCAGCCTCAGCCTCAGCCTCAGCCTCAGCCTCAGCCTCAGCTCAGCCTCAGCCTCAGTCTGCCTTCAGCCTCGGCCTCAGCCTCAGCCTGCATCAGCCTCAGCCTCAGCCTCAGCCTGCCTCAGCATCAGCCTGCTTCAGCCTCAGCCTCAGCCTGCCTCAGCCTCAGCCTCAGTCTGCTTCAGCCTCAGCCTCAGTCTGCCTTCAGCCTCGGCTTCAGCCTCAGCCTGCCTCAGCCTCAGCCTGCCTCGGCCGCAGCATCAGCCTGCCTCAGCATTCAAAATGTGGCCCAGGAATGGAATTCTGGGAACTAGAAGAACACATAGTGGCCTACAGTTGGCTCCGGGCATTCAAAATCCGCCGACCCTGTCGGCGTGTGTGAGGGGCTTTTCCGTTCGAGACGTCATCCCCGTTGTTCGTTGGTCGTCGTCTCTGTCGTCCCCCTTCCTTGCGCCTCCCTTTCCGTGGGCCCGTCGCCACTCCCGTCCTCTTTCCCAGCAGGGGCCCCTGCTCAAGCGCGCCAGCCCAAATGAACTTCAGCAACGTCGCATTTGAGTCGAAGGGAAGCCCCTTCCCTTTGATCCCTCCCCCGCCGGGAGGGGGGGGGGGGGTAGCGGGGGGGTCCCGGGGGGGGGGCGCCACTCAGATACGACGCCCCCCCCGCGCCCAAGATGCCTCCAAGATGGCCCCAGAGTGCCAGACGGGGGGCCCGACGAGCCCTCGGCGACAGAGGCTCCCAGGAAGCCCCAAGATGCCCCCAAGAGGCCACCACGAGACCCCCAAGAGGCCCCCAGGAAGCCCCAAGAGGCCCCCCCCGCCACATACGAGAACGCATGGGTCGCCCTCCAGGGTCGGCGGCACCGGCCGTAAGGCCTTCGCATTCATGCCCAGGAATGGAGTTCTGGGAACTTGAAGAGCACGAAATGGCCTACAGTTGGCTCCGGGCATCCAAAATGTGGCCCGGGAATAGAGTTCTGGGAAATCGAAGAGCACGAAGTGGCCTACAGTTGGCTCCGGGCATCCAAAATGTGGCCCGGGAATTAGGCAGTCGAAGAGCACGAAGTGGCCTACAGTTGGCTCCGGGCATCCAAAATGTGGCCCGGGGATGGAGTTCTAGCAGCGCCAAGAGCGATTTTGCGAGGATGTCCAAAACGATTTGGGCTTCGGCGGCAGCCGCGGCGGCAGCCTGTCCGGGTCCCGCCCAGACCCCCCTGTGGAGTCATCTGCTGCTCTCTTTGGAGACCACTAGAAACCTATCAGCACAAGCTGTTAGGTAAAAACGACTGCTGAATATGGTGAGGCTCGGGCCAGACTCGGGTGTTACGTATGTGTTGGGAGGGCGGGTGGGAGTGAGCGAGACGGCTTGCGGGCGGGGAGGGTGTCTTGACCCATCCCCGTACCCCCTCCCCTGCCTGGACGGGGCCAGTCGCGGGTAGTTAGAGCGCCCAGAACGGACTCGGCGAGGAATGCAAAATCATTGGTTTTACTTAAAGAGTTTTGGCCCCATCTTGGCCTCTTGGGGGGCAGCGCTAAAAGGAGATCCCCTCTTCTTTAATCGATGTCCTCCAAGATGGCCCCAAGTAGCGCCCAGGAGGTTCCAAGATGGCCCCAGAACGGCCTCAAGAGGCCCCCAAGAGGCCCCCAGGAAGCCCCCAAGAGAACCCTAAACGGCCACAAGAGGCCCCCCCGAGGCACCCAAGACGCCCGAGAGCCCCCCAGGACCGCCAAGAGACCCCAAAGACGTCCCAAGAGGCCACCAATAGTCACCCAAGAAATATCCCAGCTCCGCGAGGCATCCAAAAGACCTCTGGCCTGTTTGCTTGCACTCCTCCTCCTGCTCATCCTTCCACCTCCTACTCCGTCTCTTCTCCCTCCTCCTCCTCCTCATCCTATTGATCCTCCTTCTCCATACTCCCTGATCCATCCATCCAGCCTCCTCCTCCTCCTCCTCCTCCTCCTCCCTCTATCGCACGGTTCGGCCATCCCCCCCGTTGCTCTCGCACTGCCCTGATCACCGCAATTCGCCTGGACACCGTTTCTGGATGTGCTGGTGGGGATGCGCGAAACGTCTAGAATTGTGTGACCCCCATCCGATACGACCACACTGGCACGCCCCCCTTCTCGCACTAACTTTGCCTGCCGAGGGGGACCGGGGCCATGGCTTCGAAGCCTGCGCTGAAGTTAAGTGCGATGCTGGGCTTGGATTGGGACAACCCTGATTGGGCGGCTATCGGCCAGCTATGGCATGTCATAACATGTTATGGGAAATATGGTATGATTATGTTGTTACAGGTTGAAAATGGGTTTGCTGCATTTCACGGGGACAGGCTGCCCTCTGGCATGAGCCCGTAACCTTCCTCACTCCATCCCGCTGAAGAAACTCACGTGTATGACAATGAATGCCACGAGTGAAACTATGGGGAGCGTCAACTAACTCTTCATGCACCCATCGTCGAACGGACCGCCACCCATACCATCAAACTTGCTCTCGAGATACGTCCTGGCAGCCATCAGGAAGAGCCAGCAAGAGTACATCACGAGCATCGGCAGTCCAACGAAGATCCACCTCCCACCGCTCACCCACCAGCTGCGAACCTGAGTTGCGGCGAGACTCGAACATCATTAAGTATTTGTAGAGGCAGACGATGATGAAACTCGCCAAGAATAGCAGCTCAAGCGATCCAAAAAGGGCGCCATAGATGTCGGTAGCCCTGTGGAGGATGTCGATATCCTTGAAGATGCAGCCCACGACCATCGACAGTAACAAGCCTGTCAGCAGAGCATAAACCTTCAACATCTTCTCGAGGTCGTCATATGACGGAGGCGAAACGGTGAAAGCAAGCCCCACGATTTGGATTTGCTTGCAACATTTGCTGCAACAGTCAAAGAAGCCCATATCGCCGGGGAATCAAGAGCCGAGGTCCCTCGCTGGCGCCAGGAGATGCCTCCACGATGAAGCGGGTGCGGGCAAGGCGCCCTTGCGCCCAAAAGGCTTGAGCCAGAATGGCAACGGGGCCGGCTTGGGCCATTTGGGGGCCGCCTGGGAGCCCGCCGGACTGTCGTGAGCCGACCTTGAGGCCTCATGGGCCGTCTGCGGCCGAGCACCCTGGGCAACCTTGAGGCGTGACATCCACTCTTCCCGGCCGTGTGCCCAACAGAAAGAGCCAACAATCCGCCCTCATTCTACGCACCCCGACAAGCGAAGTCATCTGGTAAACGCACCCAAGGAAGGAACTGAACACGGCAAGGCTGTTTTGTGAACGCCCAAGGCCGCTTAGTAATCGGGGATCTTCTGACCCGGGTCAATGGAGACCCGGGTCAATCAGGCCTTGCAGAATCCTGGAAGAGCCTGCAAGATCCTGCGCACAAACCCAGGTCAACGCGAAGGATCCTGCAAAATCCTGCAGGATCCTGCACCCAAGCCCGGGTCAATGCGACCGTGCTCCTACAGGATCCTGCAAGATCCGGCGCTCTGGCTAACCCCCGTTTGCCTGGACCCCCGCCTCTTGAGCCCCGAAATAAAAACCAGTTATCGGGGCGGGGGTGGTTTTCGCTCGCATGACAATAGAAGATGCCCCCCCCAGCAATAGGCCACACGAAAGGGCGGCCCTGCGCAAGCGTGACCCTTCGTGCGCGGCTGCAGGAGGCCCAGATCCAAACGCGCAAGCCGGTGTAGGGGGGACCTCTCAAGACGAAGCCAGGGCGAGAACGAATCGGGCGCCACGGCCTTCTCAGAGCGTTCCGGAACGCTCTGAGAGAGTTCCGGAACTCTCTGGAATGGATCTGTCCTCGTCCTAGCTCCGTCCGACCTCTGTAAGCCCGCACCACTGGACGCTCTGGAATGGATCTGTCCTCGTCCTAGCTCCGTCCGACCTCTGTAAGCCCGCACCACTGGTCGCTCTGGCGAAGGGTCGCTCTCGCGCGTGGCCGACAAATAACAAGCCTCGAACTGATTATCTCTATCACTGAGACGGGCACGCAAAAAGCGATGACGATCTCGGGGAACAGCACTCAGAGACTGAGGGAATCCTTAAGATCGGCATCAAGGTGAGGTGATGCCAAGCATACAGTGGAGACCAGTCCACAAGAAACCTCACACCAGAGACCCAACCCTGGCACCCCAGGACGTCCATTGACTTTTGGTTTGGGGACGTCACGCTTCCACAGAAAAAACAATCGAAACCCAAGAAACCCAGGGACCCCTGGAGGCAAGCAGGGTGTGTCTTGGCATGGGCCCCCGCTGTAGGCATAGGATTACGTCGGGCATGTCCTACTTCAGGCGGACTTTGACGAACAATCAAAAATACCCCCAAAAATGCTGAAGCATAGTCAAAAGGAGTCAAACAGAATCGTCTCCAGATTATTTGGTTGACTGCTTTTGAATACTCCTCCTCTAGAGGGACGTGCCCGACTCAAGGATAGGGATATGCTTCAAACTGGTAAACAGCTCGGGTCTCCGACGGCCGTTCGGGACGATTCTGGCACTCCCAGAACGCCCTCGGCGAGGCGCGGCTTCTGACAAGCATTCCAGGGCTGGAAAGTTGCCGAAAAACTATGAAAACGCCAGAAAATCTCGAACCTCGAATCCGAACCCTCGAACCTTAGAACCCTTGGCATGGGTCTCCACTATGGGGGTAGGGACATGCATCAAACTGATGAACAAAGGCGGTCCGCCGCTGCCGCGCCTGCGGAAGCCCCGCCCCCCCGAAAGATCGCGGGCCTCGGCGGCGGGGGCGGGTGACCCGCGCAGCGAGGCGGCGCGGAGGGCCTGCGCCTGCTGCGCCGCGGGGGCGCTGCCTGCGCCGCTGTGGCGGGGGGGGCCTCCTCCTCCTCCTCCTCCTCCTTCTCATCGACTTCTCCTGCTCCTCCTCCTCTTCCTCCTCATCTCCTCATCATCCTCTTGTTGCTCCTCCTCCTCCTCCTCCTCCTCCTCCTACACTCCCTCTCCTTATCCATAATTCCTCCCTGTCGCACCCCGAGGCCAGTCGGAAGGGCGAGCGGATCCGCCCTCAATCCGTGAAACTCTTAAAACATGTAAGACGGATGTACGCGGCGCTGAAGCGGGAGCCACATTTTGGAAGCCACCCCCCTTCAAGCCTTGAAACTCTCGCAGAAAGTTCAGACCAGTGCGCCCTGCGCTAAGGTGAGAGCCACATGTTACATGTTGATAACCACCTGCCTTCCATATGTATAATTGTTGCTTATTTTCAACTTCAAGATCATCAGTGGTAAGGAAGTCTCAGGCGGAGCGCACGGCCCGCTCTTCCGACTGGCCTCGGGGTGCGATTGGGAGGAGTTGTTGGCAAGGAGATAAAAAGGGGCAGGAGGAGGAGGAGGAGCAACAGGGGGAAGAGGAGGATAATGAGGAGAAGCAGGAGTCGAGGAGAAGCAGTCGAGAAGGAAGAGGAGGAGGAGGAGGCCGTTTTCAAAATGTGGCTCTCGCCTGAGCGCCGCGACCATTCGTCTCAAAACAGTGTAAGAGTTTCAAGGATTGAGGGCGGTTCCTTGTCAACATGTGGCTCTCGCCTCAGCGCCGCGTACATTCATTTAGACACTGTGTAAGAGTTAAACAGAGCCCCATGGTCACATACTAGAAATGGCGTTTGGAGGGATTCAGGATTGTCAGGACGCAACAGTTACGTTGACTTGCGGTGGTGAAACCCCCGTCACGGTGATCTGACACGATCCAAGATCGTCACAACGCAACGGTCAGTCTGATTCCATTGTGTTTTGGGCGCCTCAGGGTCTTCACACGGTTGTGTCCTAACGGGGCACTCCCTTCAGTGTAAAGAAATGCTTGCTGGGGCATATGAAGAGGGAGCTCGGAGGGAAGGCTTAGTCCGACATCGTTGAGGGGTCTCGGGTTTACACTGGTCCTCCTCCTCCTCCTCTTCCTCCTCGATCCTCGCTGCTGGCGGCCTGTCGGCTCTCGAAGAGGTTTAACCGTGCCCTGAACAGAGAGTCCAGGGCGGAAGAAAAGCTTCCTCCTCCACCGCCTCATCATCCTCCTCCTCCTGCCCCTCCTCCCCAATCCTCCTGCCTCTCCTGTTCCTTCCTGCTCTCCTCGATTCTCCTCCCTCCTCTCCTCGGTTCTCGTCTTTGCTTCCTCCTCTTCCTCTTCCTCCTTCATCATTCCTCCTCCTCCTTTCTCCCTCATCCTTTCTTCCGCCGTCCTTCTTCATCCTCCCTCCTTCCTCCTCCTTTATCCGCCCTCCTTCCTCCTTCATCGCTCCTGCTTCACCTCCCCCCCTCCCCCATTTCCCCCTTCCCCATTCCTCCTCCTTCCTCGTCGTTCCTCCCTCCTCCTTCCTCATTCCTCATCTTGGTCCTCCTCCTCGTGCTCCTCCGCCTATCCCCCTATCCCGCTTATCCCCCGATCCCCCTCTTTTCCCTTTCCCCCTTGTCCCCTTTGCCCTCCCCCCCGTTCCACAATTACTCCATATGAAAATACTCTCCCTCTTCCCCTGATGGCGTCCGGGTGATGGCCGCGCACCCTCCGCGTACTGTTTTTTTACACACAGGATGCCCGGGAAATCCCGGGAAACGACTCTCGCTGAGGCGCCGGCGTTATTTTTTCAAAATGCTGCTCTCGTTGAGGCGCCGGCCTCATTTCTGCTCCCGAATCGTTCCGAATCGTGCTCCCGCTGCAGCGTGGGCCTCATTTTCGGATCGGTGTTTGGCCTCCGTCGTTCAGGATGGCGTTCTCGCCCCAGCGCGGGCCTTTTTCTCGCGCGCCCATCCGCCCGCCACCACCGCGCCGCACCGCCACCACCACCACCACCACCACCACCCACCACCACCACCACCACCACCACCACAACACCACCACCAGCACCAGCACCAGTACCAACACCACCACCACCAGCACCACCACCATCACCACCAGCCACCACCACCACCATCACCACCACCACCACCACCACCACCACCACCACCACCACCACCCCACCACCACCACCACCACCACCACCACCACCACCACCACCACCACCACCACCACCACCACCACGACAACCACGCACACACGCACGCACGCACGCACGTGCACCACCACCCACTACGCACGCGCGCGCGGAGCCACAGGTCCGCTACGACACGCGTCCGCGGATAGAGAAAATCAGCGCCATGGTAAGGGATGGGAGGGAGGGGTAGGACGTCAGATATGACGCGAGCGCACCTAGCTTGCCTTCACCCCCTCTCCCTCTTCCCCTCCCCCTCCCCCACATCCTCCTCCTCTTCATCCTCCTCCTCCTCATCCTCCTCCTCCTCCTCCAACTCCTCTTCCTCCTCCTTCCTCTTCCTCCTCCTCTTCCTCCTCCTTATCCTCCCTCCCGGGCCCAAATTCGTCCTGCATGACCTTTTTGGGAGTCTGGCCTCCTCCTCCTCCTCTTCTTCCTCCTCCTCATCTTCCTCCTCCTCCTCTGCCTTCTCGCCCACCCTCCTTCCCTTGCTCCCTTTCTCATCCTCCTCATCCTTATCTTCCTTCCTTCTTCTCCTCCTCCTCCTCCTCCACCTCCTCGTTCTCCTTAACCTCCTCTTTCTCCTCCTCCTCCTCCTCCTCCTGCTATACCTCCTCCTGCTCCTCGTCCTCCTGTTCCTCTTTATCCACCTCCCTCCCACCCTCCATCTCTCTCGCCTCCTCCTCCTCCTCCTCCGCCTCCTCCTCTTCCTTCTTCTCCTCTTCCTTCCTCCTCCTCCCCCTTCGTCATCTCCTCCGAATCCATCTCCTCCTCCTCCTCCTCCTACTCATCCTCATCCTAATCCTCATCCTCATCCTCATCATCATCCGCATCCTCATCCTCATCAGCATCAACTTAATCATCAACTTCATCATCATCATCATCATCATCATCATCATCATCATCATCATCATCATCATCATCATCATCATCATCATCATCATCATCATCATCATCATCATCATCATCATCATCATCATCATCATCATCATCATCATCATCATCATCATCATCATCATCATCATCATCAGCATCAGCATCAGCATCAGCATCAGCATCAGCATCAGCATCAGCATCAGCATCAGCATCATCATCATCATCATCATCATCATCATCATCATCATCATCCTCATCCTCATCCTCATCCTCATCCTCATCCTCATCCTCGTCCTCATTATCAATCTCCTCATCCTCCTTCTCCTCCTCTTCCTTCTCCTCCTCCTCCTCCTCCTCCTCCTCCTCTTCCTACTTCTCCTCCACCTCTCACTGCGCTCAAAAGGTACCTGGCTGCGCTTGGGCCCCCCTGGGTGGCGGCACGTTGGCCGACGAGACTCGGCTGTATCTCATGGGCTGGATATTCTCCTCGTCCTCCTCCTCCTCCTCCTCCTAGCGCCAGCTCGGCTCGAGCACTCCGCTCCACTCGCCGAGCCCGCGCCACGGGGCCCCTCGCCCTGCCTCCGCCTCCCCCTCCCCCAACGTCGTGATGGAGGCACCTGCGGCGGCGGCGCCGCGTCGGCGGCCCAACCGCACGGCGGCCGGGAGACGCGCCAAATACCGCCGGGCGGACGCCCGCGCTGCTGCGCGCCTCCTCGGCGCCTTCGCGGAGGTCGCCAGCCGCCGTGGCTCGGCAATCTCCCGCTTTGGTGCGGCCATGGCCAGGGCACTGGAGGCTCTGCGCGAGTCCGCGTCTGGCGGCGGCGACGCTGGCAGCTGCGGCGGAGCGCCGCCGACAGCTGGAGAGCCCTCCACGGCCGTGGCAGAGGCCGCAATGCAAGCCGAGGCGGAGACGGACGAGCCGATGGATGACAACGAGCTCAACGAGATTCGCGAAGCTCGAGGCGCCGTTCGTAGCCCTGCGGAAGGCCACGTCACGCCCACTGGCGGGGAGGATGTTTGTCGAAAACGCGGAGAAGGCACCGCTGCCGTGCCGCTGGACGGGCCGGCTGCTGGCGCCGAGGACGCGGCCCCAGGGCCCCTACGGGGGATGACTGCCCAACCGCTGGCCGCTGCGGCGAGCTGGGCGGCATGCCTCCCACGGGCGAGAATTGCCCGCAGCAGTGAAGATCGTGTGGCTGGAGGCCGTGTGCTGGTTGGCAAAAGGTGCAAATGTTATGAAGTTTCGGCTCCCACCTCTCCTTCGTGTTCGGCCTCAACGTGGTCCTGTACTCGGGTTCCTGTACGTTTTCGTCGCGCTGCCGGAAGAGGTCAGAGTATGGGGGGCCTAGTTTTCGGGATAAGACATCTGTCTTGGCTGTGCTCCTCGTGCTCCTCCTCCTCCTCCTCCTCCTCCTCCTCCTCCTCCTCCTCCTCCTATTCCTCCTCCTCCATCTCCTCCTCCTCGTATTCCTCCTGCTCCTCCTGTTCCTCCTCCTCCTCCTCCTCTTCTTCCTCCACCTCGACTCCTTATCTCCCTCCCAGTGCCGGTGGTCTTTGGCCCGTGCGCACCGTGCAGCCATCGCCTCCTCCTGCTGCTGCTGCTGCTGCTGCTACTCTTCCTCCTCCTCCACCTCCTCCTCCTCTTCCTCATCCTCCTGACTGAGCTCGGGAGGCGCCTGCCTGCGCAAGGGGCTTGAAACGGCGGCGACGTCGCCAGCGAAGCCTCAGACCGTTGCAAGACGGCCCAAGACAGCCCCAAGAAGCAAGACGGCCCAAGACAGCCCCAAGAGTGTCCCAATACGACCCCCGAAGAGCATCCCAGGCCGCCACAACATGACAATTCTCAGGCCCTGATGGCGGGGGGGGCTTCTACTTGAAAACACCACTCTTCTTGAGCAATAGCCTCCAAGATGGCCCCCAAAGCCATGAAAAAAGTCCCAACCCCAAGAGGGCCCCAGGAGAACCCGAGAGACAGTCCAAATGGCCCACGCGTGGCTCCACGAGGGACTCAAGATGGCCTCAAGAGGCCTGTAGTCGTCGTGGCCGCCGTCATCGTCTGCTCCGTCGTAGAGCCACTAGCGCACGGGTGACCTGCGCGGATCCCCTGTGCGCCGCCTGCCCTGCATTCTCCGCCTGTCCCCCGCTTCCTCGAAGACAGAAGACAGACGTAGTTCACTCACGGACCTCATGCTGCTGCACATCCCTCCTCAAGGCAACTCGCCCCACGGTTGCTTTTGAATGGGCTGGTGGGGCTACGCGAAGGCGTCAACAATCACATCGCCGGATGTCTGCGCCTCGTGCGAGTGTCCCCCAGAGTGGGTCCACATCGGGGGGGCCAATACTCAAGGAGCCCAGGGAGGGAGGGGGGCAGCGGACGTGAAGGTCTTTGGCCCCTCGGGGCCCGAACACGTACATCTCCGCCGCCTTCGGGAGCCAATGTTCCAGACGCCCCGTGCAGGGGGGCAACGGATGCGGATATCCGCCACCGTGCCTGCACGGAGTGGGCGTGTTTCGGCGACAAGCGAGGGGGGGAAGCGAGACGGAGAAGGCCTTCGCAGAAGGCGGCGGGACTTCTGAGAAGCCCTCGCGCCTTCTGAGAAGTTGTCTGCGTCTTCGGGGAAGGCGACGACGATTTCTCAGGAGGCCGGGGGACTTCCAAGACTTCTGGGAAGGCCCGCCACTTCTCACTTCCCCCCCTGGCTCGCCGCCGAGTTTTACTATGCTCCTCTGGTCCCTCTGGGAGGTTTTTATGTTGTCTAGCCCCCACGCGCGGTTTGAACATCGCCGACGGCTTCCAAGACAGCCAAGACGACATACAAACGGCCAAAGGTGGCCCACGACGGGCCAAGAGGCCCTCAAGACAGCCTCAAGACGGCCCAGGAGGGATCCAAGAGGCCCCCCTGGAGAGACCGAGGAGGCAAAACACATTGATCTTCCTATTGTGTGTAGTAGTGGGGGCCCTGGAAGGCCAAAAGGGCCTAAGATAGCTCCAAGACAACCTAAGAGGCCCCCAACGGGGCTCCAAGTCGGCCCAAGGGAACCCAAAGATCACCCAAACGGCTCCCAAGGGCGCTCCAAGATGGCCCTGAAGCGCTCCAGGATGGCAGGGAACGCCTCGTTTCGTTCGTCCACCGCGGCAGCCCCGGATCCCGCCCGTCGGCGAGAAGCAACCATCCATGTCCACAACACTGAGGCCCCCAGGGTGTGGGAGCGTCACGCCTCTCCATCGCAATACCACCGAAACCCAAGAAACCCAGGGCACCCTGGAGGCAAGCAGGGTGTTTCTTGGCATGAGCCCCCACTGTAGGGATCACAGACATGCGACGTCCTGATTTTTCAGGACGGCGTCCCTGGAAATCCCGACCCTTTCCCCGGAGCCGAAATTTCATCCTGAGTCGTTGTTTGTTACGGTCCCGAGGCCCGGGAAGGGCCCCCGAGGCCGAAAATAGCCAGAAACATCCCGCCCTGATTTCTTTACCATGCGGTCCTGACTTCTTCGCAGCAAAGTGCTTCATGGCATGGGCCTCCACTGTGCACATATCCAGCCGTGAGCCCTCGCCACGCTTGAGCAAGGACCGACCGTCCCGGCATTTCTATCTAGGCCTACCACGGAATGTTCTTAGAACACAAAAATATTATAATAGCACAAGCACTGTTCTCATAACATAAACCCGATGTGTGAAAACAAGACAGTCCCTGCCAGAAATGTTCTAAGAACACTTCGTGGAGACCACAAAAGGTCTTAGCACATCGTTTGGTAGGCCCACAGGCGAGCCAGGACGCTTCGCCACTGCTTGACACGCACGAACAGCGCGGGGCGGGGGTCGCCTGCGGCGAAGGGCTGAGCGGCCCCAGCCACCGCGAAGGCTGCCATGGCTGCGGCTGCGTGTGGAGGTCCCGAGGTGCAGAACCGCCGCGCGGCTGGATCCGATGTCCTGTTGCGCCAGAAGTGCCTGCGGCAGCACTCTGGAGGAGGAGGAGGAGGAGGAGGAGGAGGAGGAGGAGGAGGAGGAGGAGGAGGAGGAGGAAGAGGAGGAGCAGGAGGAGGAGGAGGAGGAGGAGGAGGAGGAGGAGGGAAAGAGGAGGGGGAGGGGGAGGAGGAGGGGGGGAGGGGGAGGAGGAGATGGAGGAGGAGGAGGAGGAGGAGGAGGAGGAGGAGGAGGGAGACGAGGAGGAGGTGGAGGAGGAGGAGGAAGAGGAGGAGGAGAAAGAGGAGGAGTGCCCAGATCTAGAGGGGAACGGCACGGGGGCAACCGGCTCAGGGGGCGGAAACATCGAGCTTGAACCAGCGGTGTGACGATACATATCGCGGATAGATCGGCGGTAGGCCCGCTGATAATGAGACTCTCCAGAGCGGGGTGGGGCTTCTGTCGGGGGCGCGCAAACATGGATTAGCGATCCATGGATTTGGCGCGCGGTCGCCAAATCCATGGATCAGGGGAGGTGCCCTCCCCAAAATGCGGCCGGCGCCGCCTCGTTCGGCGGCGGAAACCAGCGATTTCCCATGGAAACGGGACCCGTCGCTAATCCACGCCCCCTCGATCCATGCTTGCGATCGCCTGATTCTGGGTGGGCGATTGGGGGTCGATGCGTTCCTACCTGAGCCTGTCCCCCCTTAGCGTTGCCCCTGATCCGTCCTCGTGCCCGAATCTCTGGCGCTATCCCTGGCGCTATCCCTGGCGTCCTCCTGCCCCTTGACCTGTTGAACCCCTGGCGCTATCCGCCGATTTCGGGTTGGGCGTTTTTGGACGCTGGGGTCCATTGACCAACGGCGGGACGAAAACCAGTTCCAAGGGAGTTGCCTCGAGATCCTGGGGGTTCCATGTGAGCCGCGATACGACAGACGGGCCTTCGCACGACGACGCGGCAACATTGTGCGCGTTGCTATTCTCGAGCTGATCCCCATCCCTGAGGTTGGCAAGCCCAGAGGCAGTGTCAGTCTGAGGGATGCGCCCTCAGGAATCGACGGCACCATGAAAGTCGACATCGAGGTAAAGGTGACACAGTGGAGGCCAGTCCACGAGAAACCTTCCACAAGAAAAGCAACACTGAGATCCTTGGACGTCCATTGATTTTTGGTGCGGGAGCGTCGGGCTCTCCATCGCAATACCATTGAAACCCAAGAAACCCAGGGCACCCTGGAGGCATGCAGGGTGTTTCTTGGCATGGGCCTCCACTGTACCAACCGTAGGGATGGGGAGGTGTCCCAGGCAGGCAGGTGAGCGGAGTCGCAGCGGCCACCCCTCGGGCGACCAGTCGAGCTGCGCCCGGCCTGGCCACGTGGGGCCCCCCGAGGCCGCGAGAGGGGCTTGGGAAACCCTGCCGGCCCTGTGGGCGCAGGTGGCCCAGCGAGTGCGCTGCTCCAGCACCCTCTTTTCTCCTGTGCGCCCGATTGACTACCTACCAGGTCTATCATAAGACGCACAGGGGCATACTGATACTGTCTGTCCTCATTGGAGGCGCGCGTCCGACCCGAACATTCAACATACCCATCTTGTAGTACGTCGTTTCCTGAGCGGTGTGGATAAACAGCGCCCGCCACGACGCATATACTACAAGATTGCTCGGTGCGCGCGTCGCCCCTGGGAGGGCGACGCACATATAGTGAAGTATGTTGTGGTGACGCCGACGTCAGACCCCACGGGGAGGAGCCCAGAATCTGAACAAGGAGTTCATCAGATCCCTCCGGGGTCGTCAGGGCGGCCTCTGTGGGGCGCCGCGGGGCCCTCTTGGGTACCTCTTGGGGCAGCCTTGGCACGATCTTGGCGGCCTCAGGGGCCCTCCAGGGACGTCGGAAGCCCGATAAGGCGAGAATCACAAAAAACTGACGAAAACCTCAAAAAAGGAAATACATGGTTTCCGCTTCCCCAAGCCCTCTCAGGCCCTCTCGGAGGTCCTCGCAGGCCCTGCTAGTCGAGCCACTCCTCCCTGGCGCGACGGGCCCCTGACGTTCGCGGACGGCGCCAGAACCTGGCCCGGAGGAGGGATGGGGGAGGGGGGAGTGACGAGCCAGGAGCGAGGAAGGGAGACGGAGGAGGGAGGAGGAAGGAGGGAAGAGGGAGGTAGGGAGGAGGGCAAAGGATTAGGAGGCGGGGGGGGGAGGGGAAGGGAGGGAAAGCCCTGAGGAGGGAGGGGGTAGGAGGAACGCAGGGCCTGGGAGGGCAAGGGGCAACGGGAGAAGGCAGATGGCGAACTGTATGGATTTGACATGGGACGGGGAGGGAGGGAAGGCCAGGATGGGAGGGGAAGGGCTGGAGGGGGTAGGGGGAGAGTGACGCAGGAGGACAGGAGGGGAGAGGGGAGACTCGGAGAGGGAACAGGGGGAGAGGAGGAAAGGAGGAGAGTGGGCTCTGAGGAGGAGGAGGACGAGGAGGAGGAGGAGGAGGAAGAGAGGGAGGAGGAGGAGGAGGAGGAGGAGGAGGAAGCTGAGAGGGAGGAGGATGAGGAGGGGGAGGAGACGGTTTAGCAGAGGGCTGAAAGTATGTATGCACTTATGTGTCCCAGGGCTGCGCTCCACTTGCGTTCCACTTGTATGGTGTAGCGTGTAGCTACAGGTTGTTTGCTTGTGTCAGCTTGTGCTTTGTAGGATGTTCGCACTTGCAGCTTGATTTCCTTGCCCCAGCTCGTTTTCCAGCTTCGTTTCTGTGGCCCCAGGTCACTTTCAAGCTTTATTCCGCTGCCTCAGCTCGCTTCCAGTTTCGTTGTTGTTGCCTCAGCTCGCTTTCCAGCTTTATTGTTGTTCAGCTCGTTGTCCAGCTTCGTTTATGTTGCCCCAGCTCGTTTTCCAGCGTTACTCTCTTGCCTCAGCTCGTTTTACAGCTTCGCTTCTGTTGACCAAGCTCGCTTTACAGCTTGCTTCCCTTGCCTCAACTCGTTTTCCAGCCTCGTGTTCGTTGCCCCAGCTCGCTTCCCAGCTTGACTTGTTTGCCTCGTCGTGGCCTCAGCGCGCTTTCCAGCTTCGTTTCTGTTGCCCAAGCTCACTTTCCATCTCTATTTGTTTGCTCGGTGTCCAGCTTCGTTTCTGTTGCCCCACTTTGCTATCCAGCTTCATGTTCTTGCCTCAATTCGCTTTCAGCTCACTTTCCAGCTTTACTCCCGCTTGCCAGATCTGTGTTCAGTAATGACGGATTAAAAAAGAAATGGCAGTGTATTCTGACAGCTCGATGATCACCTTTTCTGGAGGATTCAACTCAGATCCGAAAGCCAGAAGCTCATCTCATATTTACAGCCATGACGGCGCCCACAACTCGCAATGACTTACAGTCACATCACTTACAAAACCAGCCCCACATACCACCCAGGTGCGCTTGTGGGGGAACCGAGAGGCACCGACACCGCCACTCCCCGGACCTCTCCCGGGCCGCTCTCCGAGCAGGACCTCGAGGCGATTATCCAGCGGTGGCGACGAGGGCCTCCCAGGAGGCCCCGAGAAGGGGACGAGGAGGAAAGGGCAGAGGAATGGGTGCCTCTGCCCGCTCTGAGCTGGCGCGCGTCGCGCGCGCGCGCGCGCCCGAGGGCCCCCTGCGGGCCCCCTGCGGGCCCCCTGCGGGCCTTCTGCCGAGGGCCGCCGGGGGCCTCCGGAGGCTCCCCGCGGCGCGCGGCGCGGCGGCCTCTCTGGAGGCGCGAGGGTGCAACGGCACCCCCCCCCCAGAGGGCTTCTCTCCTCCTCCTCCTCCTCCTCCTCCTCCTCCTCCTCCTCCTGCTGCTCCTGCTCCTGCTCCTCCTCCTCCTCCTCCTCCTCCTCCTCCTCCTCCTCACTGGGGCGAGGAGGAGGTCATGTTCCGATTGGCTCAGGACATGTCTGAAGGGGCCCCACACATAAATACACACAAATAACAGGATTCCCGATATGTTCCGATCTTTCCTGGGTTTCTGTCTTCCCCCCCTCTCTTCCCATAGTTTCCCATACTTTCTGGGGAGTCGACGGTTAATTGTGTCTGTGTGTTTCTTTCCCTCCTGAATGTCTAGGGGAACGGAGAATGACATGAACACAACAACTCGGCGGTCCGCGAATCTCTCGGAACGGCGCTGGACCCCCCTCCCTGGCGCGCGGAGCGCGCCAGGGGCGTCGCCGGAGGCGCCGCCAGGGGGCCAAGCCCCAGCGCCGATCCGAGAAATCCGCGCGGACCTGCGAGTTGTTATGTTCATGCCACTTTTTGTTCCTCTAATGTTCCAGGAGTCCTGTCGATGGCCCTCAGGACGCGTGTTGGCGCCAACGGGTGTTCGTCCACCGAGGCCCTTCGATACGTGGGCGGCGCAGCGAGGGCCGACACAGGCTTCCCGCCATCGGCGGAACTGGGCGGGGCGCACACGAGCTCGGGCTAACACACGGCCTCTGGATCGTCGATCCTGGAGTACCTGGCGGCCCTCGCCTTGGCAGCCCATGTGGAGCATTCAGAACCCCGGGACGTCCTGGAAGCCTGGGGCACCCTGGAACGTACCGTCGTGGTGAATTGCTTGCTCCTCTGACCCTTGGCGGCGCACACAAAGGGGGTAGAGGGAGGGGGTAAGGCTTCCTAGAAGGCGCGGCATTTCTTCGAAGGAGCGGTATGTGATGGCCCCGGCCCGAAGCCAGGTCAACAACGCACGGTGTGACAAAATTGCAACGCCAGGGTCTGGGCGAGGGCTGGCTGGGTCAGGCCAGGGTGGGTGCGAGAATATCGTTTCAGGTCGGGCAAATCCTCCTACAGGCGGATTTTTGGAGGACAACTTATAAATAAGAAAATACATATAAATAATCACAACAACAAAGAAACACGGAAAATCGTCACCATACTTTTTTGTTCACTATTCTTGAATTTTCCTCATGTAGCTGGCACCCTCCGAACGCGTGGTGGGCGGCGCTCTCCGCGGGCACGTCCCGGAGGTCGAAGTCGAAGCTGCCCCTAGGGGTGGGCCGCAGCTGCTGCGGCCCGCGCCGTCGCCGGCTGCAGTTGTGAGCCGTCGGGCGCTGCTGCTGCCGTCTGACTACCTACCAGACCACCCCAACCCAATCCGAAGACCCGAATTTCGGGTTTGGGGGGGTACGGCCTTCATATGTGTTTTGTTCAGTTCCCCGATACCCCAACACTGGAAATTGAGAGCAAACCGGGGCTTTCGGGTTGGGTTGGGGCGATTTAGTGGGCGGTGACCGTCGTCGTCGCGATCAACGTCAGCACCGTCGCCGGGAGGAACAGCAAGTTGCATGAACATCTCAACCTTTGGGAGGTCCGAGCGGATTTCTTGTGCCGGCGAAGGGCTCCCCTGGCGGCGCCTCCGGCGCCGTGCGGGGTCAGCTTGCCATCGCTCGGACGTCCATTCCCCTCTGCATGTTTCGGCTTCGTGCGCGTATTTTTTCGCAAGATGATCCAGGATGCTCCTCGATGACTCTCGCCGAAGACAAAAAAACACACGTCCGAGCGATGCCAAGCCTGTGCGGATCCAAGAAACCCTGACAGTGCATGCTGATGTTGTGCTTTGTTCTCCGATCGTCGTCGCCGTTGCCATCGTGATTCACAGCGTCATGGAACGCACAAGGACATACTAGTAATTCCCCAAGCAGTGCTTGCACTGAAGGGGTCCCAGCGGAGATTGAAAGATTTGGCGGAAATTTCAAGCCGATTTTGGTGGCAGGCTGGGTTCCCGGGTTCCCGGTTCCGGGTTCCCGGGTTCCGAGTTCATGGTTCCGGGCCGACTTCGGTGGGTTCTGGGTTCCCGGGCTCCCGGTCGATCTCCTCAGTGAAAGCCATCCACTGAGTGGGGTTCTTTCCCGGGTGTACTGTGTCCTCTTCGGAGGCGAGCGTCCGACCCGAACACAGAGTGTATGACCACCTTGCAGTGCATCGTTTCCCGAGCGGTGTAGCCAAAAAGCGCCCGCCGCGGAGCTGACACTGCACGATCTCTCTGAGAGCGCACGGCGCCCCTGGGGGGGCGGCGACGCGCACGTCGCTGTGACCCCGACGTCATGCCTCGCACGACGTCATCGCCATCACAACAAGCCTTATTCGGCGGCGAGCCAGGGGGGAAGTGAGGAGGAGAGGGCCTCCTCAGAAGGCGGCGGGATTCCTCAGAAGCCCTCGCGCCCTCTGAGAACTGTTCTGTGACTTCGGAGAAGGCTCAGAAAACTTCTGAAGGCAGGTGGACTTCCGAGCCTTCTGAGAAGGCCCGCCCGCCCCTTCCCAGACATCGGGCCGCTCCATTTCTTTCGAGGCGTGGGCCCTGGAGGCCTGGACCACTTCCCAGGACCAGGGTTCGTCCTGAGTCGTTGTTTGACGGTTCCGAGGCCCGGCGAGGCCCCCTGCAGGCCGAAAATGGGCAAAAAACCGGCCGCTCCCATTTTTGGGGAGCGTCGGATCTCTGGCTTCTCACTCCCCCCCCCCAGGGGCAGAAATGGGGCACGAAAGGTGCCCGTTCCTCCCTCCCCCCCCGTCTGGACCACTTCCCGAGGACTAGTTTTTCGTCCTGCCCGACGAGGCCCAGCGAGGCCCCCTGCACACGTCCGAGCGATGCCAAAGTGAGGTCCGGCGGCTCTGGAGAATGTCCCGAGCGCCGCGGCCTTCTCAGAGCCTCTCGGAACGCTCTGACAACGTTGGGGAACGGTATGGAACGGATTTTTCCTCGTTCTAGCCCCGTCCGAACGGAGGAGGCGGCGACGGCGACAGAGACGGCGGCGGCGACGGAGACGACGGCGACGACGACGGCGGCGACGATCACGACCGAGCGACTTCGACCGATCCCCGGACCCCTCTCGGGGATCCACTGACCTGGGTCAATCCAGACCCCGGCCAGTCAGGCTTTGCAGGATCCTGCAAGATCCTGCAGGATCCTGCAGAATCCTGCGCGCTAATCCATGCCAGTGCAACACTGGCCCTGCAGGACACTGAAAGATCTGGCGCTCTGGCTGACCCCCGTTGGCATTGACCCACGTCTCTTGAGCCCCGACCCTCCTGGGATTTGTTATGGCCGGCTTTCCAGGGGGAGCCCCCCCCACGGCGGTACGAGCGCCGCCCGTGATTAAGCCCAGAGAGACCCGGGCGACGCCCACGAGCCTCGATGCTCGAATACCAGAGGTCGATCCTCGACAACGACAGCAACGACGGCGACACGGCCCCAACGGGTCTAACTAGCCACTGAGAACACCAATGTGATTCCCGAATGTGCTGTGCGCGACCAGACATTCGGAGGGTGAGGCGGAGGATCAAGGACGAGGACCGCGACGACGACGACGTCTTACAAGCCACTGAGAGCATCTCTGGGATTCCCAAACCTGCTCTGCGCATCCAGACATTCGGAGGGTGAGGGGGAGGGAAAGCGACGACGACGACGATAACGAGCGAACGGCCACCACGACGACGGCGCCGCCAGGTGGAGTTTCCTGTCCCGGGCACACTATGACTGGCCCGTGGGACCTGACCAAAACCGCCGCCAGGAGCCGAGATGCAGAAGGAATGGCCGAGATGGGAGACATCCACCAAACAGGAGGTCTGGTGCTGTCGACGACGCCAGTTCGTGACAGGGAAGCACATCCAGATGCGCGGCCTCGCAGTCTCCTCCGGCCGAGGCGGCCTTGCTCGGATGCCTCGCGCGGAACACATCCATGGGAACGCGCATGCGTCACGCATCGATAGGATCGCGCCTCGATGACCAAACGGATTGATATATCTCAGCATCAGAACAACACACGAGTCATGGATCCTTGGGCCTTCCCTCCACGACCAGCTAATTAGAGGCCTCCTAGAAGGCGTCTCAGTAGATGTGGGCCGGAAAAATGCACCGCATCGCCGATGTACCGCCGCTGCATCAGCGATGCACTGGCGACGCATCGTCGACGTCGGCGACGTCGACGTGGAACAAAACGGGCTCCACATCTTGCCGCGTCGCATATGCATCGGCGATGCGGCGCGATCCTCCGACCCCATCTACTCCGACCCCATCTAAGAAGCCTCGACCAGCTCTTCATTCCAAGTCTTTGTTTGGCAGTCCCGGGGCCCGGAGCAGGCCCCCAGAAGTATAAAACAGCGAAAAACCTCAGGAGGGCCCGATTTCCTGAGGACCCCTTCTCTTGATTTTCGGGTCAAAACTCGGGTCTCCAGCGGCCGTTCGGGACGATCTGGGAATCCCTGGAACGCTCCTGGCGCGGCGTAGCTGCTGGAAAGCGTATCGAGGCTGGAAAACCTACAGAAACCTGAAACAACAACTATATGTAAACCTCGCACCGCGAACTCGAAATCCAGACCTCAGGACCCGTTTGCTTCCTGTCTATACATTTGGTGTCTGTTCCATGCCGCTGTTCGATTTGGGCCTGCTTTTGACCAGACTTGGGACGCATTTGAAACTGGATGTGGACCACATATACACAGGATTCGCCCCATTCACCAGGGAGACGAGGAGGGGGAGGAGGAACAGGAAGGGCGAGAAGGCGCAGGAGAAAGAGCCACATGCAGGAAACGCTGACTTCAATTTCGACGCCCGAGGCTCTTATGAACCGACATCGAACGATGCCGTTCGTCGCGGGTGTGAGCGGCAACGAGAAGGGGACCAGCTCAGGAGGGGAGACATCGAACTGGCATCGGCGATACCTCGCCGATGGATCGGCAACAGGCCCGAGACAGCGAACCCGCACGCTCCTGGGCAGGGGTGGGCTAACGGGCTGCCGGGCCCCCGTCGGCGATGAAGGGCCGATCGGGGGTCGATGCGTCCCTCCCTATGAGCCCATCCCCCACATCGTTTACCCCTCGGTCGTGTGGCAGTCGGGTCATAGCTCGGCTCTCCGGTGGCCGATCGGGACGAGGAGGGCACGCCCGGAACTCCCTTGGCGAGGCGCGGCTGCTGGAAAGCATCCAGATGCTGGAAAGCCGCCGAGAACCGGCGAGACAGCCCGAAAACCTAGAACCTCGAACGTCGCAACTTCGCCCCCTGAGCCTTTCCCCCCCAACCAAGATGCCTCCCAAATTAGGTTCGACTAGAGGGGCTCGAAGGATCGCGCCGTATCGCCGATACATCGACGATGCATCGGACACGTCGGTGATGCGTCGGACCCATCGGGCCCCGCATCGTGCCACATCACCATCGGCGATGCGGCTCGATCTTTCGATCCCATCTTCGGTGAGAGTGATGAAGGGAAGTGAAAAGAAAAAGATCTTCTCAGACAGCGGGGCTTCTCAGAAAGCCTCTGGCCTTCTGAGAGGCTTTCTGTGTCTTCGGGGGAAGCTGCGAACACTTCTCAAAAGGCTGGGGGACTTCCGAGCCTCCTGAGAAGGCCCGCCCCTTCCTAGACATCCGGCCGCTCCATGTTTTCCGATGCCTGGGCTCGAAGGTCTGGACCGCTTCCCTAGGACCAGGTGACCAGGTCTTCGGCCTGAGTCGTTGTTTGACGGTTCCGAGGCCCAGCGAGGCCCCCTGCAGGCCGAAAATGGGCAAAAAACCGGAGCTGACACTGCACGATCTCTCTGAGAGCGCACGGCGCCCCTGGGGGGGTGGCGACGCGCACGTCGCTGTGACCCCGACGTCATGCCTCGCACGACGTCATCGCCATCACAACAAGCCTTATTCGGCGGCGAGCCAGGGGGGAAGTGAGGAGGAGAGGGCCTCCTCAGAAGGCGGCGGGATTCCTCAGAAGCCCTCGCGCCCTCTGAGAACTGTTCTGTGACTTCGGAGAAGGCTCAGAAAACTTCTGAAGGCAGGTGGACTTCCGAGCCTTCTGAGAAGGCCCGCCCCTTCCCAGACATCGGGCCGCTCCATTTCTTTCGAGGCGTGGGCCCTGGAGGCCTGGACCACTTCCCAGGACCAGGGTTCGTCCTGAGTCGTTGTTTGACGGTTCCGAGGCCCGGCGAGGCCCCCTGCAGGCCGAAAATGGGCAAAAAACCGGCCGCTCCCATTTTTGGGGAGCGTCGGATCTCTGGCTTCTCACTCCCCCCCCCCAGGGGCAGAAATGGGGCACGAAAGGTGCCCGTTCCTCCCTTCCCCCCCCCCGTCTGTCTCTAGGCCTCCCCTGTGGGGTCGCCGCATCGCCGATGTATTCCCTCCCCGGGCGCGCCGCCGACACCTAGTCTTAGGTCGGGCGTGTCCTCCTACAAGCGGATTTGGGATGAACGAAAAGAAGACATCATCAAACAATGCGAAAAAACAAACCGGAAAAATAATCGAAACATCGCTCCCCTACTATTTTGTGTGCCTAGGTGTGACCATTCCTCCTGTAGAGTTATGTCGGGCATGTCCCCCTACAGGGGGATTTTCGACGAAAAATGAAAAATACACCAAAAATGCACCAGAAAGGTCAAAAAATACACCAAAAATAGTCCCCAGACTATTTTGGGACTATTTCTTGACTATGGTTGGGGTATTTCTTATTTTTCGTCGAGAATCCCCATGTATGGGGGACAGGACGGGCCCCACTGAACTGTCGAGCGACGCGCCCGACTTAACAATCGGCTCCGACCCCCTCTGGGAGACCAAAGGGCGGCCCGAGGCGGCGAGGCGGCGCGCGGCGGCGGCGGCCCGCGGGCGGCGCGGGGGCGCCTGCCGGAGCCCGCGCCGGCCGCGGAGCCTGCGGGCGCGCCGGGCCCGCCCGCGGCTGCGCCGCCAGGCGCTCGGCGCTCGCCGCCGTGCGGGCGGCTTGACGATCACGACGGAAGGTCTTCGCTGCTCCAGATTTCGTAATAAAGGGAGAGGGGTCTCATTTCGCGGGGGGGGTCTCTTCCAGGCTATCTTGGAGGGCCTGGGGGGTCTGGGGACTATGTTTTGGAGGGTTCTCCCACGGGGGAGGTCTGAAGTGGCTTGTCTTGGAGGGTCCAGACCCCCTCCCTTTTATTACGAAATCTGGAATACTCTCGGCCTCCTGAGGCCCTCGCCGGGCCGCGGCGCCGTCAAAGAACGGTGCAGGATGACAAGCCGGTCCTCGGGACGAAATCGAGGCCTGTGGGCGCCGACGTCACGAAAGAATCGTGACGTCGGGGGTCCGGGAGGCTCCCCACCTTCTGCCCTCCCCAGGTCTCCCCAGAAACCTTGCGGGCCTCGTGTGCGGCGTCTGGGGGGCCTGGCGTCCCTGGAGCACCTGGGTTCTGAAAGGGGGCTTCGGAAGATTGAAAGGGGGCCTGCGTTTTCAAGGTTTCTAATGAGGATGCTGTGCCTTCTTCTTCTACGTCTCTACTATTTTTGTCTTCGGCTTCAATTATCTCTCCTTCCCCTCCTCTTCCTCCCCCTAAGGAAAGAACCCTTGATAGGAAATCCTTACTAAGGAATCCTTAGTCGGAGACCTTCAAAAGGCCTCCTTACGGCAGGGGTCCCCACTGAGAAATCCTTGATACCATATCCGTACGACACCAAAGTAAGAAGTACTTGTTCTGAACCCCTAGTAAGTAAAGTTACGCGACGGATCCTTAGTAATGGCCCACTACATGAGAAAACTTTATTAACATGCCTCAATCACAGATCCAAAACAACACTTATTTCAGGAATGCGTATTAAGGAATTACTAGTACGCGCCCCTGAGTAAAGAAACAGTAAGGATCCCTCAGTAGGAAACCTTTTTTTCGAAAGGGTCTTTGAAGGGAATCCGGAATGAGGTTCTCTTACTAGGGAACAGTTACGACATAATCCTTGATGGTGCAACATGGTCACTCTGAATAAAGAACCCCATTCAAACGACTCCCTAGTAAGGCTTCTCAGGTACGGAATCCTGAGAAAAGGAACATCCCACATAAGGAATGCTGAGAAAGGAACTCTTACTAAGGTGTCCTTACTAAAGGATCCTTACTAAGGGATCATTACTACGGAACCCATCCTATGGTGTCTTTACTACGGTGTCCCTACTCAGGCGTCCTCACTAAAAGTGCCCCAACGAAAAAAAACAACAACATTGTTGAGGGGTCCGCAATAAGGTTCCTTCATAACGGATCCGGATTAAGGAACCCTTACCAATGATTCCTTAGCCGCTCCTCCTTGGTAAGGATTCCTTGACCGGGAATCCTTGGTCAGGAGATATTGCAGAAGGAATCCAGAATGGGCGATCTTTCGAATGGACTCCATCTTAGAACGAATTCTCAATGGTGAACCCTTAAAACAGAATCCTGAAAAAAGGAATTCTAAACACGGGCTGCGTCGAAATAGTCCTTAGTAGGGAGCCCAGAGTAAGGTTCCCTTACTCGACTCGGAAACCATACGAAGGACTCCTTGATATTGAATCAGGAAGAAGGAACCAGTAGTGAAGACCCCATATACATTGAATCAAAAGTAATTACTCCGAACTAAGACATCTTGATAAAGAAGCCCTCAGGAAGGACTCCCTTGTCAGGAATCCTTCGTGAAAGCAGGGGTCCTTGGACTTCCGAATAAGAAACCCTTACGGAAGAACCCTTTTTGTTAAACATGCCTGAATCACGAGTCCGTAACAAAAGCACTGCGAACATAACCCGCACTAGTGAATCCTGAATACGGGATCCTTGAAGGAATCTTGACTAAAGAATTCGAGCCCAGGAGTCATCAGTGAAAGTATTCCTGAATAGCGCCCAATAGTAAGGATCCCTCCGTAGGCAATCCTTCGTAAAAGGGGGTATGAATAGGGAACGTTGAATGGAAAATCCTACGTAAACGCATCACGGATTATCGTTGAAGAACGCTTAAGTTACTAAGGGGCCCTGGCCCTCAGGAAGAAATCTGTTAGAAGGAATGCTCAGCATGGGGTCCAGAATGAGGTTTCATTACCTGGGAACCTTTACGAAGGAATCCTTGAAAGCGAACCGCGGCTTCCTTTAGTAAGGAATGCATTTCAAGAAACCCTCAGCGAGGAAACTTGTAGGAAACCCTAACGAAAGGTCCTTCGAACCACATCCTGACTAAGGCGTCCTCACGCGGGGATCATTACTGAAGTCTCTGGAGTAGGGCGTACTAGAGGTATTATTAGTAGGGGATGTTTGTACTCAATCATCCCTTCTGTCAAGGAGGGGGGGGGGTCTGGCCCTGGGGGGAGATCCCAGAGAACAAAACAGCCCCCTGGGCCAACTGGTCCCATTTCTTTGGTTCTTTATGAGCCCGCGAGAAAAAAAAAACGCAACCAGTGGACTCGGGAGGGCAATTTCGTGTTCCTGGTGTCTGTCCCCCGGGGCCAGATCACCCCCCCGTCACAATTCAAGACACCCTTTTGTACCCCTACGCACACTAAGGGAACAATAGTGTGACCCCCACACACGGCGAATAGATTGATCCCTACCCACGCAGCCACACAAACGAAGAGACAGAAATCCATCTCAGCGTCCTCCAGAAGAGGGAGAGAGAATGAGAGAGAGAGAGAGAAAGCGAGAGAGAGAGAGAGAAAGCAACAACAACTAGAGAGAGTGAGGCAGAGAGAAAACTCTAGAGAAAGAAAGTGAGAGAAAGAGAGAAAGAGATAGAGAGAAGCATGGGTTGAACAGTGAAGAACCGAAAACGGACGCCTCCGTCTCCATTCTTCGGGACAGAAAAAACAGGGAAACTGACATGCCCGTGGATCCTCATATATACAAAGATATATAGGTATATGTATATGTCTGTATATACATATAACGGCGCACCGGGTCCGGGGGCCCGGGGCCGGGACCTCGACCACAAATGTGCACCCCGGGGGCCCCGGAGGCTCGTCGGGGCTTGCCGGAGGCCTCCCCGGTCAGACAAGACGGCCCCAGAAACGCCCAAGACGGCCCAAGAAACTTCCAAGAGGCCTCCAAGAGGGCTCCGAGATGCTGAAGATGGCCTCCAGACGTCCAAGGACGCCCCCCAAGACGCCCCAAGAAGCCTCCAACATGCGTCCCAAGAGGGCCCCTAGACGCAAAAATTGGCCCATTCCCTTCGTAAAACGTACATTTTCAACAAAGTTGCCTTTTGGGCTTTCCGACGTTACAGGACGGCCCAAGAGGCGCCCAAGACCGCCCCAAGACGGCCCAAGAAGCTTCCAAGAGGGCCCCAGGACAGCCCAAGAGGGCCCCAAGACGGCCCAAGAGGCGCCCAAGATGGCCCAAGAGGGCCCCAAGACGGGCCCAAGAGGGGGCCCAGAGGGGGACCACGAACCGCAAGCTCGAGCCTTCCGCCCCAAGAGGCCGCCAGGAGGCCCCCAGGAGGCCCCTCAAGAGGCCCCAGGAGACCCCAGACGTCCAAGGACGCCCCCAAGAGGCTCCAAGAAGCCTCCAACATGCGTCCCAAGAGGGCCCCTAGACGCAAGAATTGGCCCATTCCCTTCGTAAAACGTACATTTTTAACAAAGTCGCCTTTTGGGCTTTCCGACGTTACAGGACGGCCCAAGAGGCGCCCAAGACCGCCCCAAGACCGCCCAAGAAGTTTCCCAGAGGGCCCCAGGACAGCCCAAGAGGGCCCCAAGACGGCCCAAGAGGCGCCCAAGATGGCCCAAGAGGGCCCCAAGACGGGCCCAAGAGGGGGCCCAGAGGGGGACCACGAACCGCAAGCTCGAGCCTTCCGCCCCAAGAGGCCGCCAGGAGGCCCCCAGGAGGCCCCTCAAGAGGCCCCAGGAGACCCCAGACGTCCAAGGACGCCCCCAAGAGGCCCCAAGAAGCCTCCAACATGCGTCCCAAGAGGGCCCCTAGACGCAAAAATTGCCCATTCCGTTCGTAAAACGTACATTTTCAACAAAGTTGTCTTTTGGGCTTTCCGACGTTACAGGACGGCCCAAGAGGCGCCCAAGACCGCCCCAAGACGGCCCAAGAAGCTTCCAAGAGGGCCCCAGGACAGCCCAAGAGGGCCCCAAGACGGCCCAAGAGGCGCCCAAGATGGCCCAAGAGGGCCCCAAGACAGGCCCAAGAGGGCGCCCCGAGGGAACCCCACGTGGGCCCAAGGAGGCCCAAGAGGGACCCAAGAGAGCCCCAAGAGAGCCCCAACATCGGTCACGCGGAAGAGCTCTCGCGTGACCGATGTTGGGCCCCTCTGTGGGCTCCTCTTGGAGCTCCGAGAGGAGCCAAAGATGGCCCCACGAGGGCCCCGACGAGACCCCAAGAGGACCCAAGCAGGCCCAAGAGGGACCCAAGAGAGCCCCAGCATAGGTCACGCGGAAGAGCCCTCGCGTGACCGATGTTGAGCCCCTCTTTGGGCTCCTCTTGGAGCTCCAAGAGGGGCCCAAGATGGCCCCACGAGGGCCCCGAGGGAGCCCCACGTGGGCCCAAGGAGGCCCAAGGAACCCCAAGATGGCCCCAACATCGGTCACGCGGAAGAGCTCTCGCGTGACCGATGTTGGGCCCCCTCTTTGGGCTCCTCTTGGTGCTCCGAGAGGAGCCCAAGATGGCCCCACGAGGGCCCCGTCGAGACCCCAAGAGGGCCCAAGGAGGCCCAATAGGGCCCCAAGAGGGCCCCAACATCGGTCACGCGAAAGAGCTCTCGCGTGACCGATGTTGGGCCCCTCTGTGGGCTCCTCTTGGAGCTCCGAGAGGAGCCCAAGGTGGCCCCACGAGGGCCCCGACGAGCCCCAAGAGAGCCCAAGAGGGCCCCAAGAGCGCCCCAACATCTCCTCTCCTTCCTCCTCCTCCCTCCTCTGCATCTTCCTCCTCCTCCTCCTTCTCATCCTCCTCCTCCTCCTCCTCCTCCTCCCTCTCCAGGGGAATGAAAACCAGAGGATAGCTCACGGAGAGCCCAAGCACCCTCTTGTTGCATCCATCTTGGCTTCCAGATGGAGCCCAAGAAGGCCCCAAGGAGGCCCCTCAAGAGGCCCCAGGAGACCCCAGACGTCCAAGGACGCCCCCAAGACGCTTCGCGTCACCAATTTCTTCTCGCAACGATTCCTGGGTCTGTGACTCGACAGAACCTAAGCGCGCGCGAAGCGCGCGCGTGGTTCTAGTATGTATATGTATGTGTATGTGTGTATGTATGTATGTATGTATGTATGTATGTATGTATGTATGTATGTATGCATGCATGCATGCCAGCATGCATGCATGCATGCATGCATGCATGCATGCATGCATGCATGCATGTATGCTGGCATGTACGCATGTAGGTAAGAATGCATGTATATATATATATACACACATATATGTATATATATATGTGTCTAGCACGCACGCGCACACACCTTCTGTCTGCCTAGAAATAAAACGTTGAAAACGCAGGCCCCCACTAGTGCCTCGAAGCCCCGAAGGAGGGCACGCTCGAAGGGGGGGACTGGCACAATGGGGGAAACACCGACCCGGAATCGGCGATACGGCGCCGATGGCTCGGCCAAGAGGCCCTCGACGGGGCGCAACCCCGCGCGCTCCCGGGCGGGGGCGATCCGGGGGCGACTCGGGGCTGACGCGTCCCCGGGACGCCAGCTCTCCCCCGATCGCTGCCCCTGAAAATGACTACCTACCAGACCACCCCAACCCAACCCGAAGATCCGAGTCTGACCCGAATGTCGGGTTGGGGGGGGGGGGGGTACGGGTTCCGTGTGATTTCTCGAGGTTCCCCGACCCCCCCCCCCACTGGAAATCGAGGGCAACTTTGGGCCTTCGGATTGACTCGGGGTGGTTTGGTGGCTGGTGAGAAACGGGACGCGGCACACGCGGCGCCGCGCCCCCCCCCCCCCTCCGAGCTGGGCATGGCCGCTGCCTGGCGCCGCGCGTGCGCGCCCGGCCCACGCGCCCCCGGGGCCATCACGGGTCGACCTGGGCTCGAATACAGTCGGGACGTTGACCTCAGGAACCCTAAATAAGGAACGAGGCCCCTTTTTCCCATCAGTGAAGGTTCGATCTCCCATCGAAAACCTGAGGAAAACCTAGGGCAAGCTGTGCAACAATCGAGGAACACGGAGCCCCTCCCCAACGAAAAGGGTTCCTTCTTCAGCGCCCCGACTGTACGGGGCTCCTGGGCCGGCGCACATCGACCTCCCTCGAACGGGGCCTCAAGAAGCCAGGGTCCAGGGCTCCGCTCGCGATTGCCCCGCTCGCGCGTGGTCGCGATCTTGCACGTGGTCGCCACGTCGGGCCGCAGGGTCGTGCTGCCAGAAGGCGGCAACAAGGAGTCTAAGGAACAGCGGAGGGGCTGCTCAGGCCACGGCGCGCCCTGGCCACGAACGGGGTCCTCCGACCTGGAGCTTCGGTGGCAGCTCACGGGAGCCTCCCGTACCATCTGGTCGGCCCTTGCGAATCGACGCTCATCGACGCTGGATCGACGCTCGTCGACGCTGAATCGACGCTCATCAACGCTAGCCGACACCACATCGGCGCTATCTCCTCGACTCCCAGGCGCTAATCGACGCTGGTCGACGCGAAAGACAGGATTACGATGGCACGCAGGGCACCCGTGATCCTCTGCCGACCTGGATCTGCGGAGCGGCCCGAGCACCGGAGCCCCCCCCCGAGACCCATAAACTAGCCCTCGCTTTGGCGTCGTGACTGCAGTCGTCGCCGCCGTCTCCGCCGTCCCCGCAGGCGTCGCCGTGCTCGTCAATTCCTGACCACTCTGCGCAGGAACGATTCGAGTTCTTGGGCCCGAGAAAGGAGCCACTGAGCCGAATCAGCGTGGACTCCGCTCAATCCTAAGCCGAATGAAATCGGACTGAGCGGGATTGAGCGGAACCAGAAGCAAGCTTCTGCCAGACCAGGCCAGTGTTCGACCACGGCTGGGCCAGCGTCGATGCGGAACCTCCCAGGAGTTGCAGGGAAGGTACCCGCAGTCGTCACCGCCGCCGCCGTGGACCTCGCCGTCGTCGCCACCGCCGCCGTGGACGTCGCCGTCGCCGTCGCCGTCGTCGCCGCCGTCGTCACCGCCTCCGTCGTGGCCGTCGTGGACGTCGCCGCCGTCGCCGTCGCCGCCGCCGTCGTCGAGTTGGAGGTTTTGGGAGGCTCTTCGGACATCTGTGGGCCTGCGGGGGCACCCTCGTGGCGACGGCAAGATTCCCCTCGAGAATCTGGCCAGAGAGCTCCCCAGGACAGATCCGACAAGGTCGTCGTCGACGGCGACGTCGCCGCTCGTCGCCCAAGATGAACTTGAAACCATCCCAATATTCCAAACTACCGTCTGCAACACATGATCCACTGCTCCACACCACCCTCCTCAAGAATGACTCGAAAAACAACCCGTGACTCCTCAATCGTCCGTCTCCACCCCACAGGCCAGTTCTCCACACCAGCCGCCACGAGAATAACTCGAAATCATCGAGGTAGTTACTCCAAAAGGTCGGTGGCAACTGATGGGAGCCTCCCATACCATCTTGTCGGCTCGTTCTTACGAATCGACGCTAATCGACGCTAGTCGACACTAATCGACGCTACATCTACACTAATCGATGCTAACCGACGCTACATCGGCGATATCTCGTTGACTGCCAGACGCTAATCGACGTTAACCGACGCTGAGGACGGAATTGCGAGGGTATACCAGGCTCCCATGAGGAGGGGTTTACCCCTCCCCCTCCCCCCTCCCCCTGGGCCTGGAGAGGGCGCCCCGCGGGTGGTTGGAGGGGTCTTTTTCGACTCCTGGGAGGGCTAAAACTCGACACCCCTCACGAGGATTCTGGCCCCGACGGGGGGAGGCAGAAAAATGCTCGCCCCATCTGTGATCGATCGCCCGACAGATGGCCCCAAGAGTCCTCCCAGACCCCTCCCAAAGAGCCCCAAGAGGCCCCAAGAGGCCTCCAAGAGGCCCCCAAGATGCCCCCAAGAGGCCCCCAAGAGGCCCCAAGAGGCTCCCCCGAGGCACCCAAGACGCTCCTGGAAGCCCCTGGAGCCGCCAAGAGGCCCCCAAGACGCCCCAAACGGCCTCCAAGAGGCTCCCAAGAGGCCCGAAGAGGCTCCCCCAAGGCACCCAGGACGCTCCTACAAGCCCCCGGGGCCGCGAAGAGGCCCCCAAGACGCCCCAAAAGGCCTCCAAGAGGCTCCCAAAAGACATCTACAACTCACACCACGAGAAGCCCGAACGACTCACACCAGGACGAAGAGCCCGAACGACTCACACCACGAAGAGCACGAACGACTCACACCAGGAAGAAGGGCCCGAAAGACTCACACCAGGACGAGAGGCCCGAACGACTCGAACCACGAGAAGCCCGAACGGCTCACACCAGGACGACGGGCCCGAACGACTCACACAACCAGGAGCCCGAACGACTCACACCAGGAATAGGGGCCCGAAGGACTCATACAAGGACGACGGGGCCGAACGACTCACACCACGAGGGCCCCCAACGACTCCCACCAGTCGTCGTCGTCGTCGTCGTCGTCGTCGTCGCCGCCGCCGCCGCCGCCTTCGTCGTCGTCGTCGTCGACGTCGTCGTCGTCGTCGTCGTCGCGGTTGTGGTCGTCGTCGTCGTTGCGGTCGATATCGTCGTCGTCGTCGGGTGCGTCGTCGTTGTTAGGATCATCGCTGTGGTCGTCGTCTCCGCTAAGTCCCTCTTGCCTCCCACCGCTTTCTCTCCCTCCTCCTCCGCCTCGTCCTTCTCCCGCTCCCCCACAAGGAGGATGTACAAGGAGGCGGGAGGAAGGAGGAACAGGGGAGATATGCGGGGGCAAGCGGACACACGCCTGAAAAACACGACTGTCGGCATGCTTCGCAAGAGTTGCTGTTGTGAGATGGGCTGGTGGGGATACGCGAAGCGTAAAGAATTGCGAGGGTATACCAGGCTCCCATGATTTGCGACTGAACTCCAAAATCTTAAACCTGCAACGCATCACCCACAACTCCACACACCCCTCCCCCAAAGCAATATCGCAGGCCTCACGGGCAAACGGCGTGCTAGAACCTCTGGCCCAAACTAGACGTAGACGAATACGTCTTCGCGCCCGCGGGGCGGCCCACGGAGGAAGAAAACCCTGCCAAGGTTGCGATAACGGCGATGTTGGTTAACGGCGATGTTGGGAATCTGGTTTCTGTGACACCGAACTCACGCAGAACAACATGTAGGACATGACGAAACACCGTGTCCTACATTTCAAATGTGCGAATGTTTCGAGCGAGAACGGCGGCCCCAAGAGGGCCCCAAGACGGCCCCAGAGGCCTCTAAGACGCCCAAGATGGCCTCCAAGACGGCCCTGGAGCACCCCAAGAGGGCCCGAAAAGGCCCGAAAAGGCAAAAAAGAGTGATTGCCCGTAGGTTTTTGAAGAATTTGACACTTGCTTCGTTTCGGCCTTCCGACGGCCCGATACGACTCAATCGCCCAAAGATGGCCCAAGAGGCCTCCAATATGGCCCCAGAACGGCCCAAGAGACGCCCAAGACAGCCCCAAGGGGCCCCCAAGACGGCCCAAGAGGCCTCCAAGACGGCCGAACATGGCTTCCAAGACGGGCCACGAGCCCTCCAAGACGTCCTCCAAGAAGGCCCGAAAGGGTCAAAATAGACTCCAGGCGGCCAAGATGACCTTCAAGATGCCCACATGTTCCCCGAAGGCTTTCCAAACCGATTCGGGGAACACATGATCCGATAGCTTGGCAGGTCTGGCCTCAACGTTCGACCACATAGGCGCTTCCACAAAGGCAGGGGGCGGCGGTGATTCGCCGTAGGCGTCTTCGATCCGCCGCCCCCTGTCGATTCATCGCAAGGGTGCCTGGCGTGCCAAACTATTTCCGTTTTGGTTTTGGTTCATGTTCCAGCAGAACTCCCCCTGGGGCTTCGGCCCGTCCCGCCGGCCACCCAGAAGGCCCCCAACAATTCTCAGACATTGTGCTCAAGATGGCTAAGATGGTCTCCAAGATGGCCACGTTGGCCCGAGGTGGCCTTCAAGATGGTCCAAGATGGCATCCAAGGCCGCCCAAGATGGTCCAAGACTGCCTCCAAGACGGCCCAATAGTCCAAGACGGCCCAAGACGGCCCCTCAGAGGCCTCCAAGACGGCCTAGAGGCCTCCAAGAGGTCCTCCAGGAGGGCCCGAAGAGGCCAAAAATGATTGATTGTCCTAAGATGCTCCAAGGATTCTCGCATTCGCTTCTTCTCGGCTTTCCGACGACCCAAGACGGCCCAAGAGGCCCCCAAGATCGCCCCCAGAGCGCCCAAGAGGCCTCCAAGATGGCCTCAGGACTGCCCAAGAGACCCCCAAGACGGCCCCAAGAGGGCACAAGACGACCCAAGAGGCCTCCAAGACGCCTCCAAGACGGCCCAGGAGCACCCCAAGAGGGCCCCCAATCGGCCCAAAAAGGCCGCCCAAACGGCTTCCGACGGCGTCAGACGGGCCAGGAGCCCACCAAGATGGCCGAAGTTGGCTCGAAGCTGGCCCAAGACGGCCCGAGAGGCCTCCAAGAGAGCCTCCAGGAAGGCCAGCAAAAAGGCCAAAAACCCTGATTGAAGGATTTTGACATGTGCTTCTTTTCGGGTTTCCGACGGCCCGATACGACCCAAGAGCCCCCAATGATTGCCTAAAGATCGCCCAATATGCCTCCAAGATTACCCCAGAGCGGCGCAAGAGGCCCCCCAGACGGCCCCAAGAGGGCTTCCAAGACGGCCCAGGAGGGATTTAACCCCCCCAAGATTGCCTCCAAGACGGCCCTGGAGCAGTCCAAGAGGGCCCCAAGTCGGCTCAGAGAGGCCCCCCAAACAGCTTCCGACGGCGTCGGACGGGCCAGGGGCCCACCAAGACGGCCGAAGATGGCCCTAAGCTGGCCCAAGAGGCCTCCAAGAGGACCTCCAGGAAGGCCCGAGAAGGCAAACATCATTGATTTCCCATGAGTTTTCGAAGGATTGTGGCATATGTTTTTTTCTGCCTTCCGACGGCCCGAGACGGCCCAAGTGCCCCCAAAGTTCGCCCAAAAGGCCCAAGACGGCCCAAAGAGGCCCCCAAGACGGCCCAAGAGGCCTCCAAGACGCTCAAGATGGCTTCCAAGACGGGCCACGAGCCCTCCAAGACGTCCTCCAAGACGGACCGAAAAGGTCAAAATGGCCTCCAGGCGGCCAAGATAACCTTCAAGATGCCCACGTGTTCCCCGAAGGTTTTCCAAACCGATTCGGGGAACACATGGTCCGATAGCTTGGCAGTTCTGGCCTCAACGTTCGGCCACATAGGCGCTGCCAAAAAGGCAGGGGGCGGCGGTGATTCGCCGCAGGCGTCTTCGATCCGCCGCCCGTTGTGCCAACAGGGGTGCCCGGCGTGTTGAACGTCATATGCTTTTTGGTTCTTGTAGGAACCCGCTGGGGCTTCGGCCCAGCGCGCCGGCCACCCGGAATTTGCAACCCCAGTTGCTCCTCCCGCGCAGAGTGGTCCCCAGAGGGCCTCCAAGACGGCCAAGATGATCCAAGATGGCCAATGTGCTCCAAAATGGTCTACGAGACGGGCCACGAGGGCCCAAGATCTTCCCAAGTCTGCTCAATAAGCCACCAAGACGGCCCAAGCTGGCTTCAAGATGGCCCAAGAGGCCCCCAAAATGCCTCCAAGACGGCCCAAGAAACGTCCAGAAGGGTATCGGGGAAGGCCTGAGGAGGTAATGGCAATTGATATCCCAATGGTTTTTGAAGGATTCTGGCATTTGCTTCGGCCTTCCGACGGCCCGAGACGGCCCAAGAGCCCCCCAAGACCGCCCCAAGATCGCCCACGAGGCCCCCAACATGGCTTCAGGAGGGCCCAGAAGGTCCGCAAGAAGGCCCCCAAGAGGACCCCAAGCCGGCCAAAGAGGCCTCCAAGACGCCGAAGATGGCCTCCAGGACGGCGCTGGAGCGCCCAAAGAGGGCCCCAAGAGGCTTCAGAGAGGCCCCCAAGACGGCTTCCGACGGCGGCAAACGGGCCAGGAACGCCCTCAGACTGCCAAAGAGCTCCCTACGGAGCCTCCAAAGGCCCCCGGAAGGCCCAATGAAGCCTCCAAGGGGCCTCCAAGAGTCCCCCAGGAGGCTCCAAGGAGGCCCCGAGAGTGTCCCAAGAGGTCTCCTCCTCCTTTCCTCACTCTCCTCCTCTCTTCTTTCTCCCCCACGTGTTCCCCAGAAGGTTTCCACAACGGCTGGGGGAACACGCAGTCCGATAGCTTAGCCGAGCTCAGGCCGCAACGTTCGGCCGCATAGGCGCTTCCGCAAGGCAGGGGGGGGCGGTGATTCGTCGCAGGCGTTTTCGATCCGCCGCCCACTGTCGGCGTGCCACAGGACGGCACGGCGTGCCAAACTTTCGCTATTTGTTGGTCATGATTGCTATTCCTAGGTGGCCTTCGGCCTAACGCGCCGGCACGGAATAAATACTCGCAAGATTACCACATCGTCGGTCTTCCCGCTCCAGGACGGCCCTAAGGTGGCCTCCGAAGACGGCCACGACGGTCTCCAAGACGGCTGCGATGGCCCCAAGAGAACCCACCATAGCCACAAGATGTCTCCAAGACGGGGAAGGATGCCCCACAGGTGGGCTCAAGATGGCCCAAGACGACCGGAGAGGCCTTCAAGACGATCCAAGAAGCCTCCAAGAGGACCTCCAGGAAGGCCTGAAGAGGCCAACATCCTTAGTTTTCCTTTGCGATTTTGGCTGGCCGATAGCTTGGCCGCGCTCTGGCTGTAACGGTCGGCCACGTAGGTGCTTCCTAAAAGCATGGAGCGGCGGTGACTCGGCGTAGGCGTATTGTTTGATGCATTCAAAGGGTCCCAATGAGATCTCAGCCTAATACCACGGCCACCCAAAAATCCGGGCTCCGTTGGCCTTCCATGTTAAGATGGCCCCACGATGGCCTCCAGGACGGCTAAGATTACCTCCGAGACCTCTTGGATGTTCCCGAGAGCGCCCATCATGGCTCGAAGACGTCCTCAAGATGGCCAAGATGCACCACAGACGGCCCAAGAAGGCCTCAATATGGCATGTCTTCAAGATGGCCAAGATGCACCACAAACGGTCCCGGAGAGCCCAACAAGTCCCCACGATGTCTCGAAGGCCGGCCGACCGAGATACACCCAAGACGGCCCAAGATGGCCCAAATATTGCCGAAGACGGCCCGAGAGGCCTCCAAAAGGGTCACAAGACGGCCAAGAGGCCTCCCAGAGGATCTTCAGGAAGACCCGACGAAGCCCAACTTTTTGATTTCCTATGTGGACGTGGGCATTTGCTCATTTTCGGCTTCCAGACGGCTCGAGGCGGCCCAAACGGCCACCAAGATGGCCCCCAAAGCGCCCAAGACGCCTGGCTCCCAAACGGCCCAAAAGGACCCCGAGACGGCCCCAAGAGGGCCCAGGAGACCTCCAAGATAACTGCCAAGACAGCCCTGAAGCGCCCGAAGAGGGCCTCAAGTCGGCCCAGAGAGAACCCCCAGACGGCGTCCGACGGCGTCAGATGAGCCAGGAACGCCCAAGACAAGAAAACATTGCACAACGCCCGCCCCCAAGAGGCCTCCAAGAGGACCCCAGGAGGCGCCCACGGGGCCCCGAGAGTGCCCCAAAAGCTTCTACAGGGCCTCCTTTTCCTTTTTCCTCCCTCTCGTCCTCTTGCTCTTCTTCCCCCAGGTGTTCCCCGAAGGGCTCCCACAACGACCGGAGAAAATCACACAGTCCGATAGCGTGACCAAGCTCTGGCCCCAACATTCAGCCACATAGGTGCTTCCAAAAGTCAGGGGGCAGCGGAGATTCGTCGAAGACGCCTTCGATATGGAAATGGTGCACGTGGTCGTGTTCTCATCCCTGTCCCGCCTGTCAGCGTTCCTTGGAATCCCTCGGATTACCTGAGACTGCACGTTTTCCACTAGCCGACTCGACCCGCCTCTGCAACTCTGCTGCCACTACGGGTGCGTTGCTTGGGGCACACTCGTAATCGAATAGATGGATCTGTCTCCCCCGCCCCGCCTGAGGAAAACAAAGAGGTACCGATACCACTACTCCCCGGACCTCTCCCTGTGTGCGTCCTGAACAAGATTTTCGAGGCGACTCCAGGCAGCAGTGGCGACGAGGGCCTCCCAGGAGGCCGAAACCGAGGAAAACGGGCGAACGGCAGCGGTATCAGCCTGTTCCTCTTCTGACTCGGCGGCGAGCCTGGGGGGAAAGTGAGAAGGAGCGGGCCTTCTCAGAAGCTCGGCGTTCCCCGGCCTTCTGAGAAGTTTTCCAAGGCTTCCGCGAAGACACAGAAAACCTCGCACAGGGCGCGAGGGCTTCTGAGAAGCCCCGCCGCCTGCCGAAGAGGCCTTCTCCCTCTCACTGCCCCCTCGCTCGCCGCCGAAGGAGGCCGAAAACAGGGAAAAAGTGGCAAGGGGCAAGAGTAAATCTAGAGGCCTCCTGAATGGGGTCCGAATAGATTTAGGTCGGGCATGTCCCCCTACAGGGGGATTTTGGATGCAAAATAACAAATACAAGAAGAATGCTCCCAAATGTCAAAAAATAATCAACAAATCGTCCCCATACTATTTCTTTGACTATTTTTGAACACTCCTCCTGTAGAGGGACAGGCCCGCCTCAAGAGTAGATGGGGTCGGAGGATCGCGCCGCATCGCCGATGCATCGGCGACACATCGCCGATGCGTGCGCGATGCATCTCGGCAATGCACTGGCGGTGCCGTCGGCGTTGCCTGCGTGGAGACCAGTGAGCTCCGCATCGAGTCGCATCGCCGAGGCGTCGGCGGTGCGGCGCGATCCTCCGACCCCGTCTGCTCGGACCCCATTTGGGATGCCCAGAATATCAGCCTGTTCCTCCTCCGACCCCCCCCAAAAACCCGCAATGAGTATCGTTTCACCGATCCCCCTCCCCAGCGGCGTGGCCTGGGCCCAACTGGTCGATTTACCCTCCTATAGATGGGGATATAGGCCGTTCCCTGCGGGTTTCGAGGGGTTATCGGTTATCCCCCACTTGGGTGGTAATCTGGTGGGGGTCTCGAAGGGGATGGGGATGGGGATGGGGATTGGTTAAACGATACCGACGCAAGCCCGCAAGGGGGGACGCCTCTCCATCTCAGCCAGCTCACGCCCCGCTGGTGCGGCGGCGGCGCCCCGCCTGTGCCGCGGGGAGGGGGCCGCTGGGACAGCGCGCGCCAGCGCCCTGGGCGGGCCCGGGCACCGCCAGGGTGCTCCGGGGGGGCCACCGTCAGAGGGCAGATAGTCCACCCCCATAAGAAGCACCCCGACGAGCGAAGCCGTTTAGCAAACGCACCCTGGGAAGGAATCGAAAAGGGCAGGGTTCTTTCGGCGGTGGACGAACCTCCATTTAGTAAACCTCCCTGTAGCGAAAACGGCCTAGGACCGAAACCGACGGACCTGGACACGCAAAAATGACTGCCGCGACGCCCTCTCGCGAACCGGAAATGGCCAATTCGCTAATCGACGTGTCAGGGCAGGAGGTCGATCAACCTCCGATAAACGCACCCTGGGAAGGAATCGAAATGGGCAGGGTTCTTCAGTAAGCGCCCAAGGTCGCTCAGTAAACGCCACTTGTCGGGTCCAGGTGGTTTTTCCCTCCCTGGAACCTTGGCGCCGAGGGCGATCGGAAGGCCGCTCGGGGGGCGCTTGGGGGGGGGGCATCTCTTGGGACTCGGGGCCTTCTGGAAGC
>CAUYUJ010001270.1:235000-385000 GCA_963575745.1 Prorocentrum cordatum
AGGAGGGGGAGGTCGAGAAGGAGGACGAGGAGGGGGAGGTCGAGGAGGAGGACGGGGTCGATGCGAAGGCTCGTAGGTCCCACGGCCTTCTGAGAAGTTCCCCAGGCCTCCCCAAAGACGCGGGAGACGTCTCGCAGGGCGCGAGGGCAGAAATGCCTCCGCCTTCTGAGAAGGTCTTCTCCCTCCCGCTTTCCCCCCCTTGATGGGCCTGTTTTCCATCACACCCACCATAAGTTGGAAGGGGGAAGCAGGGGGAGGAGGAGGAAGAGGAGGAGGAGGAGGAGGAGCCCCTCCCCCTCCAACTCATGGTGGTGGTGGAAACCAAGACCATCACCCCTCGCTCGCCGCCGATCGTCGAATCACATCGTCGGAGATCTGGAACCTCGGTCCTAGAGCTGGGGAACCCACAAGGTGCCGATGCCGCTACTCCCCGGACCTCTCCTGGAGTGCGCTCCGACCAGGATTCCGAGGCGAATGCGGCGGTGTGGCGACGAGGCCCTACCAGGAGGCCCCAAACAAAAAAGGGAAAACGAGGGAAGGGTAGAGGTAGGTCGGGCATGTCCCCCTACAGGCGGGTGTTGGACGAAAAGTAAGACATACTAAACAAAGTGTCCAAACATGCACAAAACATCAAAACAACAAACGTCCTCGTTTTATTTGCCATGTTTGAATATTCCTCCTGTAGAGGGACAGGCCCGACTTCAGGGTAGATGTCTGGGTACCTTCGTCCTCCTCCGAAGAGACTCGAAGTCCTATGCCCTCGGCCGCCCACGGGGGCGCACGGCTTCCCCAAGGGCCGTAATTAGGCGACCCGAGGAGGGAGGAGGAGGAGGAGGAGGAGGAAGAGATGGAGGCGGGAGGAGGAGGAGGAGGAGGAGGAGGAGATGCAGGTGAGAAGGAGGGGGAGGGGGAGAAGAGATGGAGAAGGAGAAGGAGGAGAAGGAGGAGGAGGAGGAGTCGCCGAAGCCCTTCGGAGAAGCCCTCCACCTCCGAGGAGCCCCGCAGCACGACGCCCTCGGCCGCCCAGGGGGGGGGGGGGCGACCGCGCCCAGCGTGCCGCGCGGGCGGCGGCCGCCCAGCGAGGCCGCGAGGACCTGGCCGCGGCGCGAGCGGATTCGGCCGCGGCCAGTGCTCGGCCACGGGCACGCAGAGCCTGGATGCTGAGCCAAGCTCAAGCACACCCAAAAGGGAGCCCAGCTGAAAGGGGGTGGTGCAATAGATTTGGGGCAATTGTATTGCAAACGTATTTCACCAGAAAATTGTATGGCGTTGTGCTGCAACTAATGCATTGCACGCGAAATTCCAGCAATACGTTTGCGGTCCGGAATGTATTGCACGCCCAACATGTATCGCAACCCCACAAGTCTATTGCACCAACTCTATTGCACCACCCACTTGTCGCTGGACCCCCTTTTGGGTCAACCCGACAAGCCACCCTTTGGATTTGTGTTGCTCCCATCGTGCTGAAAGACCGCATGCCAGAGATGATTTCGGGGTGCCCAGACAAATACGCCGGCCCAACGGGCCCAGGGCGTGCGAAGATCTCGGGCAACTGGTTAAGGGTATTTTTACTTCGCGCGCGCGGGGCCGCCCTGGGGATCCACGGACGAAAAGTACCCCAGCAGATCTCGGGTAGGTCCCGGGCATGTCATGGCAGGGCGAGCGCTCCAGGAGCGCTTCAAGTGGCCTCCAAGAGAGCTCAACATGGTCCGAGACGGTCCAGGAGCGATCCAAGACGCCAAAGATGGCCTCCAAACAGCCCAAACCGCCTTCAAGACGCCGCAAGAGGCCTCCAATAGACCCTCAACTTTATGTGTTTCCGTAAGTTTTGAATGTTTGTGGCGTTCTCGCCTTTTCGGCTTTTCTGTACTCCAGGACGGCCCAAGAGGCTTCCAGGATCGCCCCAGCACGGCCCAAGACGCTTCCAAGAGCGCCCAAAACAGCCCCTGAGGGCCCCAAGACAGCCCCAGAGGCATGCAGGGTGGCGGAAGAGGCCCCCAAGACGGCGCCAAGAGCGGGCCCAGACAGGGGACCCGAACGGACATTTCGAGCTCTACGCACAGAGAGGTACCCTGGAGGGCCCAAGAGGCTTCCAACAAGCCCTCAAGAGGCCCCTGAGAGGCCCAAGAGGCCCCCCGTGACCCCCAGGAGGTCCCAGAAAAACCGCCAGTAGGCCAAAAAAGATTCTCAAAGCGGCCCCGCAACGGCCTCCAAGAGGCCACGAACGCGCTGGCAAACGCCTGCGATGGCACAGTACGGGCCGGCGGACCGATCAGCAGCCCCAGCGGGTACGGCGTGTGAGATCCCCGCCGCAGGGTCTGCAAGAATTACTTCCCCTCCGTCCCCTTGCTCACGCACTCCTCGTATCAAGTCCCTCCCTTAGTGTCCTGGCACCTGGCAACCCTTCCTGCGGTCCTCCTCGGGCCTGCTCATTCCGCCAGTTCGGGGGTCCAAACTGCGGACTGGGCGTCCGCTGGCAGCCATTTTGCCCTCAACTCAACCAGGCCTTCGTACGGGAGACTTCCGGATGCCTCCAGGCGCCTTTCAGTTCCTCTCCAGAAGCCCGGGTAGTCCTCGGAGCCTCTTGAAGCCCTCTTGGGTTCGTTTGCCCCCTCCTTGGTGCCCTCCGGGGCCGTCTCGGACCCCTCCAAAGCCATCTTCGAGGCATGCTCCGCCAAAAACTAAGGAAACCAAGCACCGTCAAAAACCCCTATGGGTTTTGATGATTTTCGCCGTTTCGGCTTCCTTTTTGCACCTCTTGGGTCCTCTTGCAACATCTTGCGCCACTCTTGGGGTCTCTCCAGCCACGTTGGAATGTTTACAAGGCCTCCTGGGCCGTCCTGAAGGACCGTCTGGCCGCCCTTTTGGAGCCTTCTTGGGCCGTCTTCGCTGCGCCCGGGGGGCCCCAAAAACTCGTGGGAGTGCTCCTTTCTGCCTCTCCGTATCCCGCTTCGGTTCGCTCCGCCGTTTTCGACACCTTCGGGTGCCCTTTTGGGCCGTCTTCCTGGCCTGTTCGGGCCCTTTAGCGGCCTTATTGGACCCTTCTCCGCGGATTTTTCGACCCTCTTGGCCCGCCTACGCCCCCTCGCCCAAACTCCGCGCCAAGGTGGACCGAGGGCTGTTTCAGACCCGTCTCTCGCACCCTGGTGCGCAAATGCAATTGGGCTTTCGGAGATCCTGTGGGGCCGTCTCCGACCCCCGCCCCTCCAGCACTCTGGTATCTTTTCCACTGGACCACGCCTCCCACACTCCCCAAGTTCCCGCAAAGCGACGGCCGCTGGTCTGTGGCAGCAACACCACTACCACCAGCACCACCCGCGCCCCTAGCGGCACAAGCAGCTGCCCAAACAGCTGCCTAGCCCAGAGTGTCTAGCTCCCCGCCCTTTCGTGCGATCCTCCCTCCGCCCTGTGCGCCTCCACGGACCCGGCGTATCTGGTCACACCAGAGACTCCTGCAAACACGCACACGCGCATCCGAGCCTTTCTGCAACCTATGGGGTCGCCATGACCCCCCCCCCGCAAATAACCTCTGGGTTCCGGAAACAAGTGTGGCGGCGGTGTCTGCCCCTCAGAGGCGTTCAGTTAGATAATTTCATGCACCAAGAGAAGTATCGAAACAAAGTCGAGCGAGTATCGCCTCCCAGGGCCCGACACGTGAAAACCCTCAAGCTTCGGTACTTTCTTGTTGCTCAAAATTATGTCTGGTGATCAAGGCTACAGTAGGTTGTGACATTATAACTTTGGATGCTCATCTGGGGACCTTCCTGGAGACACTCGCTCCACTCGAGCGTCGAATTCCGTCGATGCGAGCCGACCTGGAGTCGAACCTGAGTCGAGCCCGAGTCGAACTTGAGTGGATCTAGGGTCGAACTAGAGTCGAACAGATCCGTCAGTTGGGCCTCAGAAAGGTCCCCCAAACGAGCATCTCACATCTCGATCCCCCATCCTACGACAACGCCAGGACGAAAACAAAGTGGGTTGCGGATACTTCGAGAATCTCAGATATCTGTCGGCTCTGTGGGATGAATCGGGCGTCGCGGCCTTCTCAGAGCGTTCCCGAACGCTCTGAGAGCGTTCGCCAGCGTTCCTCTGGGACCGAAATATCCTCGCCCTAGCCCCGTTCGACATCCCCTCTTGGCACGCCCGACATGGGGACAGACAGCATGGGCACGCTGGCCGATGCTCAAAACGGCAGCTTCTGCCCAAGGCCGACAGCGGCCGCTGCTGGGCAGGCGGCCTTCTGTCTCGAGCGAGCAACCTCGGGGACGACGCCGACAGCAGAGAAACAACAAACTGCAGACATAGAGCAGAAACGACGGCATAAACATGAACTGTTGGCGCTCCGCGCGGACTTCTTGGATCTGCGCTGGACCCCCAGATCGCGCCAGGGGCGGCGCCGGAGGTGCCTCCAGGGGGGCCCACCGCGGATGCAAGAAATCCGTGTGGAGCCCCTAAAGTTTATGTTTATGGCGTTTTTCTGTTTCGAATGAACAGAAATTTTCGGAGGCCCGCGCGGATCTCTTGGATCGGCGCCCCATCAGGAGGTTCCGGCGCCGCCCCTGTGAGAAGTCCACGCGGACCTCCAGAAAAGCCATGCTTAGGAATGCTGCTTTGTTATTCCTGCCCTCGGCAATTCATCTCCTCCTCCTCCTCCTCCTCCTCCTCCTCCTCCCTCATCCTCCCTCTTCCTCCCTCCTCCTTCATCCCTCCTCCTCCCTCCTTCTCCTTCTCCTCCTCCTCCTCCTCCTCCTCCTCCTCCTCCTCTGGAGCCAATTGCTCGCATCTTGGAGGCTTCGCCAGCAGGTGCATCCAAACATCCGTCGTCTTCATCCTCTCGAGACGGGGCCCGCGGAAATACCGACCCGTCCCCAGGGCCGGCTTTACATCCTCTGTAGTGGTTTGACTGTTTCCTGGGGCCTGGCGACGGCCCACGAGAGGCCGAAAGCGACGAAAACACTCCGCCTTGATTCTTTCAAGACGTTGGATGCCTGTTAAATGCTCGTTCTGGGAACCACCCTACAGCCAAGCGCTCCACTTATGTGTCGAGGCTGCGTCGAACTCGAACTAAATTAGAGTCCAACTGGAGCCGAGCTAGGGTTGAACTTGAAACTGCCTAGACGCAGACGTGAAGAATCGAATGGGCCCATCAATCAAGGCCTCCTAAATGGGGTAGGAGTAGATGGGGTCGGAGGATCGCGACGTATCGCCGATACATCGGCGAGGTATCGGCTCGTCGACGTGGGCGATGAATCGGCGACGTCGGCGTGGAGCAAATCGGGCCCAACATCGAGCCGCATCAGCGATGTATCGTCGATGCGGCGCGATCCTCCGACCCCATCTACTACGACCCCATCTAGAAGGCCTAGAGAAGAGGCCCATCAGAGCACGGAACTTTTCCACCATGTTTGATTGAAGACGTTGGACGTCTGGGCATGCACCACCGCGTGGAGGGCGGCAACGGGGGGCGACAACGAGGAGGGCGTGCAAAAGAGTCTGCTGCAAATCGCGCCCCGAGGCACGTGCGCGGCCCTGGGAGGGGGGGAGGGCCAGGGACGCGTCGAAAGCAGAAAATGTAGCACCACCGAGCTTCAAGCGAAAGCGGGGGCGCCCCAGGAAAACTTGGACCGAATCAATGTTTGCCCACGCTGTCCGGGCCGCGGGGGGGCGAGAAAACCCTGCCGCAACTCTGGCACGATAACGTAACTTCTGCCGCAGCCTGGCGCGCAGCCGTGAGTCGGCCTTGCGACGCCCTGTGAGGCCACGGCATTTGTGCTCATGTGCTTTGCACCAAGCTTTCTCTCTCCCCTAGATGGGGTCCGAGTGGATGGGGTCGGTGGATCGCGCCCCAAGGCACGTGCGCGGCCCTAGGAGGGGGGGGGGGCTAGGGACGTGTTGAAACATGATCGACCCACGAACCCGGAAAGGAATGTAGAACTGTAACACATGGCAGCGTTTTCAAAGACACCTGATTGGGTGACGGGCAAATGCAATACTGAAGGTATCGATCTTGATGTACCCTGCCGAGGGCTGTGCTGTGCTGCGCCGTGCTGAATTGCGATGTGCCATGGCGCGACTGTGCTCTATAGCCTCGTGGATCGAGTCCTCCTTTGCATCCGAGTCCTGACCGAACTGATCTGGATCTTAAGCTCGAGCTGCCTGAACACATAGTAGCTGCCCCAGAGCTAATGGACAGGGGAACATGCCAGGAGGACGCGCCGCGAAACGTCCCAAGGGATGCGCCAGGCGACGTGCCAGGGGACGTGCCATGGGGTCGCACCGCGGGACGTGCCAAGGGGACGCGCTACGGAACGTGCCAATGGATGTGCCACGGGATGTGCCAGGGGACGCGCCACGCGAAACCGGATCGGGTCGAGAGCGGATCGAATCGCCAGCGAATCATCCCGAATCGGATCGATATCGAACCGCCGCGCCCTGCTTCCGGTTGGCCCTGGCCGATGCCGGTGAATAGAGTTAGGTCGGGCGTCCCCCCACAGGGGGACTTTGGACGAAAAATGCCCACCCCTGGAAATAAAAAAAACAGAAAAACTCAAAAAATCGTCCCCTGACAAGTGTTTAACTATTCTTCAGTTTTCCTCCTGCAGAGGGACAGGCCCGACTTGCGAATAGAGCCGGATCGCATCGAAGTGGGATCGCGGCCACGGCCAGCGAATCGCATCGCATGCAACAGGATCGTACTCGTCTAGACGGTGCCCCCCCTCTGCGCGTGGCTGGCGCCCTCTGGATCGGTGGGTGGTCCGCTGCGGCCGCCCCTCGGACTTCTGAAGCGCGCCACCCCCCCGAGGCCGTGCGGCGGCCAGCGCGCGCGCCCGCCTCTCGCAGGTCTCTTCCGAGGCCCCCGCGCCATGCCCCGCATGGAGCGCGTTGCTTTATTCTCGGCGACAATGGGCATAAAGGGGGGGGGGAAAGGGCCGGAGGGGAGGTATAATGCGACGCCTCCCCTCCGCCGTGCGCACGGCGGCAGTACCCAGAGCGCACTGGGGGGGAGGAGGGGCGTTACGTTATAAGGGGGGGGAGGGGGGGCTGGGGGCTATAATGCCAATTGTGCCCCAAACAATAAAAGGAATACGCTCACGACGGCCCTCCGCAGGCCCTGCAGGTCCTACACAGTCAACCCGCATAACGCGGGAAGGATACAAGAGCCTTGCAGGGCCATGCTAACGTCTTTGGAACGAAATGGGCCAGATAAAGTCGCTGGGCCGGCAAGGCGAGGATGCAGAGGAATCCGTGGACAGACGCTCATCCTTACTACGCGAGTTGACTGTCAAACGGGACTCCAAAGCAGGGTCCGAGCACATGGGGTCGGAAGACCGCGCCGCATCGCACACGCATCGCGGATGTATCGGCGATGCGTCGGCGACGTCGGATATGCATCGGTGACGACGGCGTGGAGAACATCGGGTTTCCACAGTTCAGCAGGGACCGACCGCCTCGGCATTCCTGTAGGCCTCCCACGGCATGTTCTTAGAGTCCAACAATGTTCTCATAGCAAAAAACAGGTTCTTAGAACATACACCCGATGTGTTCAAACCAGGCAGCCCAAAGCAGACACGTTCTGAGAGCACTTCGCGCAATCCACGGAAATTGTTCATAGAACATACGAGGCGAGGGTTGCGTGTCCCCCTGCAGGCGGATTTTGGACGGAAAATGAAGAATACTAGAAACATACTCAAAGTTAGCCTGGAGAAGGACCCAACCAGATGCAGTTGTGAATACCGCCGTTGTGGGTATCGTCTTCGGTATCGTCTACGATGGGCCACGGAATGCTATACTGGGCGGGGGGGGGGGACGCATGCGAACTTTGCCATTGGGGCCTTCGGTGGACTTCCCTATGGGCCACGAAACGCTGTACTGGGTGGGGGAGACGCATGTGGACACCGCCAGTGGAGCCTTCGGTGGAGCCACCTATGGGGTCACGAAACACAATGCAGGGTGGGGGAGACGCATGTGGACACCGCCACAGGGGCCTTCGGTGGAGCTCCTTATGGTGCCACGAAACGCTGTGCTGGGTGGGGAGACGCACGTGGACACCGCCGCTGGAGCCTTCGGTGGAGCCTCCTATGGGGCCGCAAAATGCTGTACTGGGCGGGGGGACGCACGTGGACACCGCCACTGGGGCCTGAGGTGGCACTCCCCATGGGGCCACGAAGCGCGGTGCTGGGTGCGGGAACGCATGCTGACACCGCCACTGGAGCCTTCGGTGGAGCTCCTTATGGTGCCACGAAACGCTGTGCTGGGTGGAGAGACGCACGTGGACACCGCCGCTGGAGCCTTCGGTGGAGCCTCCTATGGGGCCGCAAAATGCTGTACTGGGCGGGGGGACGCACGTGGACACCGCCACTGGGGCCTGAGGTGGCACTCCCCATGGGGCCGAAGCGCGGTGCTGGGTGCGGGGACGCATGTGGACACCGCCACTGGGGCCTCAGGCGGAGCTCACCATGGGGCCAAACAACGTTGTGCTGGGTGGGGGAAACGCATGCTGACACCGCCACTGGAGCCTTAGGTGGCGCTGGCTATGTGGCCACGAAGCGCTGTGCTGGATGGGGGAAACGCATGTGGACACCGCCACTGGGGCCTTCGGTGGAGCTCTATATGTGGCCACGAAACGAAACGCTGTCCTGGGTGGGGGAAGACGCATGTTGACACCGCCACTGGGGCCGTAGGTGGAGCTTCTGGGGCCACGAAACACTGTCCTGGATGGGGGAGACGCATGCGGACACCGCCACTGGGGCCTCAGTAGGGGCTCCCTATGGAGCCACGAAGCGCCGTGCTGGGTGGAAGGGACGCATGTGGACACCGCCACTGGGGCCTTCGGTGGAGCTCCCTATGGGGCCACGAAACGCCGTGCTGGGTGGGGATCGCACGTGGACACCGCCACTGGGGCCTGAGGTGGAGCCCCCTATGGGGCCACGACGCGCCGTGCTGGGTGGGGGAGACGCACGTGGACACCGCCACTGGAGCCTTAGACGGAGCTCCCCATGGGGCCACACAAAGCTGTGCTGGGTGTGGGAGACGCATATGGACACCGCCGCTGGGGCCTTAGGTGGAGCTATCAAGGAGGCCACGAAACGCTGTGCTGGGTGGGGGAGCCGCATGTGGACACCACCACTGGGGCCTTAGGTGGAGCTCCCCACGATCGCCGTGCTGGGTGGAGGAGACGACGACGAAGACATGCGGGGTGCAGAGGCAAGGGATGGGAGGAGGGAGGAGGGGGAGGGGGAGGAGGAAGGAAGGAAGGAAGGAAGGAAGGAAGGAAGGAAGGAAGGAAGGAAGGAAGGAAGGAACGCGGGGACCGTCTCTTCAAAATAAGGACCCAACACCACAGGATGGTTGGGAATAGTCCATAATACAAGGAAAAATCGCACCAGGCTATTTTTTGACTAGTTTTGAATATTCCTCCTGTAGAAGGACACGCCCGACTTAACCCTAGCATCACGCGCGGGTGCTCTCCCCGAACCGACCTCGCTCTCACACCTCGGTCCAGCTACGCTTTGGAGGCCTGGGATCGTCGAACGACGTCGTCGTCGTCGTCGTCGTCGTCGTCGTCGCCGCGCGCGAGGGCGCGGGGGGCCCTCGTGTCGGGGCCGTCGCGCGACGGCGGCGCCAGCGTCTGCCGCAGCAACGTCCACATGGCGGCGCCGAGCGTGGACTCCGGCACGAAGAGCGCCGGGGCGCCTGGCAATACAGAGGCCTCACAGATGGGGTCGGAGGATCGCGCCGCATCGCCGCTGCATCGGAGATGCGTCGGCGATGCATCGGCGCTGCATCGGCGATGCACCGGCGATGCCTCGTCGGCGTGGGCGATGCATCGGCGACGTCATCGCGCCGCATCGCCGATGCATCGTCGATGCGGCGCGATCTGCTCGGGCCCCAACTGGGAGGCCTGGGCAGTAGCCGCGCACGGCCCGGGGGCCGAGGCCCTGGGGCCCCAGCGGGCGGTGCACACGGTCTGACCAGCCTCGAACCGATCCTTATCCCTGAGGTCGGGCCTGTCCCCCTACAGACCGATTTTGAAGGAAAAATGGAAAATACTAACAAAAGACCCCCAGATTGTCAAATAGTCGGAAAATCGTCCCCCGACTATTTTTTTACTATTTTGGAATATTCCCCCTGTAGAGGGACACGCCCGACTAAACCCCATCCCTGAGGTGGGCAAGCCAGAGGCGAGGGCAATCTCGGGGATCTGCCCTCAGACACGGAGGGAGTCCTCGAGGTCGGTATCGAGGCAAGGTGATGCCAAGCACAGGGGTGGGGAGACGCGTCAGACTGGCAGCGGTCGGCGGCGAGCGAGGGGGGAAGTGAGGAGGCGGCCTTCTCAGAATCGCCCGCGCGCCAACATGGATCGGGCGCGCGGGCGATTCTGAGATCCAGCGCGCGGGCGCCAAGTGGATCCAGCGCGCCTTGGCGCCCGCCCGTGGATCCAGCGCGCGGGCGCCAAGTCCACAGATCGGGGAGCGCACCCCCGATACATGGCGCCGGTGCCGCCCCACTGGGCGACGCGGCGCGCCGATCGAGTGCAGAGACGGGACCCGTCGCCCATCCACATGCCCTAATCCGCCGACCCTGTCAGCGTGTGTGAGGGGCTTTTCCGTTCGAGCCGTCATCTCCGTCATTCTTTGTACTCGTCGTCTCTGTCCTTCCCCTTCCCTGGGAGACCTCTTCCCTGGGAGACCTCTTCCCACAGCCCGTGCCTCTTGCTGCGCATTGCGAACAGGGTCGGCGGCACCGGCCGTCAGGCCTTCGCAATCCATGTTTCACTTCCCCGACAGGAGGCGGCGGGACTTCTCACAAGCCCTCCGGCCTTGTCTGAGAAAAGTTTCTGCGTCCTCGGGGAAGGCTCAGAGCACGTCTCATAAGGCCGGGGCCCGCTGAGAGGGCCCGCCCCTTCTCACTTCCCCCGCTCGCTCGCCGCTGATGTGGGACCGCTCTGGCCCTAGGGACAGGCGGTGCTTCTGTACAACGCCCCCTCCTCGGAAAATACCCCTGGGTAGTGGGGTCTGGACCGCAGCACCCCCACCAACCATGCATTCTCCTGAATCGGTGGGAGGCGGGGGTAGGGTGCGGACTTCGCCGCGCGCTCGACGCATCCTGAACCCCACCGCTGCCGCCCATCGCGTAAACCGACTCGTGGATCGGCGAGGGTAGGGTGTGAATTTCGCCGCCGACTCCATGGCCGAGGCCCCCGAAGATACATCCCCCAGCCAGCGCTTATTCGCAGAGGCCCTGCTTGGCAAGATACCTCCGCATGGCCAGCCGCAAACCACCAGGGGCGGGCCCAAGAGGCCCCCAAGAGGCTCCCCAAGAGGCCCAAGAGAGTCCCAAGAGAGCCCCTGAGATGGCACCAAGAAGCCAACACGACGTCGTCGCTGTCGTCGTCGCCGTCGCCGTCGCCGTCGCCGTCGCCGTCGCCGTCGCCGTCGCCGTCGCCGTCGTCGTCGTCGTCGTCGTCGTCGTCGTCGTTGTCGTGGTTATCGTCGTCGTCGTCGTCCCCCTTCAGAATCGGCGGCGCTGGCCGTAAGGCCTTCGCAATACCCCCTCACGGCCAGACAACCACCACCGAGGGCAGGAGCTGAGGGACACGGGCCGCAGCTCCTCCCGCGCTTGGGGCGGCGGCGGGCGCATCCTGGCGCCTGACCAGGGCCCGTCGATCTGCGAGTATGTAAAGATATTGGTAGATGCATATATATATATATATATATAAATAAATAAATATATATATATATATATATATACACATGCACACATGTAGATGTGTATGTTCTATGTATATACAACTGTCGGTATGCATGGAGCGAGTCCGTAAAACCCCGGGCACGAATCTATTGCCATCTCTTGGTCTTGCTTCCACGGGTCTCCGCCAGGTGCCCACGGCAGAGCTCCACCCTCGCTTTACGTCCGCCACCTCTCCGCCGAGGAAGAGACAGCGGCCCCTTCGACCCTCGAAGGCCAAGCCCTTCCTGGAACGCTTTGTATATACCTATACGACCACACTTCGGGTGATAAGAAGGTTCGGGGGAGGGAGGAACCAACGTCTCACTCGATCGCTCGCTATCGATCTCATGATCGACCTCACTATCGGTCTCGGTCGATCGATCTCACTCGATCGATCTCACTCGATCTATTTCATTCGATCGATCTCAAAAAACGATCTGACTACCGATATCACAATCGATCTCACTATCGGTCTCACTATCGATACCACTATCGATCTCACAATCAACGTCATCATCATCAACGACATCACCGTCATCAACGTCATCAACATCATCGTCATCATCATCGGGACACCATCATCATCACCTCATCACCATCATCAACATCATCCTCACCGGGACACCATCATCGTCACCATCATCACCATCAACCTCATCACCATCATCGGGGCACCATCATCATCATCGTCATCAGCATCATCGGACCACCACCATCATCATCTCATCATCATCATCATGAACGAAGTGATCAACATCATCACCATCATCGGGACACCATCATGATCGCCACCATCACCATCATCACGATCAGCATCATCGGGGCACCATCATATCATCATCATCATCATCAACATCAGCATCATCATCACCATCATCGGGCCACCATCATACAATCACCATCAGCAGCTCATCATCATCCTCATCATCAACATCATCATCACCATCATCGAGACACCATCATCGTCATCATCATCATCATTTACATAATCACCATCATCATGGGACACCATCATCATCATCATCATCACCATCATCATGAACAGCATCACCATCAACCTCATCATCATCATCGGGGCACCATCATCGTCTTCATCACCAACCCATCATCATCCCATCATCTCATCATCATCAACATCAGCATGATCAACATCATCATCATCATCATCATCATCAGAATCATCGGGGCAACATCATCACCATCAGAAACATAATCATCAACGACATGATCATCATCGGGGCACCATCATCAGCACCACAATCATCATCATCATCAACAACATCGTCAACATCATCATCGGGACACCATCATCATCACCACCATCACAACCACCATCATCATCAGCATCATCATCATCATGATCATTATCATCGACATCATCATCACCATCATCGGGACACCGACGGGACACCAGCGGGACAAGGCGGGCCACTGGCCCCCGGAAAAGAATCATTTGGTCCGGCCGCGCCTCAGCCGGAGGAGACTTTCTTCTCGCCCGCCCACGTATCTTCGCCTCGCCCGCACGCGCGGCACGCACGAACACGAAACCCGGCCCCTGGGGCCCCCCATTGACGCAGACGTCGTGGCCCCTGGGGCCCAGCCCCCAGTGAAATATAGACATATCATGTATATATACACATATGTCTTCATATATATATATATATATGTATATATATATGTATTTATTCACATTATATATACATATATTCATATATATATATATATATACATATAAATATATACACATACATACATATATACATACATTCATATATATATATGTACATACTAGAACAAGCCAAACAACAAAACAACACAAACAACAACTTCATAAACACAACCTTTTCGGAGGTCCGCGCGGAGCGTAAAACGTTTTCGTTTACGGCGATATATATATATATATATATATATGTACACATACATATACATATACATATACATATACATATAGAGAAAGAGAAAAAAAAACGCGTGATCCACAACCGTTTCACTGTGGATAAGTCACCCCCCTCTTCCTCTGGAACCCGGGGTTCCCACCTCTCCCCTCGAGATTCCCCCCCCCCTCTGCTGGACCCCCCCCTCGCCCTCCCCCCCTTCCCCCTGGGAAAACCTCCCTCCTCCCTCCCCTAACCCCTCCACCCCCCCTCTCCGGAAAACTGGGGGGGGTCGGTATACTGGTTCGAACCCCCCCCTCCCCTCCCCCCTCTCCGGAAAACCGGGGGGAGTCGGTATACCGGTTCGAACCCCCGCGCCCCCCCCAAAAAAAATCCGATGGGGGGGTCACTACCGATTCGAGCCCCCCCTTCCCACCTCACCGCCGGCAAACGACTCCCGGGTCCCCACCGCCGTCCGCACCATATCCCCCACCGCTGTCCCCAGCACCACCGTCCACACCACCATTGTCCCCACTTTTCCCACCACCGTCCCTACTGTCCCCGCCTGTGCCCACAACTGTCGCACTGTCCCCGCTGTCCCCACCACTGCTCCCACCACGGTCCCACTCTCCCACTTTCCCCACGGTCCCCATCACTGTCCCACTGTCCCCACTGTCTCCGCTGTCCCACCGTCCCCGCCGCTGTCCCACTGAGTTGTCCCACAGTTCCCACCACTGTACCCACAGTCCCTTCCACTGTCCCAACTGCACCTCTGTCCCACTGTTCCCACCACCGTCCTCGCCACCGCCCTCACCACTGTCCCACTGTCCCGACCACATTCCCACTGTCCCCACACCACTGTCCCCACCCCACCACCGTCCCCACCACTGTCCTACTGTCCCCACTGTTCCCACCATTGTCCCCACTGTCCCTACCAATGCCCCCACCAGTGTCTCTCACTGTCCCCATTCTCCCCACCATTGCCCCACCACGGTCCCGCTCTCCCCACTTTCCCCACGGTTCCCACCACTGTCCCACGGTCCCCACTGTTCCGACAACGTTCCTACTGTCCCCAGTGCCCCCGCCGCTGTCCCACTGTGCTGTCCCACTGCCCCCAGTGTCCCCGCCGCTGTCCCACTGTACCCACCACTCTCCCCACCGTACCACTGTCCCACCACCGTCCTCACCACAGCCGCCTTCACGTCTGTCTCCACCACTACCGTCCCCACCACTGTCCCAGTGTCCCGCTGTCCCCTGACCACTATCCGTATCCCCACCACTGTCCGTACCACCGTCCCACTGTCTCCACACCACTGTTCCTACCACCGCCGGTCCCCACCGCTGCCCCAGGATCCCCACCGCCGTCCAATCTTCCCGAGGAGCGGGAATCGTTCGCCAGCGGCGAGGTGTGGGGGGGTTCGAACGGGCAGTGACCCCCCCCTTGGCTTTCGAGGGGGGGGGAGGGGGGGATTCGAACTGGTAGCGACCCCTCCCCAATTTTCGATGGGGGGGGGGGACCTAGCACCCCCCCTCCGTTTTCCGCCAGCAACGGTAGAACACGATCTTTCCAATAGAATACACATATATGTATAGTGAAAAACTACATACAGATATCATGCATATATTTACATATATATATATATATATATATATATTGAAAACTACCTACATCATATTTATTTTTTTACAGGGATATACACATGCAAATCATATATAACACATATATATGTATATGTAGACATATGTATGTATACATATATTTAAACACGCGCCCATATATAATATATATATATATATATATATATATATATATATATATATATATGGGGACGCCTCCCCCCCTCCCCCCCCCCCAAAAAAAAAAAAACATGATCATGCTGATCGCGGCCGCCGATCGATATCTTCACTCTCCGTTTCCTCCTGCTCCTCCGCATCGGAATCTCCGAAATCACCCAAACCAAAGAAAACCTTAAAACCAAAGCAGACAAAAAAAAAACATGTAAAATTTTAGCCACCACCCTCCACATACATTTTTCGGGAATCCTATTTGTTGTTGCGGTTGTTTCGCTGGTGTCGCCTCCTCCTGCTCCTCCACCTCCCCCTCCTCCCCCTCATCCTCCTCGTCTTCCTCTTCGCCCTCCTCCTCCCCCACCTCCTCCTCGGCCTCCTCCCCCCCCCTTCTTCTCCTCCTCCACCTCTCCCCCTCCTCCGTCATGCCACCATCCGTCAGCATGGGGGGTCCATGCCGCGATTCCGTCGATTGCGCGCCAATATGTCGCAATCGTTGCGCTGTCATGTTTCCACGCGGAGCGCGCGCATAGGGGTCAACAAAAGATAATGGTTCACAAGTGAGCGCGCGCATCGCGCCGACTGCCATCGGCTGCGACCGCGTCGCGCCCCATGCGCGCTCGCGCGGCGCGGCCGCCTCTCCAGTCAAACTCGCTGCGGCGCGCCGTCGCCGACCCAGAGGGCGAATCGGCCTCGTCAAGCACGCGCTCGAGCGCTGCCGACAGACCGTCGCCCTCCTCGAGGGCGATCGTTTCACCGTGGGCCGAGGCGACAATGGAAGCGAAGATCGCTTCCTGCTCCTCGGCGCCCACGGGCGCCAACGGACCGCGCAGCCCACGATGAGCCCCCTCGTCCTCTTCACTGGCGGCGGCGAGGGCAAGTCCTCGAACGCGCTGTGATGCGCCTTGGCGAGGCTCTTCAAAATCGCAAGCTGCTCATCCTGGTCGGCGTTGGTGAGTTCGCCGCAACGCCCAGCGATGTCGGGCTGCGCGGAGCTGGCAGCACGCGAGCTCTTTTCTGGCGGCTCGCTCATTCCGCCGGCGAAGCCGAACGCGCCCTCCTCCTCCTGGGGCAAGTCGGCTGGCAACTGGGAAAACGCAGAAGCGGCCGCGTCGGCTGGCGGAGCGCTGGGCGCGCGTGAATCGAGCCCCGAAATGTTGCCGGCAGCGGAGACAACACGTTCAAGGCCATCACCGAACATTGGGGCAACGTGGACAGTCGCAACCGCGGGCACGTCAATGCCGGCGACCACATTGCCCATGCATCCAATAGACCAAGCAACCTTGTCGGCGTAGTCTGAGGGGGGCGGGCGGATTGCTGGCGACGTGGCGTCCCGCACCTCGCTGGCGAAGAGGTCGGGGCTCCTGGGGCTGGGCCGCGGTGCGAATTCTGCTCCGTCCACCAGGTCGGCGGATGCCACGCGCCAGTGCGCCCCGAGGTCCGTCGCAGCGATGACGTGCGTCCTGGCGAGGATGACGTTGAAGTCCTCCTCTGTCCTGACCTCCTCCAGAGACGGATGGATGCTGCGCTTGGGCAGGTCCAGGTCGTACTTTTTTCGCGTCGCGGCATCCAGCGCTGCCTTCTCCGCGTCGCGGTCGCAGGGGTTCGCGACGGCCTGTCGGCGCGATCCTTGATCAATAGCGCAGCCGCCCCGCCGAGCCCAGAGCAGGGCGCCCTCGCCCTTGGGGTTCAAGAAAGCCTTGAGCACGTCAGCGGGCGCCTTCAGGCGGCCAAGCGTTCGCCCGACCATCGACGCCGCCGCGGCTTCCACTTGGGATAGTGCCGCGGCGGAAGGAACCGCAATCTCCCTGGAAGCCGCGGGCGGCAATGGCGAGGACCACGCGAGGCCACCGAACCTTCTGAAGGAGGCCGTCGTGGAAAATGCCAGGGAGGACCTCCGTCGCTGATTCGCCCTTGAAGAAATCCACGTGCTTCGCCGTGAGGAAGGAGATCTCATCGGCGGAACCCTTCTTCCGCACGCTGTGCGCCGAATGAATCCAAGCCAGCGCCCTCGAGCCGTCGCTCTTGCCCACCCTGGACTTCCCGTCCCACAGCGCCCCATGCATGTGGAGCGCGCCAATCATCAGGCGGAGGACGCCGTTGAGGAACCAGCCAGAGAAGTCCTCCAGCGTCAAACTCCAGCGCGAGATCGGCTCGGCATTCGCCCCGCCCTTCCGGCGGTCGCGCAACGCAGTCTCCACCTTGGGCGCAGGCCATCCGAATATCTTCGACCCCCCCTGTTGACCTCTGTCGGCCCACTCCATGACTTGGTCTCTGTTATTGGGGCGGGGGCCGTTTCACGGATGTACGCGTATCCCTGTGCGCGCTCGTCCTCCTCGAGCGGCTGCTTCCGCTCGTGCTGCGGCTTGATCGCGACGTGCGTTGCGGTTGGCGCGCCGACGACGACGCGACGACGACGGCAACGACTAGCCCTCAGCACATCCACAAGGGGGAGGCCGCGTCGTGTCTGCATGTGCGGCGCGACACACGGCAGGCGCGCTTGCGCGGTGAACAAAACGAGTGCATCTGCGCGCGCCATGGCCGACGCGCATAACCGCGCACTCTTGCGCGCAGCTTGATGCGTTGCAGCGGGTGCGTCATCTCATATGAATCAGCGGCGGGCGGGCGGCGGCCGCGCCGTGCTCCCGCGCAAGCGCGGCGGCGCGCCGCGCCGGCGGCGCCGCCGCGTGCCCGACGGCGTCGCCGCCCTGGGCGCGGCGTCGAAGTGTTCTCCTGGGCGCCGACGCTGATGCCACCCCCCTGGTCAATAATCCCACCCCCACCTCCGCCCTCAACTTCGCAATCGCATTATCGCGTGTATCAGCGGCGACAATCGCGACGGCAACGCCGCGGTCACTGCGCAGTTGGCAATGCTGAGCCACAGTCAGAAAGGACAATGACGATTCACGATGAGGGCGCAGGCGCCTCGGCCGACCAGGTTGGCATTTTCGAGGATGCAACGCCCGAGCGGTAGGGCGCCCGTGGATTGCTGTCGATCCTTATTGCGCGCCTTGACTGCGCCCTTGAACCGCGACGGCGACGCTGGCGACCGCGCCGACGATGTCGTTTTACGCTCGCGGGAAGTAATGCGCGCTCAGAATTGCGGCGCGCGCTGGGCGCTTTCGCCCGCCCGACGCGCGCCGCGATCAAGGGCTAATGAAGCATCGTCCTCTGGCGTAGAAGTCCACTATGCTGTCTCAAGGCGATTGAGAGCCCATTGGCACCATTCTTCCCGTTCTTGTTCGCAGGCATTTGCCCACCATGCCAGGCGCGCCTGGTGCCTCCTGGACTTGGCGCGATCGCCCGCGGCCTTCAGATCGCAAAGGCAGCAGCGGTCGCCCGCGAAGACGAGGTCGTGGCGTGAAGGCATGGTGTTCACGCTGATGGGCCCCATTGTGCTCGGGGAAGGCGCTGGCGCCGCGACGCTCCAAGAGTCTTCCACAATGGTGGTCTGAGCCTGGAACGCAACGAACGGCCGGTTGGGCTTTTCCCATTGGGTTTTCCCAGTCGCGGCGCGCACGTAGTAGGGCATCTACCTCTGGTTCGGCACGTCTTTGCACATGCACCCCGCCCATGTGATTGGAGGAGGAGCAAGCGGAAAGCTAGGCAGCTCTGAGATCCATGGATCCGACTGCGCGGCGGGGGCGGCCATCGGCGTCGGAACGTCTCGGCGCGGCGCCGGAGTCCTGATAATTGACATCGCGTTCTCAGGTGAGCTTCTGTGCACGGGCTCAGTGACCTGGAATACCCATCCGCGCACTACGTGCAGCTCGAGCACGCGGACTTGCTCTGCACCGTAGCAAGCCTGCCACCAGGTTGTCTTCAATGGCCTGCTCTGCCCAACCGCCTCAACTTTGAAGAGAAAGCGGGTGTAGGGGGTCTCGTTGTCCGGGAACTCAATCATCTCGCGCGCCGCGGAGTGCTCCGACATGCCCCATTTCGGTACCACGTAGACCCCCTGCGTGGTAAACTCGCGCACCTGGCGGTCGTGGCTCTCACGAAAGCCCTCCTGGAGGATTGGTAGGACCGCACCCACCCACGTTCCGTGGTAGCACACTTTCCCGTTACCGCTCGCCTCGGCGTACTTTCACGTAATCTTCTCTGCTGGGGCGCCCTTCTCGTTCGCGATGCCCTCTCTGTGCACGCTGGGTGGTTCTGGCAGCGCGTCGAGGAATGCTCCGAGCATGTCAGGGACGGCAAGGTTCCAGCCCTGGCACCTCACTTCTCTGCATGCCAGCGCTGAGCCATCGCACCTGTGAGCCGCGGTGAATGGTCGCGCAAGCCCCGGGCCCCCTAGCAGTGGAGAAGAAACGATTCTGAGCCAATGGCTACGGAGGCACTGGGGGAACCGCCCGGGGCAAGTTCCATTGCCCGGCCTCTTTAAGCCAAGAAAGTAGGAACCCTCTAGGCAAAGCCTAGGTTGGGAATGAATCGGACGGACGATCAACACAACTCACAACCGCTCGAGCCTAAACGGTTCCGGATGCTATGTGGGCCCCCTTGCTGGGTCCCTTGCTGGGTCCCCTCCTGGGTCCCTCTCCTGGGCCCCTGTGCTGGGTCCCCTTGCTGGGCCTTGCTGGGCCCCTTCTGCTGGGTCCCCTTGCCGGGTCCCCGGGTCCCTTGCGGTCTCCCCTCCTGGGTCCCTCTCCTGGGTCCCCTTGCTGGGTCCCTTTGCTGGATCCCTTGCCGGGTCCCCTCCTCGGTACTTCTGCTGGGTTTCATTGTTGGGTCCCTTGCTGGGTCCCCTCCAGGGTCCTTTGATGGGCCCCCTGCTGGGTCCCCTCCTGGGCCCCCTACTGGGCCCCCTCCTGGGTCACCTCCTGGGTCCCCCTCTCGGTCTTCCTCTGGGTCCCCCTTCTGGGTCCCTTTCTGGGCCTCCATCTGGGTCCCCCTTCTGGGCCCCCCTCCTGGGCCCCCTCCTGGATCCCCTCCTGGGCCCCCTCCTGGGCCCCCTCCTGGGTCCTCTTCTGGGCCCCCTCTTGGGCCCCCATCCCGGGCCCCTCCTGGGCCCCCTTCTGCGCCCCTTCCTTGGCCCCGTGTTGGGTCTCCTCCTGGGCCCTCTCCCAGGTCCCCTCCTGGGAGAAGACTGCCCCTCATCATCAGAATCTCCCTCCTGGTGGTGGATCCTCATTCTCATTTTCCTCCTCCTTTCCTCCTCCTCCTTCTCCTCCCCCTCCCCCTCCTCCTCATCCTCCACCTCCTCCGCGTCCTTCGCCAACTCCTTCTCGCGCCATCGAACTGGCATCGGACTCTGCGCGACCCAACTTCCTCCAGTCTCCATTATCTCTCCTCCCCCATTCCTCATCCATCCTCTCCTGCGCGCGGTCACCCTTTGAATGGATACCTCAACGTTGCCCCTTGGGAAGGGGCGCAGGATGAAGGTCGCGACGGGGAGCAGGGAAAAGAGTATCATGAGAGGGAACAGGAGGAATATGAGCAGGAGTAGCAGAAACATAATGGTTGGGGGGTGCTCGGTGTGGGGTGGTGGGGGGGAGGGGGGGGGAGCTACGTGGGCGCCCCCCCCCCCCCCCCCCAGCACGCACCCAAACCACATGACCGTGCATGTCGCGGCCGCCGATCGATATCTTCGCTCTCCGTGTCCTTCTCCTGCCCCTCCCCCCCTCTCCTCCTCCTCCTCCTCCCCCTCCTCCTCCTCCTCCTCCTCCTCCTCCTCCTCCTGCTCCTCCTCATCGGAATCTTCGGAATCGCCAAAACCAGAGAAAACCTTCAAACAACACCAAAAACTGCGATTGCTGTAAAACTTTGGCCACCACCCTCCACATAAGTTTTTCGGAAATCATTGGTTGTTTGATGAGTTTTTTGTTTTTGGTTTTTCGCTGGTGCCGCCTCCTCCTGCTCCTCCACCTCCTCCTCCCCCTCCTGCTCCTCCTCCACCTCCTCCTCGTCGTCCTCTTCTTCCCCCCCCCTCCTCGGCCTCCCCCCCCCCTCCTTCTTCTCCTCCTCCACCTACCCCCCTCCTCCGTCATGCCACCATCCGCCAGCGTGGGGGGGGCAAATGCCGCGATTCCATCGATTGCAAGCCAATATGTCGAAATCATTGCGTCGCCATGATTCCGCGAGGAGCGCGCGCATAGAGGTCTACAAAAGATGGTGGTTCATAGGTGAGCGCGCGCATCGCGCCGACTGCCATCGGCCGCGGCCGCGTCGCGCCTCGCGCGCGCTCGCGCGGCGCGGCCGCCTCTTCAGTCGGACTCGCTGCGGCGCGCCGTCGCCGACCCAGAGGGCGACTCGGCCTCGCCAGGCACGCGCTCGAGCGCTGCCGACAGACCGTCGTCCTCCTCGAGGGCGATCGTTTCACCGTGGGCCGAGGCGGCAATGGACGCGAATATCGCTTCCTGCCCCTCGGCGCCCACGGGCGCCAACGGACCCCCGCGGCCCATGATGGGCCCCCTCGCCCTCTTCGCTGGCGGCGGCGAGGACAAGTCCTCGAACGCGCCGTGATGCGCCTTGGCGAGGCTCTTGACAATCGCAAGCTGCTCATCCTGGTCCTCTCTGGTGAGTTCGCCGCAACGCCCGGCGATGTCGGGCTGCGCGGAGCTGGCAGCGCGCGAACGCAGGAGCGGCCGCGTCGGCTGGCGGAGCGCTGGCCGCGCCTGAATCGAACCCCGAAGTGTTGCCGACAGCGGAGGCAACACGTTCAAGGCCATCACCGAACATTGGAGCAATGTGGACAGTCGCAACCGTGGGCGCGTCAATGCCAGTGACCACATTGCCCATGCATCCAATAGACCAAGCCATATTGTCGGAGTAGTCTGAGGGGAGCGGGCGGATTGCTGGTGACGTGGTGCCCCGCACCTCGCTGACGAAGAGGTCGGGGCTCCTGGGGGTGGGCCGCGGTGCGAATTCTGCTCCGCCCCCCCAGGCTGGCGGACGCCGCGCGCCAATGCACCCCGAGGTCCGGCACGTCGATGACTTGCGCCCTGGCGAGGGCGGCGTTGAAGTCCCCCTCTGTCCTGACCTCCTCCAGAGACGGATGGATGATGCGCTTGAGCAGGTCCAGGTCGTACTTGTTTCGCGTCGCGGCATCCAGCGCTGCCTTCTCCGCGTCGCGGCCGTAGGGGTTCGCGGCGGCCTGTCTGCGCGATCCGCGATCAAAAGCGCAGCCGCCCCACCGAGTCCAGAGCAGAGCGCCCTCCCCCTGGGGGTTCAAGAAGGCCTTGAGCACGTCGGCGGGCACCTCCAGGCGGCCGAGCGCTCGCCCGACCATCAACGCCACCGCGACTTCCACTTTGGAGGGTGCCGCGGCGGAAGGAACCGCAATCTCCCTGGAAGCCGCGGGCGGCAATTGCGAGGGCCACGCGAAGCCACCGAACCTCCTGAAGGGAGCCGTCGTCGAAGATGCCAGTGAGGACCTCCGACGTTGGTTCGCCCTTGCGCCGTTGAGGAACCAGCCAGAAGTCCTCCAGCGTCAAACTCCAGCGCGAGATCGGTTTGGCATTCGCCCTGCCCTTCTGGCGGTTGCGCAACGCAGTCTCCACCTTGGACGCAGGCCATCCGGAAATCTTCGACCCCTCCCTGTTGACCTCTGCGTCGGCCCATCCCATGAATGGGCTTCTGTTATTTGCGCGGGGGCCGTGTTCGCGGATGTGCGCGCGTCCCTGCGCGCGCTCGCCCTCCTCGAGCGGCTGCTTCCGCTCGTGCTGCGGCTTGATCGCGAAGTGCGCTGCGGTGGGCGCGCTGGCAAGTCTGGCGACGACGACGATGCGACAGCGACGGCAACGACTAGCCCTCATCACATCCACAAGGGGAAGGCCGAGTCGCGTCTGCACACGCGGCACGACGCACGGCAGGCAAGGCGCGATTATGCGGCGAACAAGACAAGTGCATCTGCGCGCACCATGGCCGACGTGAATGACCACGCACTCTTGCACGCAGCTTGATACGTTGCAGCGGGTGTGTCATCTCATATGAATCAGCGGCGGCGGGCGGGCGGCGGCCGCGCCCTGCCCCCGCGCAGGCGGGGCGGCGCGGCGCGCAGGCGGCGCCGCCGCGTGCCCGACGGCTTCGCCGCCCTGGGCGCGGCGTCGAAGTGTTCTCCTGGGCGCCGACGCTGACGCCACCCCCCTGGTCAATGATCCCACCCTCTCCTCCGCCGCCAACTTCGCAATCGCATTATCGCGTGCGTCAGCGGCGCAGCGCCCGAGCGCCCGAGCGGTGCAGCGCCCGAGCGGTGCAAGGCGACAACGAAGGTTGCAAGGGTGCCCGTGGATAGCTGTTCATCCTTATTGCGTGCTTTGACTGCGACCTTGAACCGCGACGGCGACGCCGGCGACCGCGCCAATGATGTTGTTCTGCGCTCGCGGGAAATAATGCGCGCTCATAATTGCGGCGCGCGCTGGGTACTTTCGCCCGCCCGACGCGCGCCGCGTTCAAGGGGGAATCAAGCATCGCCCTCTGGCGTAGAAGTCCACCGTGCTGTCTCGAGGCGATTGAGGGCCCATTGGCACCATTATCCCCGTTCTTGTTCGCCGGCATTTGCCCGCCGTGCCAGGCGCGCACAGTGCCTCTTGGACTTGATGTGATCGCCCGCGGCTTTCAGATCGCAAAGGCAGCAGTGGTTGCCCGTGAAGACAAGGTCGTGGCGTGAAAGCATGGCGTTCACACTGATGGGCTCCATCGTGCTCGAGGAAGGCGCTGGCACCGCGACGCTCCAAGAATCTTCCACAATGGTGGTCTGAACCTGGAACGCAACGAACGGCTGGTTGGGCTTTTCCCATTGGGTTTTCCCAGTCGCGGCGCGCGCATCTTCCTCTCGTTCGGCACGTCGTTGCACATGCACTCCACCAAGTGTGATTGGAGGAGGAGCAGGCGGAAAGCTAGGCGGCTCTGAGATCCAGATCCGACTGCGCGGCGGGGGCGGGCATCGGCGTCGGAACGTCTCGGCGCGGCGCCGGAGTCCTGATAATTGGCATCGCGTTCTGAGGTAAGCCTCTGTGCACAGGCTCAGTGACCTGGAATCCCCATCCGCGCACTGCGCGCAGATCGAGCACGCGGACTTGCTCTGCACCGTAGCAAGCCTGCCACCAGGTTGTCTTCAGCGGCCCGCTCTGCCCAAACGCCTCAACTTCGAAGAGAAAGCGGGTGTAGGGGGTCTCGTTGTCCGGGAACTCAATCAACTTGCACGCCGTGGAGTGCTCCGACAAACCCCGCTTCGGCGCCACGTAGACCCCTTGCGGGGTGAACTCGTGCACCTGGCGGCCGTGGCTCTCACCAAAGCCCTACTGGAGAATTGGTAGGACCGCACCCACCCACGTTCCGTGGTAGCGCGCTTTCCCGTCACCGCTCGCCTCGGCGCACTTTAACGTAATCTTCTCTGCTGGGGGGCACCCTTCTCGCTCGTGATGTCCTCTCTGTGCACACTGGATGGCTCTGGCAGCGCGTCGAGGAATGCTCCGAGCATGTCAGGGGCGGCAAGGTTCCAGCCCTGGCACCCCTTATCCCACGGGCAGCATTTCTCTGCATGCCAGCGCTGAGCCATCGGACCTGTGAGCCGCGGTGAATGGTCGCGCAAGCCCCGAAGACCTTGCAGTGGAGAAGAAACGATTCTGAGCCCATGGCTACGGATGCACTGGGGGAACCGCCCGGGGCGAGTTCCACTGCCCGGCCTCTCTAAGCCAAGAAAGTAGGAACCCTCCAGGCAAAGCCTAGGTTGGGAATGAATCGGACGGGCGACCAACACAACTCACAACCGCTCGAGCCTCAACGGTTACGGATGCTATGTGGGTCCCCTTGCTGGGTCCCCTGCTGGGTCCCCTCCTGGGTCCCTCTCCTGGGTCCCTTTGCTGGGTCCCCTTGCTGAGCCTTGCTGGGCCCCCTCTGCTGGGTCCCCTTTCCAGGTCCCCTTGCTGGGTCCCTTGCGGGCTCCTCTCCTGGGTCCCTCTCCTGGGTCCCCTTGCTGGATCCCTTGCCGGGTCCCCTCCTGGGTTTTTTGATGGGTCCCATTGCTGGGTCCCCTCCTGGGTCCCTTGATGAGTCCCTTGGTGGGTCCCCTCCTGGGTCCCCTCCTGGGTCCCCTCCTGGGTCCCTTCCTGGGTCCCCTCCTGGGTTCCCTTCTGGGTCCCCTTCTGGGTCCCCCTCCTGGGTCCCCTCCTGGGTCCCTTGATGGGCCCCCTCCTGGGTCCCCTCCTGGGTCCCCTCCTGAGTCCCCTCTTGGGCCCCCTCCCGGGTCCCCTCCTGGGTCCCCTTGTGCGTCCTCTCCTGGGCCCCGTTCTGGGTCTCCTCCTGGGTCCTCTCCCAGGTCCCCTCCTGGGAGAGGACTGCTCCTCATCATCATAATCTCCCTCCTGGTGGTAGATCCTCATCCTCATATTCCTCCTCCTCCTCCTCCTCCTTGTCCTTCGCCTCCTCCTTCTCACACCATCAAACTGGCATCGGACTCTGCGCGACCCAATTTCCTCCATCCTCCATCCTCTCTCCTCCTCCTCCATTCCTCCTCCATCCTTTCCTCCACGCTGTCGCCCTTTGAATGGGTACCTCAATGTTGCCCCTTGGGAAGGAGCGCAGGATGACCATCATGACGGGGAGAAGGAAAAAGAGTATCATGAGAGGGAGCAGGAGGACGATGAGCAGGAGTAAGAAAAACATGGTCGTTGGGGGATGCTGGGGGGGGGCGAGCATGTATGTATGTATGTATATATATATATATATGTATACATATATGTATATATATATATATAGCGAGAGAGAGAGAGATGCATACATGTTTATCTGCATACATACATGACAGATCGGCACGATCTGCCGCCGAGTTGCGCCTCCAAGGTGCCCCTGGGCCCGACACCTGGCGACTCCGCAGGACGAGGGCCACGACACAAGGCGACGGGCAAGGCCAGGCTCCAGCAGTGCCGGAGCATCCCGCCGCCCTCGTCGGCTGGAGCCCGCGAGGAGGTATACTTGGATATCCTCCTCCTCCCCCCCGCCTCCTCCTCCGCCTCCTCCTCCTCCTCCTCCCCCTCCCCCTCCTCCTCCACCTCCTCCTCCTTCCCCTCCTCCTCCTCCTCCTCCTCCTCTTCCTCCACCTCCTCATCCTGAAACGTAGCATGCAGGCCACCCCGAAAAAGTTGTTCTGGGAGAGGGGGTGGAATAGCGCCCCACTGGGAAGTGGACCATCAACCATCGACTCCCGGCTCGTCGTCGCCGTCGCCGACGGAGCCGCTGGGCCGCAGCCGGCAAACCAAGCGGGGAACGAGCACGTCTCAACCGCCCCTGCCCAATGTCAGGTGTTTGTCACCGCTTGGCCACAGTACTTATCATGACACCTTGCGACCCTGACCATTTTTTTCTGGCGTTGCCTTCGCGGTCGCGTCTCGGCGCGGACCTGTCTCGAAGGCCCTGCGGCAGCTCCTCGGCGAAAGGGGAGCGCACCTCACCTCGCACGGGGCCACCGAGCATGACCCCGAAGCCAGCAAAGCTCCCACGTGGGGTCCAGGCGGACGGGTTCGGCGCACCGCCCCGCAGCGCCGATGCGCCGGCCACGTCGTCGACGCAGCGGCGCCGTCGGCGTGGAGAACAGCGGGCTCCACATCTCGAGCCGCGTCGCCCATGCATCAGCGATGCGGCGTGACCCTCCGACCCCACCTGCTCGGACCCCAGTTGCCGGCGGCACGCCAGAGTGACCCTGGGCACGAGCGCCCTGCGGCGCGCGGCTTGCCGACACCGTCGTGCTCGTTGCGGCCGCAGCAGCCCGGCGTGCACGGGCCTGGGCCTCCCGAGCTGCCAGAGCGCACCAGAGGTCCCTCCAGCCAAGGGCCACTCTTACGTGTTGCCGACTTCGGCTTGGCGAGCGTGCTCGTCTTCGGCGTTTCGACATTGGGCGGAGGGGGGGGGGAGGAGGGGGGGAGTCTGGCCCCGGACCTCTGCTTGATGCGACTGTTTGCAGCACCCGCTTGAAACAGGCGCCAAAAACAATCAAGATCTACTTACTCTAGGGGGAGGGGGAGGGGGGAGGGGGGGTGCACGGGCCCGCGCCGATCGGCAAAGCAAAGAATAAAGCAACGACTGCTTGGGGAGGCCTGGATTCTCATCCATCCAGCCTCCTGTCCCCCCACCTCGGTCTTGGATCTACTCCAGGGGACGAGGGAGAGGGGGGGTATTGGGGGGGGTGCAGGGGCCCGCGCCGATCGGCAGAACAGCGAATAAAGCCACGGCCGCTTGGGGAGGCTCCGAACAAGTGTGATGAAATACAAGTGTGATAAATTGTGCAAACAACAAACAAGTGCGATACAAAAACAGTGTAGTAAAAAAAACGTGTCTTTATGTTATCGCACTTGTTGTTTATCACGCTTGTTGTTTTACCGCACGTGTTCTGACCCTCATCCAGCCTGCTTCTTCTGTGTGTCCCCCTCCCTCTCCCTCGGGCCTGCGGCAGCCCGCACACGCCGCGCATTTGGCGGGCGCGCGACCACCGGGGCCAGCCGTCCAGCTTCCCAGGACTCCAATGCCGTGGTTTGGGCGACGAGAACTACAGGCGGATTTTGGACGAGCAAACAAAAATCAACTAGAATGCATGAAACCAAAAATACTCAAAAAAACTGTCCCAGGACTCCAACGCGCCGTGGCTTGGGCGACGAGAACTCACGGAGCCTAGGCTTAGGTCGGGCCTGTCCCGCTACAGGGGGATTCTGGACGAAAAACAAAACAGAACCCCAACAATACTCCAAAATGGTCAAGAACAGTGTACAAAATCGTCCCCCGACTATTGTTGAATCTTCATCCTGTAGAGGGACAGGGCCCGACTTGAGCCTATTCGAGAAGACATCCCGACTTCACGTCGCGGCGTGCGCTAGCCGCAAGCGCTGCACACCGCGTGGAGAAAGGGGGCGCTCGCGCGCGACCCTCCACGAGAAGCTCACAAGCGAGCGTCCGCGCAGTCGAATTTTCTTCGCTCGCCCATTCGTTCAAAACGTCGACCCCCTGAGGTCTGGGCCCCTCCCCTCGGACCGCACTTCTCGGCTACACGCAAGAGTGACCCCGGGCACGAGTGCCCTTTGGTGCACGGCTTTTGGGGGGCCCCGGAGGGGCCAGACACAGGCGCACAAGACGCTACCAACGCATCGCATTCGGCGATCGGAGGACCTAAATGGGCCCACACCAAGGTCACTCTTCTTTGCACTCGAACTCGGTCGACCCAGTTTTCTTCTGTCGCTGATTCGTTTCAAAACGTCGAACACCTGAAATAATTATGTAATTAGCAATGAAAGCACCCTTGCCCCTTTGGGAGGGGACCTAAGTCAGGAGCGCCAAAGCCATTAGGGATAGAGAGTCTTTTCCTACAGATGTCTCACACCAAATGGTCCAGAATTGTTCCTAATGCCACGACGGGGATCCCAGCGAGGCCACATCTTCACTACGTTATTGGGGTTAGGATTCCTTCGATCCTCGATGCGTAAGGACCCCTTCCCTCGGATGCTCCTCCGCCTCCTCGTCCTTGTCCTCTTCGGCCTCGGCTTCTTCTCCTCCTCCTCCTCCTCCTCCTCCTCCTCCACCTCCCGTCTCCTCAGACAGAAGCCAGGACGAGGACCAAATCGGGTAAGGATGACCCGAGAATCTCTGAGAACCGGCGGCTCTGGAGAATGTCTTGGGCGCCGCGGCCTTCTCAGAGCGTTCCAGAACGCTCTGACAGCCTTCCGGCACGCTCTGGAACGGAGTTATCCTCATCCTAGCCCTGTCCGACCTCCCCCTCCTCTCTCCTCCCTGCTACTCCTCCAGCTCCCGCCTTCCTCCTAGTCCTGCTTTCCCCCTCCGCCCGAGGAGTTCGAGTCGAGGGCACCGGGAGCTTCGACGCGGTGCAGCAGCTGATCGCACAGGCGCACCTCGGAACCGGGCGGGGCAGCAGAAAATTTTGGCGAGATACTGAGATGCTGGTGCGACGAAATTTGATTCCCGGCCGCTTTATGATTTATGGTCAGCACCGCGCTCCACCCGCTCACCTTCCGCCCCCCCCCTCCCTCCTCCGTCCTCCGCTTGTCCATATAGGCACACCCTTCAAACTCTTCGTGGCCCCACACTGAGCTCCACTGAAGGCCCCCAAAGCGTGGCGTTGCATGCGGGTCCCCCACTTCGGCGACAAAGGTGCACAACCAAACCCGGGTTTTTTTGTTTGGCACTTCCCTACGCATGCATGTACACCCCTCACAGATGTAATGTGTCATCGCCTCTCGAATAGCCGTCATCAATCGTCCCTCGTATCAAAATCTTCTAGTGACACATCGCAACTTCATGGTGACACATCGCAACTTCATGCATAACATCCACAGTGTCTCCATCTAGTTTATCGCTTTTCCTCTTCCCCCCCCTCCTCCCATTCCTCTTCCCCGTCCCCTTCCTCATCCACCTCAACGTCCCCTTCCTCCTCCACCTCGTATTCTCAGCACTTCTATGACTCAGTTTGTGTACTCTGCCAGACACGTGCTGGTGAACAACCGTATCATTCGTGATGGCCAGCAACTGCACCCAGAAACATGAACACCATCCTGTGTTCTGAGTGGTGTGATATGACGCCCACGGCGTGCAGCAGTGGTCCGAATTTGACTTGCACTGGCATATAGCATAGCGCCGATTCCCTCCCTTCCCCCTTGCGTTCGTTGATCCCACTCTTGGAAGCCGTGCCACCTCAGCTGTCCCCAACTCCTGCCGCGCAAACTGAGCGCGTGCCCAAGAGCTTAGGGCTGCTCGCGGGCAGCCCCCACGGCAGTCACCCGCTGGCCCCAACCGGCCCCCCGAGTAGCCTCGGCTGGCGTCAGCAGGGGCCCTCCTCGGATAGTCTGGGGCGGTCTCCACGCCCCGACCGGGAGGCACAGAACGCCCCAGGGGCAAGGGAGAGCCCAGGACCGAACCGATCAGTCGGATCGGCGATCGACACGAAGAGGATCGGGGGGCATCGGCAGCCAAATCGGGACAAAATCGGATCGGCAGAAATCGGCAGGCTAGCAGGCCACCGTTGAGAAATCTGAGCCCGAATCGGAACCCGAAATCGAATCGAATCGGAATCGGAGACCTGAAGGGGCCCCAGGACACGCAAATAAATACACACATATTAACATATCCCCCATATTTTTCAATATTTTCTGGGCTTTTGGTCTTCCCCCCACTTCCCATATGTTCCTATATTTTCCTGGGAATCGACGATTCAATGTGTCTGTGTGTATTTTTCCCCTCCTGAAGACCATCGAAATCGAATCGGAGGAATCGAAACTAGCCCTGCAGGGGCAACGCCGGAGGCGGCGCCAGGGTGTCGAGATCGTCCTGGACTGCTCGGGGCCTGTCGCGGCCAGCTGTGGTGGGCTCATTTTCCACCACAACAACCACAGGCAGGAGGAGGAGGAGGATGAGGAGGAGGAGGAGGAGGAGGAGGAGAAAGAGGAGGAGGAGGAGGAGGAGGAGGAGGAGGAGGAGGAGGAGAAAGAGGAGGAGGACCTCGTCACCCTCCCTTCTCCCCCGTCCTGCATATGGTGACGTTGGTGGAAAAATCTCCTGGGGAAAGTCACTCGAGGACCCGGCCGGCCAACACGTGGAGATGACACAACAAATAGTACCTGACCCGCACTCCCCCCTTCTACTCCATAGCCTGTCATGGTCCCTCTGGGCACCTAGCTCTCCCTTCCTCGTCTTTTCCCTGCGTTCCAACCCGTTGAACGCTGAGGAAAATGCGCCCATCAAGCTGGGCAAACTGGGGGGCCTGTGCGGAGGCCAGCTGGGCCTGCCTGGGGCTGCCCGTGAGCAGCCCGCAGCCTTACCGACCCGTGCACTTTTCCCGAACGCTGCCCCGGATCGGCGCTCCGGGGCTGCGACCAGAGATGGGGCTGGGCTTCCCAGAGGGTGAGGAGGCCTCCCCCCCGCACTTTCCAGCCTCCCTGGAGCAAGAATCCCTGACGGCGGCAACATTGACCACCATAGGCAAACCAAGAACACCGCGCGAGCCGACCTGCAATAAGCAAACTCAATATATGAACCGTGGCCTAAATGAGCAACACAATTGCAATGCATGCGTGTGGATGTCCCCTGGTTTCCAGATTGCCTCTGTACTGTTCTCGCGTGCGCCGCGCCGCTTAAAACATACCGGGTGAGACCACGATAGAGGGGCATAGGGGGTAGTCATCGACCTGAAATCTGCGATGTATATCGCCGGTAGATCGGCGATAGTCACCCGATAGCTGTCGCCAGCGCTAGCGGTCGCAAGCGCCTCTTTCAGAGCCGGCAGTCTCCTCGAGTCCAGACATCCGATCCGACGATTCATGTTCCCAATGCGCAATTCAAAAGTCCCGACCCCTTCCCTGCGGCCAGTTTGCCGCTTCCGAAACTGTTTGTTCGGCTGTACTTCGCGGCGCGCACACGGGGTAGGGGGAGGGGGGGCATTTCTTAGAAAGAGGTCGCTTCTCAGAAGGCGCCGGCCCTACATCTACAGACGAGGCCTACCTGCGCCTGCTCATAACCAGGCTGCTTCCAAGAAGCCTTCCCCCCTCACCCTACCCCGCACGCGGCCTCCTCTTCCTCCCCCTCCTCCTCCTCCTCCTCCTCCTCCTCCTCCTCCTCCTCTGCTCCTCCTCCTCCTCCTCCTCCTCCTCCTCCTCCTCCTCCTCCTCCTCCTCCTCCTCCTCCCCCCTCCTCCTCCTCCTCCCGGGCAAGAGTGGCCTGTGGTGCGCGTGGCTTTCAAAGCGCGGGAGCAGCGAGGGAGGCCAGGCCCGGGCCATCCGAGAGCGCCGGCCCCTGCGGGCGCCCAGCCGAATCTCTTGAGGCAAAGCGGGCGCCCCACGACGGGCCCCACAGGCCGCAGCGGACTGACAAGAGCACGTCGCCGTGGATCTGGGGCCCTCGGACGTCGGGTCGGACAGCAGGGGGGGGGGCAGGAAGGGGGGGGGGGTAATGTGGGGCCCGACGACAGGAAACCTTCCGCAAGAACCCCGACCCTGAGACCCCAGGGCGTCCATCGATGCTTGGTGCGGGAGCGTCTCGCTTCTTCCATGGCAAGACCATCGACGCCCAAGAATCGGGAGCGGCCAAGAGGAGGGTGTCCAAGAGGGGGGGTGCAAGTCATGACCGGCGTTATGTGCGCGGCTCAGCGGGGGGGCCAGGGACGTAATGAAATAAGAAGAGGCGCCAAGAAATCTGGGAAGATATCATGGCCCGCGCCATGATATCCACCCCCCCCTCTAGTCATCACCCCCCTCTTTTCCGCCCCCGAAAGAAACCGAGGACCCCCCGAAGGCCAGCAGGGCGCTTCCTGGCCCGGGCCTCCCCTGTGGCGAGCCAGGAAGGGGGGGGGGGGCGGGCCGGCGGCCCTCCGAGGACCCGTGGTGGGGCGCACGGCGGCCAGGCCTGGCCGACCCCGGCTGCACTCCGCAGAGTTCGTGACCCCCCCCCCTGTCCTTGGCCCCCCCCGCTCGGCCGACCCGCTCGCTCGCTGCCCGACCGCCCACCAGACCACCCCAGCCCAACCCGAAGGCCCGAATCAGACCCGAACGTCGGGCTTGGGGGCGGGGTACATGCTCCGTGTGTTTTCTCCCATGCTCCCCGACCCCCCCACTTTGTAAATGGAGGGCGACCTGAGGCCTTCGGGTCGGGTTGGGGTGGTTTGGTGGGTGGTGAGACTGCCGTTGACTACGATGTGCATGTCCTTGCGATGTGCTCGCGGCCCCTTGGCGTCCCTGGTCGGTCCTTCCGTGTCCGCTCGCTGGCCCTCGCTCTGCACGCGTGTCGGCCCCCGTTCGGTCCCCCTCGTCGCGTGTGTAAGGGAGCCGAGGCTGCACTTAGCTCGGGCATGTCCCTCTACAGGGGGATTTTAGACAAAAGCGACAATCACTGACAAAAATACGCCCCAAAAATCAAAAACAGTAAAACCATCGTTCCCTGACTATCTTTTTAACTATTTGTTGGACATTCCTCCTGTAGAGGGGCAGGCCCGACTCAAGGCTACATGTTAGCCCACGTCAGAATTGACATCTCGTCCGACCAAAGTTCCCCGTGGCCTAGCTTTCGGATCGAAAGTAACTCCAGCGGCCGTTCGGGACGGTCTGGGCACCTCCAGAAGACTCTCGGCGAGACGCGGCGGCTCGAATGAGTCTCGGGTCCGGGAAACCGCCGTGAATCCACGTAAGCGCCCGAAAACCTTCCTGAGGAGGAACGATAGGGGGGAGATACCAGCTTCGAGCTCGACCCGGCGATCCGTCGCCGAAAGATCGGCGACACGGCCCCGATAACAGAACCGCGAGGCCCTGGGCGGGGCAGCTGGCTATCGGCCCCCCGATCGGCGACGCATGGGCGACTGGAGGTCGATGTGCTCCCTCCTGAGCCTGTTCCCGCCGAGCGTTGCTCCTGAATCGTCTGCTCTGTGGGCCATGCTTCGCCAGCCGCTCGGGGCAATCCAGGCACCCGTGGGATGCTCTCGGCGAGGCGCAGCGGCAGGAAAGCAAGCTGGGTGACGAAGACGCCCGAAAACATGCAGCAGCTGCTGGATACTCCGACGCCCTCGCCTTGTCGCACAGGGGACCCCTGGAGGCCCAGGCCACTTCCCCCGTACGGAGTTGTCATCCCGAGGAGCTTGTTTGACACTCGCGTGTCCCGCTGAGGACCCTGTGCGCTGGCTGCTGCTGCCCCACCGGCTGCTCATCGTCGAACTCTTCGGTGTCTGAACGTCCCTTCTTCCTCTCGGCCGTCCCCTCCCCCCCCCTTTGCTCGCCGGCCAATTCGCTAGTTTGTGCCCCTTTCTAGCTTCTCGCTGGAGCGGAGTTCTCCGCCTCGCCGCTGACGAAAGAAGCGTCCCGCTGAGGACTCCCCCCTCCCCCCTGTCCTCCGCGGCCGCCCTGTCTTCCCGCTCCTCTTCTCGTTCACCCGGGCAGGCAATTAGTCTGCGCCCCCGGCCACTGCGAGCGCCCGCGCTGATTGCCTCTGCCGTGCTGCGACGCAACATAATGTCCCGTGGAGGGCCCCAGGGGCTGCAAACGCACCAGATCCGCCGTCATGAGCACTGCACGCTGAGGGGTGAAGGCTTCCATATTCCCTGTTCCCCACCCCTTGAGTAGGGACCGACCGTCCTGGCAATTCTATAGGCCTACGACGACATGTTCTTAGAACCCAGAAATGTCCTAGCACCAAAACAATATTCTTAGAACATAAGCCGGATGTGAAAAAGAAAGACAGTCCCAGCCAGACATGTTCTAAGAGCGTTTCGTGCAGACCTCAAAAAGTTTTGCACATGTTCTGGTGGGCCTATAGGCGAGCCAGGACGCTGCGCCACTGCTTGAATCCCCCCTTCTCGTCCGGTCCGAGAGGGCCGTCCCTTGACGGCGCGCACCAGGGGGGCAGGGGGGGACTGGCACGGGGAGGAACAGGTCGACCTGGAATCGGCGATACATCGCCGATAGATAGGCGATGGGCACCCGATCGTGAACCCGCACGTTCCTGGACGGGTTGGGGCTATCCGGCCCCCATCGGCGATCAATTGGCGATTGGGGGTCGATGCGTCCTCCATTATGCGTATCCCCCCTATCGCTGCCCCTGAAGGGAGTATAGGGGGAGGGGGGAAGGCTTCTAAGAGTGAGGCTGCTTCTTAGAGGGCGCCCGTATTACGTCTAGAGACGAGGCCCGCGCCTTTGAAGAAACCACTTCCTCAGGCACCCAGCCGCTACATTGTTTTCGATGCGTGGGCCCTGGAGGTCTGGACCACTTCCCCAGAGCAAGTGTTTCGTCCCGAATGGTTTCTTGGCGGTCCCGAGGCCTAACGAAAGCCCCTGGAGGCCGAATACGGCCAAGACCCCGCCGCTCCGATTTTCTTGAGCGTCGGATCCCTGGGTCCTTCCAGGAAGCCTGACCACCTCCCGCTGCTCCATTTCGGGGGCGGCCAATCGGGGGGCGTCCAAGAGGGGGGGGGCGCAAATCGTGGTCGACGGCATGTGCGCGGCCCAGGGCGGGGGCCAGGGACGCAATGAAATGAGAAGAGGCGCCATGAAATCAGAGAAAAAACATGATGATCCACGCCGCGATATCCCCCGCCCCTCCCTAGTCATCACTCCCCTCCTGGCCGCCCCCGACCCTTCTGCGCGTGGACGCGCCCCCCCGCCGGGCGTCTCCCGCGGCGGCCCCCCGAGGGCCCCGCCAGGCGCTCCAGGCCGAGCGCGACGCCCACGCCGCGGAGGTCCCGGACCTCTCGGGGCGGGGGCAGAACGCAAGGACACACCCGGGGGGCTGCCCCGCTCGGGGGGGGACGGAGGGGTAGGATTGCAAAGGGCAGGGTAGATCATCAGCTCACGTACTCACAGAGGTCAGGCGAATCCCGTCTCGGGATGCAAACATGCACCACACGCTCTTGGCATGTCCATCCAGCATCGGGATGCTAGTGAGGCGTGTCCATGTTCAGCCAGAATCGGGGCTATCATGCTACACGTACGACACCACCGAGCCATATAAAATTGTTGGTACATTGCTTCTCAAAATGTTGTACGCATGTCCGTGGTAATGTGTCGTACACGTTTCATGTATCCGTTCAAGTGAACCATTGCGTGTGCTCGCGCATATTTGACTGCGCACGACGTTGCGCGCGTGGTGTTGTACGTGCGTGCCGCACGTGGGAGAATGACCTAGCAATAATATCATATTTGTCTCCAAATAGAAGATGGGAACCTACACGCGTACTCAAAATAATTACGATTCGGCGTGAGCGCGTGTGTGTTCGTATGCGTGTGTGTGTGTGTGTGTGTATGTGTGTGTGTGTGCGTTTGTGTGTGCGTTTTAGCGTGTGCCTGTGTGGTGTGCGTGTGCGTGCGTGCTTGAGTGTGTTCGCGTGTGTATGCGTGCGTGTGTATGTGCGTGTGTGCTTGAGTGTGTTCGCGTGTGTATGCGTGCGTGTGTATGTGTGTGCGTGTGTGCGTGTGTGTGTGTGTGCGTGTGTGTGTGTGCGCGTGTGTGTGTGCGTATGTGTGTGTGTGCGTGTGTGTGTGTGTGTGTCTTGTGCGCGTGCGTGCGAGCGTGTCTGCGCGTGTGTGTATATATCTGCGTGTGTGTGTGCGTGTATGATTGTGTGTGCGTGCGTGCGTGCGTGCTGAGATGGTCGGCCGCGCACGGCCGACAGCTAATGAGCACGGCGTGCCTGACCCTACACCGCAGGGGCCAGCGAGCAGAATCCCGAAGTCGCCTACTCGTAGCTCCGTCGGATAGGCCCCCAAAGCGAAAACGATCCGGGAGGCCCAGAAAGCGAGACCGACTGGGCTCGAATTCATGGGGGGCGATACGTGGGGGGAGAATTCACGGGGGGGCGATACATGCGGGGGGAGAACGGCGCCCTTCTCGGGCCCTAAAGGTTCCTTCTAGGGCCCTACAGGGCCCCTTATATGGGGCCTCAAGGGCCCCTTTTCGGCAGCCATCGCTGCCCCTCATTGATCGCCCCCCTCCATGACTTCGCGCCCAAGGCGATGGCAGGGTAGCGGCAGAAATGGACGAGGAGGAGGAGAAGGAGGAGGAGGAGGAGGAGAACCAGTGCCAACCCAGGAGTCATCAACGATGTTGGAATACACCCCCCCTCCAAGCTCCCTCTGCATAGGCCCTACAACGGTTCATTTCCATTGGGGGAACCGCCTCATTCGAAGAGAACCGCTTGAAGACCCTGAAGCATGCCCAAACAATGTTTTTGGGATTCCAATGCCACGGATGAACCGGGCTGTTGCGTCTTGACGATCCTGAATCGTGCAAGAACGCCATTCCTAAGACTTGAACGCAGGGAATCCACGTAACCGTTGCACCCGCCTAAAGCCCTAATCCCGAGTCCGTTCGAACCACCAGTTTTGGTACGTTGATGATGGGATGCCGTGGACCTCTTGCAAAGTTTGTAAACGAATGTGCCCGGCGCTAGAGGCGAGAACCACGTTAAGAAAAATGACCGACCTCAGCAAATGTTTTGAAACGAACGTGCGCCGCAACAAAGGCGAGAACCACATTTTGAAAACAACCCGCCCTCAATCCGCGAAACTCCTGCAAAGTTGTAAGACGAATGTGCGCCGCGCTCGGGCGAAAATCACATGTTGACAACCACCCGCCCTCAATCCGTGAAGCTCTTGCAAATTTGTAAAACGAATGTGCGCCGCGCTAATGCGAGAGCCACATTTTGGAAACACCCCCCTCCATGTGTGAAGCTGTTGCCACTGTTTAAGCTTCAGAAGCGCAAATCGTGTGGAAGTCTAAAGCGAAACGCCCTGACCGCCCTCAAAACTAGCCTCGGGGTGCGACAGGCAGAAGGAAGAGGAATGGAGGAGGAGAAGGAGGGGGAGGAGGAGGAGGAGGAGGAGGAGGAGGACGAGGAGGAGGAGCAAGAGGAGGAGGATGAGGATGATGAGATGAGGATGAGGATGATGAGGAGGAGGAGAGGAGGAGGACGACGACGAGGAGGAGAGAAGAGGAGAGGAGGAGGAGGAGGAGGAGAAGGAGGAGGGAGGAGGAGGAGGAGAGGAGGAGCAGCCTCGATGCCACCCCTCCTCTGGACCCTCCCCCCCCCCCCCCCCCCCCCTCGCGCGCTGCCAGGCCTCGCGCGCGAGGAGCAGGCCCTTCCTGGCCCGGTCCTGCGTCGGCCTGCCGCGGCCGCCCCGCCCCGCCCCCCGCTGTGCCCCCGAGGCAGGGCCGCGCGCGCAGCGGAGTGGGCGGCCCGGGCGTGGGGGGGGGGGCGCCAAGGGCAGGAGAAGAAAAACAGCTGATGCGCCTGTTTTCCACCAGCGACCATAAGTTGGAGGGGCAGGGGGTCCGCCTCCCCCTCGTGTTCCTCCTCCTCCTCCTTCTCCTCCTCCTCCTCCTCTGCCTCCTTCCCGCCTCCAACTTATGGTGGTGGTGGTGGAAGGAAGACAGGCCCATCAACAACGCTATGAACATAAACTTCTGGCGCTCCGCGCGGCATGCTTGGATCTGCGCTGGACCCCCCCCTCCCTGGCGCGCGGAGCGCGCCAGGGGCGGCGCTGGAAGCGCCGCCGAGGGGGTCCAGCGCGGATCCAAGAAATCCGCGCGGATGGCATGTTCTTCTTCGAGCGATTGGAGGTAGCCTTACATAGAGGAACCTTACACCATCGATGGTCTGAAATAGGATCGATACATATATCGACTGGGAACCCAGGAACCTGGGAACCCGAACCCACCGAAATCGGCCTGAAACCAATGAGCAGGAGCCCGGGAACCCGGAACCAGGAATCCGGGAATCCGGCTGGCTACCAAAATCGGCAAGAAACGTTCGCCAAATCTTTCCATTACACCTGAGAAAACCCAATCAGTGGATGATTTGAACATTGGTCATATGGATTTTGAGATCGATTGTGAGATCGATTATGAGATCGATAGTGTAATCGATAGTTGACGATTGTAAGGTCGATCGTGAGACCGAGAGTGAAATCGATTCGATGAGATCGATTGGTAGATCGATCGCGAGATCGCGCGTGCGATCTCTAAAAAGATCGCTTGCGAGATCGATTGTGAGATCGACTGTGAGATCGGTGGTGAGACCGATCGATAAGAAAATCGACCAGGAACCCGGGAACCTGGGAACCTCGCCGCCCGCCGAAATCGGCCCAAGAACCGGGAACCCGGTAACCCGGAACCGGGAACCTGGCAGCCCAGCCTGCCACCAAAATCGGCGTGAAACATTCGCCTTCTCTTTCAATATCCGCTAGGACCCCTTCAGTGCAAGCACTGATTGGGGAATTTCTGCTAGGACCCCTTCAGTTCAAGCACTGATTGGGGAATTTCCGCTAGGACCCCGTCAGTGATCGGGGAAAATCGAATCGACTCTCGAAATGAATCGGATCGGCAGAAGCGGCAGCCAAGTCGGGAGAAGCCGACTCGGCATAAGTCGGCAAGCCAGTAGGCCTCCATGGAGGACTCGGCATCCGCATCGGGGTCCGAAGTCGAATCGAATCGGAATCGGAGGCCATCGCACTCGAATCGAATCGAATCGGAGGAATCGAAATGCGCCCTGGTTGGGGGGGAATGATTCAGGGGGGGGACATCGACCTGGAATCGGCGCTGGCCATCGCTCGGACGTCCATGTCCTGTGTTTTGTTCGGTTTCGTGCGTGGTTTTTCGCGAAATGATCAAGGATACTCCTCGATGGTCCTCGCCGAAGGAAAAATGCACACGTCCGAGCGATGCCAAGGGCGATGCATCGTCGATCGGTCGACGACAGGCTCACGACAGCGATGAATCCGCACGTGCCTGGACTGGGGGATCCGCAGGCTCCCATCGGCGAGGAGTGGGCGACCCGGGGCCGATGCACCCCCCCCTGAGCCTATCACCACCCAGCGCTGCCCCTGACGGGCGCGCTCCGACTGCGCCCCCCAGATGTGGCGGCCCGAGGGGCTCTGGACGGTCGGCTTCCTGACCAGATCTCCGACGACATGGATCTCCTCAGTCCTGGCGGTTTTCCCTCGCGTTCGGCCTCTGTCGGCGGTGGACAAACCTCCCTTTAGTAAACCTCCCCTTAGTGAAAACGGCCTGGGATCGAAACCGACTGACCTGGACCCGCAAAAATGACGGCCGCGACGCCCTCTCGCGAACCGAAAACGGCCAATGACTTAATCGACGTGTCAGGGTAGGAGGTCTGTCCACCTCCGACTCTGGGGCCCGCTGTCGGGCCCCAAAGGCAAACACGGATCTGGGGCGAGAAATCTAACCCGGGGGAAGAGTCGGGACGTTTTGGTCCGCACACTGAACAGACCATATCGTCTGATGTCTGAACGTGTCGCCCACATTCGTGCACCGCGCCCTGCGATGCCCACCCTCGCGCCCTCTCGTCGCCCCTCTTGGAGAAGCCCCTCCGGCCCAAGCCGCGACGCGCGAAGCGCGGCTATCCTCGCGCCCCGACGGGTGGCCTAATCATTCCTCCCGCCATTGTCAGTGGATCACAGCACGAGCGCAACAAACTTTCAGGACTCCGTGCGGATTTCTTGGATCGGAGCCGTGCATACCCTGACGGGCGCCTCCGGCGCCGCCCCTCCCTCAGTCCGCGCGCTCAGGGAGGGAACAACGCCGATCCAAAACAATCCACGCGGACCTCGGCCAATTCATGCCTGCGCATGTTTGTTCAACTTCCGAGTGTCCTTCATCGCCATCTTGGCCAATGTCGGGGCCCAATGCCATCATAAAACGGCACGGCTCGGGACGAGACGCCTGGCTCGGGGGAGGGGGATGGAGAAATTTGGGGGGAGGGCAGGCCTTGAGAAGAACAAGCCAGATCGCCTGATGCCCGGATCCAACTTGATCCTCCATGCTGGATGCCAGCGGGGCCTGCAATCGGCCGATTGCTGGCGAAATGACATGCTTCACTCCCCCTCTCGCGATAGGCGAGACAGGAGGACGAGGAGCACGAGGAGGAGTCCTAAACGACGGTACCGGCTGCTGCGCGCGACCAGCACGTGCGAAAAAATGCTTGCTGGAACCGAGGACCGGCGACGGGTTCGTCCGTGCACACCGCTGCTTGCGTTTGGTAGCCCGATGCCCGATGCGGGAGCGAGCGAAGCTCGGGGGTGGCCGAGAGGGGGGCGTCCAGGAGGGAGGGTCGCAAATCATGGCCGGCGGCATGTGCACGGCCCAGGGAGGCGGGCCCAGGGGCGTAATGGAATGAGCAGAGGCGCCAAGAAATCTGAGAAAACATCATGGTCCACGCCATGATATCCCCCCCCCCGTCATCACCCCCCTCTTGGCCGCCCTCGAGAAGCCCGGCACGATCATAGATAGCCGACAGCAGGCAGAGGTGCGCTGCAATCGCTCCAGCATTTTTGTTAGCTTGGCGTCGTGGCATCGGCGCACGCACGCGTCCGCCAGGCTGGAGAGCGGGGGCCACAGCGAAGAGCGGATGTGGCGCACTGGGGGGCTGGAAGAGCGGGGGGGTGACGCGGCCGCGAAGGGGAGGGAACAAAAAAGGAGGCTGCCCCGTGGGCACATCTAGTCCCCGAGGGGAAATGCTGCGGCAAGGAAGCTGCTGCCCATCGGTCGGAAGAAATAGGTAGATACATGAAGTAGGAAAGCGTTGGAACTATATTGGGCTCCGTCCGCCCCCTAAGGAGGACGGAAAAGGTGAAGCCACTCGATCATTGAAGTAGGAAGGCGCTTAAAATATATTGGAATATTGGAATCCATCAATACCTACTTTCAACGACCGATGGGTACACCTGCGAGGCGGGGACTGATCCGCTACCACAGCCTTGGGGGACCGATGCCCTGGGACCCCAGGGGGCGGTAGATGTGGGTGTGTAGTTGGGCCCCAGGGGGCTCCAACGATACCCATGCCCACAGCCTTCTGAATTCAGAGGAGGAAGCAACAACATAAACATGAACTCTGGGAGCTCCGCGCAAATCTCTTGGACCACCGCTATAGACCCCCCTCCCTGGCGCGCGGAACGTGCCGGGGGCGGCGCCGGAGGCGCCGCAGGGGGGGCCCAGTGCAGACCCAAGAAGTCCGCGCGGCGCGCCGAAACCGAATCTTTATTCCCCGGCCCAACGGGCCAGAGGCGTGCTAAGACCTCTGGTCACTGGATGTGTATATCCCAGTTCGCGCGCGCGGGGCTGCCCCTGGGGGTCCCTGGACGAAAAGTACCCCGCGGAACCACCGGCAAACTCCCGGCAGACTCGGATCAGAGATGGTTTTGCTCCCGGGGGCCGGTTTTCGGCGCCCTCCAAGTCGCCCCAGGAGCAGCCCAAGGAACCTCACGGCAGCTCCAAAAGGGCCCAGGAACTGGAAACACTGCCCCAGAGCGCTCCACGACGCCCAAAATGGCCCCAAGACGGCCCCAGCGAAGCCCCACGAGCGCTCCATGAGGACCCCAAAGAGGGCCCCCAAAAACAAACATAATTTATTGTCCTGTGTTTCTGTACGTGCTTGGCGTTCTCGCGTTTTCGGGCTTCCGAAGCTTCAAGATGTCTCGAGAGGCCCCCAAGACCGCCCCAAGACAGCCCGAGAGGCCCCCAGGAGGCCCCCAAGACGGCCCAAGAGGGCCCCGACACAACCCAGGCGCCCAAGCTCGCCCAGGAGGGCCCCGAGACGGCCCCAAGAGGCCGATGGAGAGCATCAACTCGTTGGAGCTCTGGGCCGGCAACGACGACGGCACAAGCGCCTACGGCGGCGAGGCGGCGCAACCACCCGGCGTCGGCGCGGGCGGGCGCGCGCCTCTCGCGCGCCTCGTCGGCGCCCTGCTCCCCGGCTGGGCCGGCGCCCAGCGGCCTGGAGGAGGAGGAGGAGGAGGAGGAGGAGGAGGAGGAGGAGGAGGAGGAGGAGGAGGAGGAGGAGGAGGAGGAGGAGGGAGAGGAGGGGGAGGAGGAGGAGGAGGTCGGCGGCAGCGGGTGGCGGCCGCCACGGGTCGCCGCCGCCACCGCCACCGGCCGCCGCGTTCGCCGGACTGCCGACGTTCCCTGAACTATCGGCCCGCCGGGCCCCGGGGCCATCATGCATCGATCAGGATTCAGGCAGAGCGCGCTTCTCTATTCACGCAGGCTCTGCCAAGAGCACGTGCGTGGCATCCCCCCCCTCCCCACCCCCTCCGCCGCCTTTTCAAACATCGCTGGGCCAAAAAGGCGCGCAGGTTGTCCCGAATCGCGTGAAGTCGATGTTTCCTTTCCGACCTCGCCAAACGCCCTTCTCCTCCGCTCGAGTGAAATTGCTGGGACCTGAAAAAAACACGGTCTCAAACTGCCGCAGAACGAAGAGCCTAGGATCTTTGGTCGTGAACTTCACGATGGTGATTTCTGGCGACGTCGCCATTTTTGCAACGTCCGATCTCAGGTGAGCCGCCCATGCCATCTTGTTGGCTCTTGCCAAACGACGATGGTCGACGCTCGCCGATGCTAAATCGACGCTCGTCGACGCTGGATCGGAGCTGTCTCGTCGACTACCAGACACTGGTCGACGCTAGCGCACTGTAGCGACAGACCTTCGAAGGTACAAGGCTCGGATGCTTTGAACTTAAACGACGGAACAAAACGCGTAAGCAAAACATTTTGGCGCTACGGGCAAATTTTTCGGACCTGCGGTGGACCCCTCCGTGGCGCGCCAGGGGCGGCGCCGGAGACGCCGCTGGCGGGGGCCCAGCGCGGAACCAAAAAATCCGCGCGGAACGCAAACAAATATGTTTAGGCCACTTTTTCTTCTTCGAGATCTGCAGCCGGAAACGTCGGAGCCAAAGGCCGGTCTGGGGAACCCCCGCGGAAGCCCAGGGAAGCGCCCAACAACAAGCCTCGGCCCCGGGCCCGCGCCTCGAGCCGGCGTCGGCCGCTGACGGCCGCGGTAACCGCCGCAAGTGGCCGCCGCGGCTCGGCCTTCGTTGTCGTCGTCGTCGTTGTCGACTTCGTCGTCGTCGTCGTCGTCGTCGGCGTCGTTGGCGTCGTCGTCGGCGTCGTTGGCGTCGTCGTCGCTGGCGTCGTCGTCGCTCCCCTCGTCGTCGGAACTCGAGGGCGCGAGTCACTTTCGGCGCGGCTTGGGTTGTCCAGGCTGGCGGGGGATGCCCGACAGCGATGGAGACGAGGAGGAACAAGGCCCGGCGACGAGCAGCGGTCAGGGGAGGAGGAAGGAGAGGCGGAGGAAGGACGAGAGGAGACGAACCAGCGGAGGAAGAGCAGGACCGGAGAAAAAACTGGGGCGAAGGACTGGGAGAAAGGGAGAAAGAGAAACATAAAAAACTGCATAACCGAACATCGTCGATAATAAAACCCTGGGATAATAAAGTTCTCGGTTCCCGCATGGATACTACAGGATTGCCACAGGGAAGGTAGGTTGTGACGCTGATGATGATGACGCTGATGATGATGTTGGCGATGATGGGGAGACCAACCGCACGACAAAAACCTGACTCGAGCGATCTCGAGGCTCGTGGCTACGTGCCCGCGGCTCGAGCGATGTCGACGGGCAGGCTCGCGGCAGCTGCGCGCTCGGCCGGATGGACCATCGTGGGGCTCGCGGCGCAGTCAGGGGCAACGATGTTAAGGGGATAGGCATTGCATGGGGGACATCGACCTGGAATCGGCGATACAACGCCAATGCATCGGCGATGCACGCTCGATGCATCGGCGATGTATCGCCGATGTATAGGCATGTCGATGTCCCCCCCCAAAAAAAAACGGCCGATGCATCGGCGATACATCGCCGATGTATAGGCATGCCTATCCCCCCATATCGCTGCCCCTGGGGCAAAGAGGCTCGGCGCCTCGAAGAGGCTCGAAAGCTTGGAATCTCGGAGACTCGGGGAAGCTTGGGCATGGGCAGTTGCGGGGGCAGAGGGGAAGGAGGAGGAGGAAGAGGAGGGGGAGGAGGAGGAGGAGCAGGAGCAGGAGGAGGAGGAGGAGGAGAAGCAAGAGGAGGAGGAGGAGGTGCAGGAGGAGGAGGAGGAGCAAGAGGAAGAGAAGCAGGAGGAGGAGGATTGGCCATTGTGGTAGGGATCAGCACTCGGCGAATGCGGATCACTATCCAAACGTCGTTCTGACGTTTACTCCATGTTTGTAGTGCATCCCCTGGCCCTGCCACACGCTCCTGATTGCGGAAACAGGTGTGGTGAGACCACCATGGCCATGCTCAGCGTTTTTGATGCTGTTGCTGATCAACATGATATAATCGCAACTTCGGTCTCGGCAACTTTCCAGGTGATTATCAAGTTCGGCCCCCCCGCCTTCCCCACAAATAGATCCCTGTGGTCGGGAATAAAAAAGATAGAGGGGGGAAAGGGGGGGGCACCTTTATTGTCGCCCTTTGTCGGTTAAACAGAGACTCCTGGCGCTCCGCGAAGATTTCTTTGATCTGCGCTGGACCCCCTCCCTGGCGCGCGGAGCGCGCCAAGGGCGGCGCCGGCGGCACCGCGAAAGGGTCCCCAGCGCGGATCCAAGAAATCCGCGCGGAGCTCCAAAAGATTATGTGAATGCTGTCTTTTCTTCTTCGAGGGAAGGCACTCCTGTGCGAACGGGGGTCGGGGACTGGGGGGCGATGGGGACCAGGCCGCCTAACTTCACACTTTTCGCGCCGCGAGGGCAGGAGAGCCCAGGATCGAATCGATAAGTCGGACCGGCAATCGAAATGGATCGGATCGGCGGAAATCGGCAGCCACGTCGGGAGAAGTCGAATCGGCGGAAAAAAAGGCAAACGAATATGCGTCCAATGGTCTGGAGTCGAATCGAATTCGAATCGGAGGCCATCGAAATCGTACCATTTCGAATCGGAGAAATCGAGACGAGCCCTGCGAGGGAAGCGAAACACGCGATTATCATCGAGGTCCCGCGGGTGGTCTCCACCGCGCAACATGCTGTTATTCAGTATACCGCTTCTGTCGTCAAGTAGATGGGCGTAGCTTTACAGCTTCCAGCTTAGCCATCTGAAAGCTCGTCCTGGCCTCCCCCCCATACCATTTGGGCGAAAAAGAACTGTTGAGGCCGTGTTCCATACGTTCCAATGCGTGTTCACTTGCTCTGCCGGACATGGACTATTATCCGACGGGGCGTCCTCTCATCGATTCCAGATTGCCCCTCAACGTGTTGCTAACGTTTCCAATATTGCCGAACATACTTATGAAATAGTTTCCGACTGCGGTGTTTGAATCGTTTCGAGGTCCACGCGATTGGCTCACAAGACGAGTTAGCTGCAAGCTGTAAGAATTCGCCCTGGGCGTTTCCAACCATCACAAAGGCCATACATATAGTCTGTGCTGGTGCTGGCGCCATCTATGGGCTGCGCCATAGATGGCGCCATCGTACGCTGCACCAGAAGATGCACCATCCATGGCTTGCGCCGTGGATTGCGCAATCCACGGGTTGCACCTTGGGCCTCGCCATGGGCTGCTCCATAAATGGAGCGAATTGCTGCCCCATATGAGCGACGAAAGGAGCCTGATCCTTCGCGAGATGACAGAACGACCTTACGCCGCGGCTTACGAGGGTCGCCAACGTGGCATGCTATATTGGAGAAGAGGGCGCTGATACGCGACCTTAGTCGGGAAGCTTACACACGAATGACGACGAATTCGAGCCAATGTTCGTTCATATGTTGCCCAATTGCCGCCGAAACTTCAACGGCCTGCTGTCGGGTGCGCCATAAGCTCTCGGCTGACGAAAATCGCAAGGTGGTGTGACGCCTGGTCCCCACCGCCGGCCGAAACGGCGAACAACAATCGAGCGCAGCCGCACGACAACTGCAAGAAAAGGCGCCGCCCATGGGTTGTACCGTCCACGCATGGACTAAGCCACAGGTTGCGCCACCCATTGGTTGAGCCATCGGTCGCGCAATCCATGGGCTGCGTCATCCGCGGGATTAGCACAGGTTGAGCCCTCGGATGCGGAGCGTTGAAGGACGTGCTTTTGGCTGCACCATGGGTTCCACAAACGGCTGTCGAACACAACACCAAATAATAAGTTGCACCACTGGACTGGCATTCTGCAATCGGGGAAGAAAACAGCCAGCCAAGTGTTGGTTGGGCCACAGGTGGCTCACTCAGCGGCCAAATATACAACGGCATGCTGACGATCACACGGCCTGCTGGCGGGCACGACCAATCCACTATTGGGGAACCCAAGTGGCCAAAAGGTGCCAATACCGCTACCCCCGGGACCTTTGCCCGATCTCTGGGATGTCACGGGTCCGACGCTCTCTGCGCGGACCTCGGGGGCGCAGAGCGCGCCGCCGACTATTTTGGCGCAAACGTGAACGTTCTCTAATTCGGCGTTTCGACAGTGGGCGGAAGGGTGGTGCGTTCGGTTTACAGACTTGACCTCAATATTTAGAGCAGCTACAGAGTTCTTATCAATACCAATGGACTCAGCAGCATTGAAAACACTAGTTTAGAGCCAAAAAAAGCATGAGCTCGGTCTGCTACTCGAGCTATGACCGAACAAAACGAACTCTGCGTAGTGGAACTGCCTGCAACAGTGCGGCCTGCGGGGGGAGAATCCACCTGCTTGAGGCAGGCGCCAACAACATCCAAGATCTGCTCCATACAAGGTGGAGGAGGGAGGGTGCAAGGGCCCGCGCCGATCGGCGGAGCAAATAATGAGAAAACAATCACGATCCGAAGCCAGTCTAGAATGATCGAATCTCCTCGCCCAGCCCCTTCGCCCCCTGCTTCCCTCACAGCAGCAAGTGCTCGATCGTGGGAGGTGCCTTGTACGCACGCGCACCGCGTGGTGCGCACAGAGTCTGGACCAGACGCGGTTCTCACGTTGTCACCCCAACCCCCGACCGTGGCACCACCGCCGCCACACCTTCACGGGGGGCACAGCAGCCCCGATACTCGACTTGGCGGGATGTCCACTGGAACCCCGCAGGGATGCTCAATACGAGGACCTGTGCGGGGGAGCTCACATCCCCGACACAAGAAGCCCCCGGGGATGTCGCCTGGGGCCCCCTCCTTTTCCGAGCGCAAATTTTGATTGTGGGGTGGGGGGGGATGGGGACTACAGTATGGCCAGTCCGCAAGAAACCTTCCACAAGAAACCCAACCCTAGAATCCCAGGACGTCTATGGATTCTTCGTGTAGGGACGTCGCGCTCTCCATCGCAACAAAAAATCGAAACCCAAGAAATCCAGGGCACCCTGGGGGCAAGCAGGGTGCTTGTGGGGTAGGGGAGAGACATCGCATGCGAACGATTTGCGCCACCAAAAATCCGTATCCTCTGCCGCGGGGTCGTGCCCCAAAGAGACTCCAGGAGCGGTGGATACACGGACCTCTGCCAAACATAGTATGGGCGGGTATATACATATATCTGTATACAGATACATACACAAATAGAGAGAGTGAGAGAAAGAGAGAGAGAGAGAGAGAGAGATCCACCGCTCCTCGGACCCCCAAGGCACAACTTCGCAACGGTGGATATGGACAAAGTCTGGCGGTGCACTACCACTGCGAACCTCTGCTGCTGCTCACTCGACCCCGTGGGAGCGGACCGCAACATTCACATCACGCAACCGACGATGGCCCACGCGGTGATCGGCGCTCGGGGGAGCCTCATGCTCAGGTCCTGCTCGCGCTTGAACAGCGGGTGATCCTGCCAAGGGGGCGGGGCCACCGCCCCCACAACTTAGCCTACAGTGACGACCGCCTACCATGACGCAACTACTCGTAGATCATCATCTCCCCAGCGTCACATCCCTCCCCCTCCCCCCCCCCCCCATCGTCTTCTGCTTACTCCTCCCCCGCGGCCTCCCCCCCCCATCGTGCCCGGCCTCCACCACATTCCCTCTCCCTCCTACTCCTCACGCTCCTCCTCCAGGTCTCTTCCCCGTGCCATGCTTCCTCCTCCTCCTCCTTCACCCCCTTCCCCCCCATGCCTGAATCCGCCGCCTCCTCCCACTCCTCTCCCAGCTTCCATCCCTCGAGAGCACCCCCCTCGATTACTCAGCTACTCGGCACAAGGACTGTCGCCCCAAGCAAAGCGAAGCTCGAAATGCACATCTGGATCCCTTCCAATCCCATACGACTCAGGCGAAGGATGTTGGACATGGGCACTTCCTCGAGCCATGGCCAAAAGGGGGCCCATTCGTGTTTGCTACACTCACACGAAGGAAGGCTGCCGCACGGGTTGAGAATGGTGGTGCCTGCCCTGCACGTGCTGAATACCTTGCAGGAGGTGAAGAACCCAACAAACATCTCGCTTTTCCAAAATCATGCGATGAAACATGGGTGGTGGTTCCCGGCACCGTCCCACGAATCGGAGCGTGTGAGGCCACCGCGCCCACATGCTGCGACTCCAGATCGGATGAGCTTGGGACACGTCTTCCACATCCTCCCACAATATGCCAAGCATGAAAATGATGGGTTGGCTCCGCCTGAGCGCGGCCCCGAAGCCCACCGCGAAACCGACTCAGAGAGGCCCCCCTGGTCGCCCGACGGAAGGAGACGCTGTCCGAGCAGCTGCTTCATTCCTCGAGCTCGTGCAGTGCGCAGCATCAATTGAACGCCAACGCCCTGGTCGGCATGGCAATTTTTTTTGGTCGTGGGCACGGAAGACAGCACGCGCTGCGGCCCCACCGAGGGTGCTGCCTTGGCCTCAATCGGTCGGCATGACAGTCAACCCACTTGCCACCGTTGGAATGGAAGTTGGGGTGTACATCAGGCACGGGGTCCGCGTCATGTTGGCTACGTATGTCGCATAGAGCGGTGGTCTCGGAAAGGCGCATGCGCAGGAAATGTCCTGCCGCTCCAGGGGGGCACGCTTTCGGGTTGTGACAGCTTCTGTGATAGTACGGCTGGGGCTGTCTGGCAAGATTAGAATGCCAAGAGCTGCCTGGTAGGACTTCTGGAATCTTCTAAGGCACTCCCCCTTCTCATAGCATCCAGTCCCGTACACCGCGCCCCCTTCCAGAGGCTCGCTGAGCGGCATGGCACCTCTTTCAGGCGCTCCTACGCGTCCAATGTGCCCGACATGACTTCCAAGGCTGCCCGAGCAGGCCAACAAGGCCGCCAAGATGGCCCAATATGCTCTAAGACGGTCCAACATGGTCCTGATGCTGCCTAAAGTGGCCCCAAGACGGCCCCGAATACGACTCAAAAAAGCTCCGAAGGATGGACAGAAAAACACGAACAAGTCAAACTCAGGGATAGCCCGCACATTGCTGAATGCGTGTCGCTGTCTCGCCTGTTCGGGGCTCCGTTACCCCAAGCCAGCCCAGGGGGTCCCCAATATGGCCCCAAGACGGCCCAAGAGGCCTTCGAGAGAGCCCCAGTAGGCTCTCAAGAGGACCCAGAGGTCCAACATGCCCAAGAGGCTCTCAGGATGGCCCAGGCGGTCTCCGAGCCAGCCCAGGGAGACACCCAGACGGCCCAAGAGACTCCGAGCGGGCCCCATGACGGCCCGTCGGGGTCGTCCAAGAGTCGGGGGCGCGCAAACAACGATTAACGACCCATGGATTTGGCGCGCGGTCGCCAAATCCATGGATCGGGTGGGGGGGCCCACCCCAACATGCGGCCGGTGCCGCCACGTTCGGCGGCGAAAATTCGCGATTTCCCATGGGAACGGGCCCCGTCGCTAATCCACGCCCCTTGATCCATGTTTGCGATCCCCTGAAAGAAGGCCCCCACAGGACCCTTCAGGGTCCAAAGAGGGCTCCCCATGACGGCCCGGAGACGCCAAGACAGACTTCAAGGTCGCCAGGCTGCCCAAGAGTACACCGTGGGACGGCCTGAGGAGGCCCCCAAGACGCTGCAGAGAAGCCTCAGCCTCAACGAGGCCCAGGCACACCCCCAGGGGGCCCCCAAGAAGTGGAGGGAAGAAGAGGTGGGGAGGAAGACGACGAGGAGCACGCGGAACGAGACGCCACGAGACGGCGCGGATGGAAGTGTCACGTACTCAAGCTTTAGGTCGGGCGTGCCCTCTTACAGGCGGATTTTGGACGACAAGTTTAAATAGTCCAGACAAAATGTCAAAACTGGTCGAACAATCGTCCCTGGACGATTTTTTGACTATGTTTGAAGATTCGTCGTGTAGAAAGACAGGCCCGTGCACGGTTTCCCCCGGGCCGTAGGCCGTAGGCGACCCGAGGAGGAGGAGGAGGAGGAGGAGGAGGAGGAGGAGGAGGAGGAGGAGGAGAGGAGGAAGGGAGGAGGAGAGGAGGGGAGGAGGAGGAGGAGGAGGAGGAGGAGGAGGAGGCCGGGTCGCCTAAGTCTTTCGGAGAAACCCTCCTCAGGCCCGACTTCACTCAAGCTTCCCCGCAACGTCGGGAGCACGAAGCGTCACGCGGTACAACTCCCTCTGTGCGCTCCTCGAACGACGGCCACCCAAAGATTGCCGGGGCTGGCACGGTAATCAATGGGACTTGCCCCAGGCAGCATGATACATGTGAACCTCCTCCTCCTCCTCCTCCTCCTCCTGCTCCTCCTCGTCCTCCTTCTCCTTCCCTCCTCCTCCTCCTCCTCCTCCACCCCCCCTCCCCCTCCCCCTCCCCCTCCTCCTCCCTCTCCTCTTCCTCCTCCCCCTCCTCCTCCTGGAGTGATGTGATAACTCACTTCCTCAATCCCTACGTCACGTATGGGGGAACACGAGACGGCATGCACAGAGCTATTTGAAGATCCGCACGGCGCTCTTGGGTCGGCGCTGATGCCCGTCGGACAACAAGAAACTCGCCAGGACATCCACTGCTCATGCCTATGGTATCAGCGTGATCAGCAGTGTCCTCATGATTCGTGTTACTAGTGTGCAGCATGTACTCTTGATGGTTATCTCCCCCATGTGTCTCTCTGCCCCTCCTTCTCTAACTCGTCCTATCTCCTTATACGTCGCCCTCTTCTGCTCTTATCTCTTTCTCTCTGACTCCCTCTCTCTGACTCTCTCTCTCTCTCTCCCTTCTGCTCTCATCTCTCCTTCTCCCTCCCTCTCTCAAACACATCATACCTCTTCATTTCCCTCTCATCTCTCTCTCTCTCTCTCTCCACCTCTCCCGCTCTCCATCTCTTCATCCCTCCCTCCCTCCTTCCCCCCCCCATGCCAAGCTGCCCGCGGTGCCGCTTTGAGCGAACCGCGGCCGCCCTAACCACCACCCCTGGTCCTCGTCGATGATCTGCAGGTCGCCGAGCGAGTCCTGAGCCATGCCAGCGGTGATTTGGGTGGCCCAAAAGGAAGTCCAGCTGAAAGGGGGTGGTGCAGCAATTGTATTGTAAATGCTTTGCACTGGGGAATCGTATTGCATTGTGTTACAAATAGTGTGTTGCACGCGAAAATCCAGCAACACATTTGCGCGCCGGGATGTATTGCACGCCCCAAATGCACTGCAACCCCACAAATCTATTGCACAAAATCTATGGCACCACCCCCTTGTCGCTGGAACCCCTTTTGGGTCAACCCGAGGCGATACGCTTTCACCGCTGTGGTCCGTGCTCAGCGCTGACCACACGGCCCACTCTGGACAATGAACCTGGGCGCGATCAAAACGTCGTTCTTGTGTTGAACACCGCTTGCGTTCAGCATGCGGGCCCGCGAAAACGGTACCATCCAACAATAGAACAATTTCGTTCTAAATCGCCGCCCGCAAGAACGAAGACAAAACGGTACCGTGCGCTGGCGCCCGAAGACAGAGCGGGGAAACGAACACGACATGCAACAGTCGTAAAACAACGTGATTCCCACGCCCTGCTATGAACATGCGATGCAGGTTCGTGTCCTGTTGATCCCAGCGTTGGTTTTTGACAAATCGCCGATCGTTCAACCTTGAACCATCGGCGGTTCTCGATCGCCAAACCCTTCTATGTTGGCCGATTCTGGGCCACCGGCGGCGTTCAACCTTCAACACCCGCGCTGGGGTCGCAGCCGTCATACTCTCATGTCGGCTATTGCGAATCGACGCTCGTCGACGCTAACTCGACGCTCATCGACAAAGAATCGACGCTAACCGACGCGAAATCGGCTCCCAAACGTTCATGGACGCTGATCGACGCTAAGGACGACATTGCGAGGGTACACAAAGAGGCTCCCATGATTGCCTGCCGAATCTGCCTGCTCCCGCCGGCTTCTCCGAGGACCTGCACCCTCCGCCAGAGGCTGGAGCCGCAGGCCCTCATCGACCCCTGCGAGGGCAGAGGAGCGCCAGTGGATGTCTCGAGGTAAACCCCAGGACGCTGAGTGGCGCTCAGCCGGGCTGGGCCCACCCACACCACTGAAACAACTTCACTAGTTGACTTCCGGTGGAAAACGTGGTTTGATCTCGGGCAGTTGTGCTTCATATTGAGTGAGCGCAGGAAAAGCGACCTCTGCCCCTCAAATGAGGAATTGTAGACGAAGTGTACGGCAATGGCCTCGCTTACAGGGCGCCTACACTTACGCACCTTCGCCACAACTGCAAAACGCTGACACATAAAAACATTATCCTGGCGAAGGGCCCAACCATACGCAATTCCGAATGCCGCCGTTGTAAGTATCGTCGTTGGTGGAACACCCGATGGGGCCACGAAGCGTGTGAGAGGTGCGCCAAATGGAGGTGGAACTGCATGCGGACCCTGCCACTGGGGCCTTCGGTGGAGCACCCTGTGGGGCCGCGAAACGTGTGAGGGGTGCGCCGAAATGGAGGTGGAACTGCATGCGGACCCTGCCATTGGCGCCCTCGGTGGAGCTCCCTATGGGGCCGCGAAACGTGTGAGGGGTGCGCCGAAATGGAGGTGGAACTGCATGCGGACCCTGCCACTTGGGCCTTAGGCGGAGCTCTCTATGGGGCCACGAAACGTGTGAGGGGTGTGCCGAAATGGAGGTGGAACTGCATGCGGACCGTGCCACTTGGGCCTTAGGCGGAGCTCCCTATGACGCCACGAAACGTGTGAGGGGTGCGCCGAAATGGAAGTGGAACTGCATGCGGACCCTGCCACTTAGGCCTTAGGCAGAGCTCCCTATGGGGCCACGAAACGTGTGAGGGGTGCGCCGAAATGGAGGTGGAACTGCATGCGGACCCTGCCACTGGGGCCTCAGGTGGAGCTCCCTATGGGGCCACGAAGCGTGTGAGGGGTGCGCCGAAATGGAGGTGGAACCGCATGCGGACCCTGACACTTGGGCCTTCGGTGGAGCTCCCTATGGGGCCACGAAACGTGTGAGGGGTGCGCCGAAATGGAGGTGGAACCGCATGCGGACCCTGACACTTGGGCCTTCGGTGGAGCTCCCTATGGGGCCACGAAACGTGTGAGGGGTGCGCCGAAATGGAGGTGGAACCGCATGCGGACCCTGACACTTGGGCCTTCGGTGGAGCTCCCTATGGGGCCACGAAACGTGTGAGGGGTGCGCCGAAATGGAGGTGGAACCGCATGCGGACCCTGACACTGGGGCCTTCGGTGGAGCTCCCTATGGGGCCACGAAACGTGTGAGGGGTGCGCCGAAATGGAGGTGGAACCGCATGCGGACCCTGACACTTGGGCCTTCGGTGGAGCTCCCTATGGGGCCACGAAACGTGTGAGGGGTGCGCCGAAATGGAGGTGGAACCGCATGCGGACCCTGACACTTGGGCCTTCGGTGGAGCTCCCTATGGGGCCACGAAACGTGTGAGGGGTGCGCCGAAATGGAGGTGGAACCGCATGCGGACCCTGACACTTGGGCCTTCGGTGGAGCTCCCTATGGGGCCACGAAACGTGTGAGGGGTGCGCCGAAATGGAGGTGGAACCGCATGCGGACCCTGACACTTGGGCCTTCGGTGGAGCTCCCTATGGGGCCACGGAACGTGTGAGGGGTGCGCCGAAATGGAGGTGGAACCGCATGCGGACCTTGCCACTGGGGCCTTCGGTGGAGCTCACTATGGGTCCACGAAACGTGTGGCCATGATGGAGACGGCGATGATGATGACGACGATGGTGATAAGAACGATGATGATGATGATGCATGATGATGATGATGATGATGATGATGATGATGATGATGATGATGATGATGATGATGATGATGATGATGATGATGAGAGAGGGAGGAGGGGGAAGAGGAGGAGAGGAGAGGACGCGGGCACCGTCTCTTCAAAACGAGGACCCAACACCACAGGATGGTTGGGAAATAGTTGTTCGCCACAACTGCAAAACGCTGACACATAAAAACAATAGTTGTGAGGGCTGGGGTCGGTTTCCCACTGTTCATTAAGGTGGCCCCGAGACGGTGTGGTAAGAGAGACCGCACGGTAGCCTCGACCTCCGGGGGACCTCACCGCGCGGCCCGCCTCACCATGCGAGGTGCCGTGACCCTGGTCGCCCGAGAGGCGTCCTCGGAGAGCGGCTCGCGTCTCCCTGAACCGTGCGGCGCACTTCGGCTGCACGCAGGGGTGACCCTGGTGAGCGATCCCTTTTTCGGTTTCAACATTGGGCGTAAAGGGGAGGGGGGAAGAGGTGGGGGGGTCTGGCTCCGGACCTCTGCTCAGCGCGACTGCTTACAGCAGAACGTTCTATGCGGGAGACTCCACCTGCTCGAAACAGGCGCCCAAGACAGCCAAGTTCTACTCTTTAGGGGGGGCGGAATCGGTGGGGGGGGCGAGGGCCCGCGCCGATCGGCAAAACAATGGATAATAAAAAGGATCACCTGGGTAAGAGGGACCTCTGGTGCGCGGCTTCTGCGGGGCCCGCGGGGGGACCAACACACCACCGCGCAAGACGCAGCCATCGCACCGCGCTCGGCCCTCGGGGGGCCCCCGTGGGCCCACACCCGAGGCCACTATGGCAAAGGGTCACTCTCACGTGTCGTCGATCACCACACGGCGCAGTCACCACACCGCTCGGGGTCCCCCTAAGGGCGCCCGATGCACTAAACGATGTTTCCCGTGTTCGTTCCGTTTTCGTGTCCGTTCGTTCCGTCCCTGCCGCAAAACGAAAGCAGTCCACGAAATCGCCAAAACACGGGAAGAGGGGAGGCCGCTCGACTCTGGAATTTGGAAGGCACCGAGTGTAGCTTGGGATCTGCGAGTCCGAACACACTTACTGTCGACAGACGATGGGTACCCATTCCCGTCGATGTGGAGCAGTGGGGCTTAGTGGTGGGGCCTCAGGATGTGCGCGCGGGCACACGAGCAAAGCGCGACACTGCTTGTGGGCCCACACTGGCCCGGGCAAGTGAGATGCAGGGAGCGGGAAGCAGGGGGGAAGGCCGCAGCAGGGAGGAGGAAGGGATTAAGCAGGGGTTGGGTGGCAAACTCCTGGGAGGTCTTCGCAAAAAACGAGTCAGGGCTGTTGAGCCCGATTGATAAACCAGTAAGCCGCATTTTTCCAGATCAGCGCTGCAGATCGGGACTGAACTGGATGCTGCCAGGTTAGGCAGGATTTTGACCACGGACAGAACAGCTCCGATGCCCAAGTTCACCTCCCAGGAGCTGCATCCTGACAGGAAGGTGAGAGGCGGAGTGGCGACCTAGCAGGAAGGCGGGAGGAGACGATGTAGGGCAGGTGGCCAATCCAGACTCGTGTGCTCCACCTCTCGCATACACCCGAGGGGGGCAATCGCGCAGCCCACCTCCGATGTGGACCGCTGGCGAGAGGAACTTCTGCCTACATCCTCCTCATATGAGAGCAATCAAACCAAACAGAACCTCTTATGAGGGCCCTGGCAAGCTAATCAGAAACCTTCAGACATCTCTCAAAGGTCCGCAAGAGGCCCCAGAAGGCTTCAGAAGTGGACAGACTTCCTCTCCTGGTGGACCTCTAGTGCGTGCGCGTGCGATCGAATGGGTTCAGCAATCGTCGCGAGCTCTTTCTCTCCTGGGGGTCGGCGGGATAGACTCCCGAACCAAAACGTGGATGTGGCCAAACTGGCCGCCATGGGGGCAACGAAGAGCCACCACCTCCGCCTCCCCAGTGGAGGCCTCCTTCCTGGGCTCCGAGCAGACGGGTCGGAGCCGAGTAGATGGGGTTGGAGAATGGCGCAGCGTCGCCAATGCACAGCCGTTGCATCAGCGATGCAGCGGCAACGTCCGGCGATGTACCCACGACGTCGGCGCTGAGAAAATCGGGCTCCACATCGAACCGCACTGTCGATGTATCGGCGATGCGGCGCGATCCTCCGACCCCATCTGCTCCGACCCCACCTGAAAGGCTTAATCACTCCAGACTTCGTAATAAAGGGAGGGGGGTCTCATTTCGGGGGGGTCTCTTCCAGGCTATCTTGGAGGGCCTGGGGGGTTTGGGGACGATGTTTTGGAGGGTTCTCCCACGGGGGAGGTCTGAAATGGCTTGTCTTGGAGGGTTCAGACCCCCTCCCTTTTATTACGAAATCTGGAGTAGCCCGACCCCACCTGAAAGGCTTAATTAGTTGCAGGCGGTGTCGTGAAGTTCGCTTTCTGGCAATGGTCATGGGTAGTGTCAACCTGGCTCCGACCGCTGCTCCATCATCCTCGAGAGGCACGCAGGATCCAGGCAGGCCGCTTTCCAAGAAACAGGTGGAAACGTCGATCCATGCCGTTCGCATTGGCAGAGCGATCACGGACGCATGACTCAATTCGGTGGCAAATCATGACGTGCGCGATGACATGTCACGGTGGCAACTCATGGGAGCCTCCCGTGCCGTTTTGCTGGCTCTTGCAAGACGGCGCTAACCGACATTAGTCGACGCCGAATCGGCGCTAAGTCGGCGCTCTCCCGTCGGGTACCAGACGCCAGCGCACGCTAATGCGAGACGGAATTACGAAGCCACACAAGAAACACATGATTTGTTGGACGCCCGAAATGGGTACGGAAAGAATGGGTACAATGCCCAACAACAAATTTTGCCCCAAACCAACAGCGGCCGCCGTTGGGCAGGCGGCTTCCTGTCTTGAGTGGACACAGGCCGCGACGGCGTGCACAACGAGTCCTGTTCAAAATGAACCAGATCCGCTGTTGGGCACTGTACCCATTCTCTCCGTGCCCATTTCGTTCGTGCAGAGATTTGCAGTCGAATGACTGCGATACGGAGCCGGGTGGTCGGGCTCAAGCCTGCGGCGGCAGCACGCTGCCTCCCATCACCCGAAGCTGACAGGGTCAGGCCCTGGCTCCAAAGCGCTGGGCGCCCCGTGCATCTCGACAGATCCAGGCATGCCGAGCTGTGGCGACGAGACAGCGGCATGCTCGCCCGGAGTGCCCAAGAAACCGGTCAGGGCTCGCAGTCCTCATGCGGCCCCGAATTGCCGCCAGTAGCGCGGGCGCCGAGACCCCACGGCTTGCCCCTGCCCGCGTTGCCTTCGCCGTCGCTGCGACTGGACTGCATTCGCCGAACTGTCCTGTAAGATGCTCGGGGCCTCCCGTGCGCGTCTGCCCTGGACCCCCGCGGTCTTCACCCGTCACACACGGGTGGTCGACACAGGGGCCGGCAACGGAGCTGCGAGGCACCGCTGCTACCCACCTGACACGGGGCATGAGGCCACGCCAAGCTCCGATCAACTCCCAAGGCCTCGCTAACGGCCATGCTGGTTAACGGCGATGTTGGGAATCCGACTTTTGTGACGCCGAACTCACGCAGAACAACTTGTAGAACTCACGAAACACCGTCTCCTACTTTTCAGGGATGCGAATGCATCGAGCGAAAATGACACAGCGAGTTGTAGGACCGCGAGCCACGCGTTCCTACAAGTGGTTTGACCACGGACCACGCCTTCCTACAAGTGGTTTTCCTGCTTCGCCGTTAGCTAACACACCGTTAGCACGTCTACGGCAACTGTTCTGAATTTTTGCACCTCCGTCACGGCAACGAACAAGGCCAATCTGCACGCACGACTCCGTGACCTACCCGAAGAAAGCCCGCCCACACAGACAGAGGAGCTGGCACGCCACTGCCGCAGCGTCGACCCAAGACACCCGCAGTCCGTGTGCAGGAAGCGGGCGAATGCGGCGAGGACGGCTTCTCCAAGTCGGTCGAGACGAGGGCACTGAGGCGCGGGAGGGGGATCGCTCGGGCCGGGCGGCCTCCTCCCATCGGGGGCGCGCAAACAAGGATTAGCGATCCGTGGATTTGGCGCGCGGTCGCCAAATCCATGGATCCGGGGAGGTGCCCTCCCCGAAATGCGGCCGGCGCCGCCTCGCTCGGCGGCGGAAGTCCGCGATTTCCCGTGGAAGCGGAACCCGTCGCTAATCCACGCCCCCTTGATCCATGCTTGCGATCGCCCGAGGATCGCTCGAGGCGGGCGGCCTCCTCCAACGACCGAGACACATACGGATCAACCGCAGCCTCACACCGAGAGTGCGGGAAGCTGCTGAGGTTCTTCCGCGGCGCCTGCGGGGCCCGGAGTTCCAGAGAGGTCTCCAGAGGTCCCCGGAGGTCTCCGCAGTGGTCTCCAGAGGTCACCACCGGAGCCTTGCAGCACACTCTTGGGGCACCCCAGGCGACAGAAGCATACCGTCTTGGAGCGCCCTCCTGCTTCCTCCTCGAAGCTTCGTCTTCTCCCTTTCCTCCTCCTCCTCCTCCTCCTCCTCCTCCTCCGCCTCCTCCTCCTCCTCCTCCCGACTAACGGATCGCTGCGCTACGCGCGCGTTCCGTCATCGGGGCCGCCCAAGAGGCCTCCAAGAGGTCCTCCAGGAAGGCCCGAGGAGGCCAACTCATTGATATTCATGAAGTGCTGCTTCAAAGCGGCTTCCCGTCGGCCCAAGACCGCCCAAGAGGTTCCAGGATTGCCCCAAGATCGCCCAAAAGGCCTCCAAGAGGTCCTCCAGGACGGCGAAAGAGGCTCCCAAGACGGCCCCCAAAGAGCCCCAAGACGGCTCAAGAGGCCTCCAAGACGCCCAAGATGGTCTTCAAGACGGCCCTGAAGTGCCCAAAGACGGCCCGAAGACGGCTCCGAGAGGCTCCCACGACGGCTCCCGACGGCGTCAGCTTCCACAACGGCTGAGGGAACGCATGGCCGGGCCAAACTTTGCACAAACGTTTGGCCACATAGGCGTATCCTAGAAGGCAGGGGGCGGCGGAGATTCGCCGTGGGCGGGCGTCTTCTGGGGGGACGAACAATACCATAAACATAAATAATCGGAGGTCCACGCAAATTTCTCGGATCGGCGCTGGACCCCCTCCAGGAGCCGCCAGGGGGGGTCCAGCGCCGATCCGAGAAACTTGCGCGGACCTCCGAGTTTTCATGTTTATGTCACTGCTCGTCCCCCTATCTTCGATTCACCGCCCCCAGCTGCTTGCCGCAGGGTGCACGGCGTGCCACCTGCGAACGCAGTGTTGGTCCCTTCTCTGGAGGTTCGTTCCCTTAAACGGTCTCGGCCGATCGCGCCTGCGCCCCATCAGGGTCTGTCAGCTTCCCAGGTCGTCGGTCTACCCACTCCAAGGCGCCGAAGATGTCCTCCAAGACGCTTCCAAGACGCTTCAGATTCTTCCAAGATGTCTCGAAGGAGGCCCAAGATGCACCCACAGTGGCCCAAGACATCCCCAAAGGGGCCCAGCGGTCCGCGCGGGCCCCCGGGAGGCCGAGGGAACCTGGAGAACAGCCCGCAGAGATCTCTCCTCCTCGCCTTCGTTCTCCCCCGCGTGCTCCCCGAAGCGTTTCCACAACGGCAAGGGCAACACTTAGGTCGGGCATGTCCCCCTACAGGATGACTTTGGACGAAAAATAAAAAAGATATTCAAAACTTACTCCCAAAGTTTCGAAAAAAATTAAATAGTCGTACCCAGACAAGTTTCTGAATGTTTTGAATACTCCTCCAGACGTGCTGCAGCGGATTTCTGCGTGGATTTCTGCGCGGATGTTTGCCCGAAGCGGCGAGCGAAAAACGTAGTGAATTTCGCACGAATTCTGCTTGGTCTTCATTCCTGGCCCAACAAATAGAGGAAATAGAACTATGCACATACACCGATTCTGGCCAGGCCCATCCTGAGCCCAGGATCGGTGCATACGCCCTCCTACAGTGGCCAGGAAAGCATAATGCACCGATCCTGGGTCAAGGATGGGCCTTACCAGGATCGGTGTATGTGCATAGTTCTCTCCGCCCAAACAAAATCCAACGAATATTCGGTAGGCTTCGCACCCGCGACACAGGCACGGTGGCAGGATGGGCCGAAGGACATGGGGGCGCGCAAACATGGATTAGCGATCCATGGATTTGGCGCGGTGTCGCCAATTCCCTGGATCGGGGGAGGTGCCCTCCCCAAAAAGGCGGCCGGCGCCGCTACGTTCGGCAGAGGAGACCCGCGATTTCCCATGGAAACGGGACGCGTCGCCAATCCACGCCCCCCTTGATCAATGTTTGCGATCGCCTGGCAGTGGAGTCTCGACTGGGAAATCCCCCCAACAAAATCTCCCGACGAGGCCCACTAATCTCCCGGGGCGTCGGTCTTCCCCCGCTTCAGGCGGCCCCAGAATGGCCTCCAAGACGGCCAAGGTGGGAGCGCATGGGAGCGCCTGGGAACTGGTATCAAAGACGGCTACGAGGACCCCAGAGAGCCCAAGATGGACTCAAGATGACTCCAAGACGGCCGGGGATGCGGCCAGGACGGTCCAAAAGGGGCCCAGGATTGACGGAGGCGGCCAAAGGCCCCCAGGAAGACCCCGAGAGAACCTCCGGAGAGCCCAAAGATACCTCTCATGTTGTCTCCCCCACTTATTCCCCGAAGCGTTTCCACAACGGCTTGGGAAACACATGATCCGATGGCTTGGCCGCTCGGTGAGTCGCTGTGGGCGTGTTCGAGGTACGACTGCGAGGCCACGACCGTCCACAGACCGAAGGGAGGGAGGGTTTCGCAATGATGTCTAGCCTTCTCGCCTTTTCGTCCCCTATAGCTTTCCAAAGCTTCAAGGTGGCCCCACGTCGCCACCAGAGCGCGTCATGCTTCCCATTCCTCCTCTCAACTCCTCGAGGCCTGAACAAAACAGAAGGGGTGTTGTGCAAGGATCTTGGGATCTTGCCCAATCAACTTGTTGCTCCAATCGGGGAGACGTAAGACTCGGGTTCGGGGGACTCGGGTGGTCTTACGGTGCCGTCAAGGAAATGACGACACCCAATCTGAAATCTGAGAAGCCCGTCAAAATCCAGGCTGGGCCCGTCAAACAGAGTCGGCAAACCCGAGCTCTGGCTAACTCGAGTCTTACGCTTCCCCGATTCAGAGGCGGTGGATGGCGGCCCCCAGAGGGGAGGTCCGAAACAGCCAGGGGGCGGAGTCTGAAGCGCGGACAGCGTCCGAACCCGACGGCCCTGGCATAGGATGCAATACGAGAAAAACTGTCTCATCACGGTGGTTGGCGTTTTAGGCACCCTCAGAATCTCCCCTAACCTTTCCCGGCTCACACGCGGAATACCGATTCACAGACAAATGTACCGCGCACACACACACTTTTGCGTCGGCGGCTAGGCAGAGTGGCTGCGCTGGCGGATGGGGCAAATGTAGGGCATTAAATTGCTAATTCAACCACGGTGCACCTGAGGAGGAGAGGGAAGGCCCGGCGCGGGCGGGAGGGAGGGACGCGCGCACAAACACACACACACACACAGGCACACACACACACTTCTTGGCGGTCGCTGCCTCGCGCGCAGCGTCAAGGTGGAGAGCGTCACCGAACGGGCGAGCGCGCGCAAGGAGCCGCTCACAGCGTGATAGAACTATAATGGGTCGACCAGCCAACGGCATACCTGGGAATGGGCAGGGAGGGTGAAGTGGAAGGAACGAGTAACGCCCAGGGAGTGGAGGCGCAATACGACGAGCGACAAGAACCAGCGGCGGCCGAGGCCGAGATGGCAACGCGGAGCAGCAAAAGGGCCGGACGGCGAATCAACGGGCTCGAGACAGCCGCGAACGCGCGCCCATGGCTTAGAGGGAACACACACACAGTACAGCGTAAAAAGCAAATGCAACTCACAACACAAACAGCGTTTCCGATAATGATTGTTGGCGGCGTGTGGGTCGCAACCTTCGTAAATCTGTCCAAGCCTCTTCCGACTTATTACACGCGGGATCAGTCAGGCTGCAACAACAAGATCATGGCACAACGAGGAAGAACGCACAACAAACAACGCCACAGTAAACGTAGGCTTCTGAAAACGGTTGTTGATGCTTTGGGCGCCGCATCGTGCCTGAAATCTCCAAACCCTTCACGACTCACGACGGATTCACAGCTCGAACTGACGCAGCAAACATCGAAGCTCGGAAGGACTGTTTGACCTTCAAATGTTGGAACTTCAACTAAAAACCATTATATGAAGGATACTTGGCAACCTGCCATGTGCCACACCGCTAAGGGCCGTCGGTATCGCTATCCGGTTCTGCAAGTGCCAACAGTTGTGTTTGCATCTCCAAGAGTGCGGTGGCCTCAAGCAGTAAGGAACGACGATATTATTTACATACGTATGTGTAGTTACAGGCGTATCCAGGCTATGAGCAAAGTAAGAGTAATTCAGCGACACTTACAGTATAATAGATCAAGAGGAGTAGAGAATACATGATAATAGGAGTAGAGTGTTGAGGCTTAGAGATGAGCAGAGCAAGTACGTATACTAGAGCAGCCTTGGCGCACGCAGGCTGGCCAGATCATGTTGTCATACGACTGCGGGCCCGAAACTGCCACGATTGAATTCTGCAAGCTCATGTTTGCAATCATCGCTACCATGCATTTTTGCAACATCGCTCAAAAACTCAATAATGTTGTCATGGTGTGTGTAACATGTAACCATGATGAAATCATGGAACGATAAGGTGATCAGAAATCGACTAAACCGCCAAAGCGAGCGGACGCAATCAGACATGTGCACCTAGTCAGCGTGCCCTCACGCCAACAACTCCTGCGCCAAATCTTTGAGGGCAGTGAACGAATTCCCGGCACCGTGCACGAAGCACACGGCGTCCTGGGTCACCTTGTTCTTGATCCTCTTGTTGCCCGAAAGGATTTCCACCTCAACGGGGATGCTCGCGTCAAGCTTCATATTGTGCAAGGACATCACCAGAGTGCCCGCGAAGTCGAGAGCCACCTTGTCGGTGTTACGGAGGTAGTACTGGTTGATCAAACGATTCTCAGTGTCGGCCCAACTGGGCATATCTGCAAGCATCTCTGCGATGTCCCCGACGGGTCCCATGATGAAACCCGGGTTTGCGAACTGATACTTGGGCGGACTGTTACAAACCCCAGTGGTGCATGCGGCATAAGTTGTGGCCCAATCGGCGGCAGCACTCAGATAACTCAGGGCCCCAGTCCTGGTTGCATCGATACCAGCGGTCGAGATGTCGTAATAATATCCGAGATCTTGATGAAAAGGGCTCACCTCGGCAGCCAAGACAATCGTCTGAGTGCCACCATTAGCCGTGATGATCTGATTATACTTCGACTGGATGGTGCTTTCATCGCACCCAGCAAACAAGACCTCGCCACTCGCATGGACGACCATCAGATCAGTATCGCTCTTCGTGGCCATCCACGCCTGCAGAGCAAAATACCTATTCTTTTCCCAACCCCAAACTGTCGTGGCACCTGTCGGGTTCTGCATGCCGTTGAGGTGCTTCACGGTTACGCCTCCGTCGCCTCCCATGCGGTAGCTCGGCGGTGGTTGGGTAGAATTTTTGGTCTCCGTGACCAAGATCCTGCGGATGGAGATCGTGGGTGAACCTCCACTCTGCTCAGCTGCTGTCTCGAGAGAGTCTATGGCCACCTCGAGGTCGTAGGCCGGCGCGAAGGGGTGCTCCGTGACGGTGCCGACGTCTCTGTCCGACGGGGTGTTGACAACAACGTCCCAGGGATTCGGCAAGAGCGGCTCCTCGTTGGCGATCACCTCTTCCGCAAGCTCGGTCATGAGGGCGAGCCCTTCGCCTGCGGAGTATGAAGAGAAAGATGGTGAGGACCAAAAGGACGGATTGGCTGAAAACAAAGAGGATGACGACGACGACGGCGACGAGGAGACTGAGAGGACGGCGACGCCGATGACAACGAGCAGGACGATTAAGGAGGATCTAGGAGTGGGAAGACCACGATAATCACGAGCATCACGATGGTGAGGAACGAGTGGAAGACGACGAAGATGGCATGCGACCGTGACGAATTCTTGAAATCTCTTCCGCGACCACCAAAGGGAACAACATGAATCTCTTCTGAAACTCCACGCCCATGGAAACCGAACCGTTATAGTATACGAGACGACCAGAACTGAACTCTGGTTTTGCCCTGAGGCACGATCTGGGGTGCCCTGAGGCCCCTTGAATTATTCGTCCTCAGGCCTGAACGAATGAAAATAGAGGGGGGCTGGACCACCGCGGTGTACGATGTTCCTAACTGATTTGCGTTTGCGTTTCAATCAGAACGTCCTCGGTGGTTTGGCTTTTCATGTTTGACAATATGGGCAGCCACTGGGGAAGGAACAGACAACACCAACAAACACAAAACCAACACTAACAACAACATCAGCAGCAACGACTACAGCAAGAACAGCAACAGCAACAGCACCAACAACAACAATCAATTTAAGACTGATCGCTTTTATCTGCTCGAGGGTCGTTCAACACTTATATCCCAAGCCCTCGACACTCGCCCTTCGTCTTCGATCGTAACCTCTTGGGGATATATGTCTTTCTTACCTGCATTGTGTATCTCGTGCAGCTCCTCAGGCAGGGGAAGAGAGGACGAATGGAACGACGGGACAAGATGGAGGGAGGAGGATGGAACACGAGCGAGAAAAGCAGGAGAGGGGCTAGGAGCAGAAAACACTTGGCAGAACAAGACGGGCAGATCGGGCGAGTAGACCCTAACGGGCGGGTCGAAGGCGGGCCCAGGCGGCCAGGTCGAGCAGGCGGGTTGCTGAAGCGTGCGTCGCACATGAATCGCGAGGACATCTAGAGTGATAGTGCGATTCACAAGTGAATCATGAGGGGTTCCAGAGCGAGAGCTTGGTTCCTGAATGTCGAAGGCGCGGCGTCTAAATACATTGGCGCGGCGTCTGAATAAATGGCGAGGAAGTCCCACGCGAGAGCGCCGTCCATGTATAAATTGTAAGGACGTGGGGGATGGAGCACGAGAGAGAAAAGCAGGACAGGGGCTAGGAACAGAAACCACGTGGCAGAACAAGACGGGCAGATCGGGCGAGTAGACCCTAGCGGGCGGGTCGGGAAGGCGGGCCCAGGCGGCCAGGTCGAGCAGGAGGGTTGCTGAAGCGTGCGTCGCGCATGAATCGCGAGGACATCTCGAGCGATAAAACGATTCCCAAACAAAATCATGAAGAACTCCATAGAGAGAGGCCGTCATTCCTGAATGTCGAAGGCGCGGCGTCTGAATTAATGGCGAGGAAAACCCACGCGAGAGCGCGATCCCTGTATAAATTGTAAGGGCGTCTCACGCGAGAGCCCGAGTTCGGAATAACTTGTGAGGACGTGCCAGGCGGGAGCCGTTGATTTCGCTGTAAACTGGGGGCGGGGGGCGCAATTTGGTGAGCCCTCGCATTCCCTTGTGAAACAAGAGGGTGCGAGCCCCAGGAAGGGCACTTCAATTGAAAAATACAATGTGCCCTGGAGGGGGGATCAACAATTATTATTATTATCATTATCATTAGTATTATTCAGAAGTGGGTGTTCAACAACAACAACAATAACAACAACATCAACATCAACAATCGCAACCACGAAAAGGAACATACACACACATGGTTGCGCGGTCATCGGCGGCTGACCACAAAAACGTAGCCTCCAGGCAGCCCGAGGCAGTTTCAGATGTCCTCCAAAGGCCCCCAAGAGGCCCACAAGCGTCTGCCGAGAAGCTTCCAAGAGGCCTCCAGGAGACGAATGAAGGGAAGATCAGTGTTCCAAGACCTCGCCGTTTTGCGAGGCGACTCAGGCCTCAGGATGGTAAGAGCACGGCCCACGATCAGCCTCAAAGTAGCCCAAGACGGTCGACCGAGCCCCCCCCCAGACCCTTCGAGATGTCTCCGAGACGGCCGAAGATGGCTTGGAGGAGGCCTCGAGCCCGCCAGAACGGTCTCAGGTATCATCCAGACGGCCCCAGACAGCTCCAGGTGGCCCCAACTGCCCTGGGAGGCTTCCGAAAGGCCCCCAGGAAGCCAACATCTGCCAACAACCGACGGAAAGCCATAGGCTTTTGAAGGTCTCGGAAGCCCCAGACAGCTTAACACATGGTCCCCAGAAGGGCCCCTAAGGGCCCGAACCCTGTGGATCACATGTCGAAGCCGTGGAGGAGTCGTTGGGTCATCTTGGGTTGGCCTTCAAGCGTGCTTGCCAGAGGCCGGATGGAGGCCGAAGTGCGCAGGGAAAAGCACAATTCCGGAGGGCGATTGTAATGAGAGGGGGGAGTCGGTCCTTGAGAGATCACAGACACTTAGCATTACAAGGTTCAATGCTCGCGCAGGCTCGGTTGGTGGATGTCTTTGTCATTTTGCCTCGTAAGCGCGCTCGACTGCCCGAAAGCTATATTCGGCCGTCTCGGAGCCGTCTTGAAGGGACTTTGAGGATCCAGATGATGACCGTCTCGGGCGTTCCCCGGGCGGCCTTGACACGGCCGTTGCGGGAACATCCTGAGGCCTCGAAGGCTCCTCGTCAGCGATGCGGCGAGATCTTGAAAAGCAGTGATATTCCTGTGGCTGTTGCATGATGTTGGCCTCTTGGGAGCCTCATGGAGGCCTCTCCTCTCCAAGCCGTCTTGGGACCGTCTTGTGGTCTCTCGGGCGGTCTGGAGGCCGTCTGGGGCCGTCTGGGCGGGCTCCAGGGCCGTCTTGGGGCCCTCTGGGGCCGTCCTGGGCGCTCTCTTGGATGGTCCCCGGGATCCCCGGTCCACCCACTGAGGTTTCAAGCACCTGGTTTTGGTCCCCAGGACGCCTGCGCCGTTTTTCGAATCTCTCTCTCTCTCTCTCTCTCTATATATATATATATAGATACATCCATCCATCCATCCATCCATCCATCAATCCATCCATCCATCCATCCATCCATCCATCCATCCATCACGCATGCATACATACATACATGCACATCCACACATGCATACATGCATGCATGCTTACCTACGTATGTACGTACGCACGCGCGTACATACGTACATATGTACATACATACGTACCTACCTGCCTACCTGCCTACCTACCTACCTACCTACCTACCTACATACATACATACGTATACATACATACTACATACACGTCGGTCGAAAGCAGTAGGTCGACACATGAAGTGGAAAGGCGTTGAAAGTAGACCAGGCTTCCGCACGTTCCCTGGAGAGGAGGAAAGAGGGGACACCACTCGACCCTCAAAAGAGGAGGGCGCCCAAGCAGATTGGGACTCGGGCATCGAAGAGTAGCGCCTTTCAACGGCCGACTGGGATATTTTTGTTATATATATATATATATGTATGTATATCGGGAGGGCGACGAGGGACCGAGGGAGAAGATGAGGAAGACGAGGCCGAGGGGGAAGCAACGACGAACCCAAAAGCGCAGAAACGACAACGCGGGAGGACAGGAAACGAAAGAGGAGGCGACATAACGACAAGACAAGACGACAAGAGGCAACGCAATAATGACGCGACGCGTGTAGTTACCACTACTGCAATTCAAACAGTGGCTGCGCGCGGGCGGAACCGGAAGAGCGACTGGGAGGGAGGGAGGGGGGCAGGAGCGGAGGGCACGCGGTAGGGACGCGAGGACGACGCGGAGGACAAGGAAGTGAAGGACAATGAGAGGGTGGAGAGGATCTCGTCACGTGATGCGAAGTTCCCTCCTCCTCCTCCTCCTCCCCTCCTCCTAAGGAGAGGGTAAACTCGAGTGAAGACAAATCAAGAATCTCTGACAACTGGCGGCTCTGGAAGATGTCTCAGGCGCCGCAGCCTTCTCAGAGCTTTGCGGAACGCTCTGGAATGGAGTTCATAGATTTATCCTCGTCCTAGCCCCGTCCGTCCTCCTCCCACTCCTCCTCCTCCTCCTCCTCCTCGGTCGGATCCTCGCATCACGTGACGGATCCAAGCTGCCAGCAATGAGAGGGTGGGGGGGCAGAAGAAAGATAAAGGAACTGGACTACAAAGGCGGGACACGACGGAGGCGACGCCTGAGACGGCGGCTGCCGTCGTCGTCCCGCCGGCTCCTGCACTGGCAGCTCCTGCGCCGGCCGCCGTGGGGGTGCCGTAGGCCTTGATGCGCTTTGCTCCCAAGTAGCCCCCTGTGGGGCCACAACTGGCTGTGTCCGCCTTGGTGTAGGTAAACCGGATGGACCTTACACCAGCCGTGGGCGTTAGCGAGAAGGCCTCCTCCTGCGGGTTGTCCGTGCTCACGTTTTCAAAAACAATGTGCTGCGTCGACAGTACCGTGCCGCTGGTAGACTTCAGCTCCACGTCCATCTCTTCGCCCTGATCGACCGGCGAATACCGTTGGCGGTAAGTCACAATATCCACAGTATACTCGGCTGGCAAAGTCAATTCGATCCATATCCCTACGCAGCCGCCCAGCTTGCCAATTGCCCCCTCGTTGTCCGCTGACCAAACGTATGAGGTGTCACTGGGCGCGTCTGTCCAGTACGCGTCGTTACTGTCCACGAAGACATTGCTGCAAACCAAGGGAGAACCCGTGTCGGGAGCATACTCGCTTATCGCCGTGCAGGTCATGCCCGTGATTTCTGCCGACCTCAACGACGATGCCGTGATCAACTGCGATGCTGGGATACGCGACGCATCGCTTACAGCACGTGGCCAGTCCAGCGCGTGCGAGCGCGCAAAGCAACATGCCACCGCTGTGACAACAAACTTCGCCATCAAGATCAACAAGGACTGTGGATGTTTAGTGTGTATAATCAGATTCAAGATTCGAACAACTGTCCCTGGTCTCGACCCAGAATCTTCGGCGCGCGTGCTTCGAAGCCCCGTGCGGCGTCTTGAAGCAGTGTGGGGCCCAAGCTCCCTGCGTAGGTGCCCTCCTCGGGCCCCCTTGGGCAGTCCCTTTCCACCTCCACATCCACATGCTGCTTTCCTCATGCTCCTCCTCCTCCTCCTCCTCCTCCTCATCCTCCTTCTCGTCCTCCTCCTCCTTCCTTCTCGTCCTCCTCCTCCTTCCTTCTCGTCCTTCCTCCTCTCTTTCCTGCTCATCCTCAGGCGGATTTTGGGGGAAGACTCAAACATGGTCAACATATGCAAAACTAATAATCAGCAAAGAATCAAACAAGTCATCCCCAGACCATGTTCTGACTATGTTTGAAGACTTTTCCTGTAGAGAGGGACGTGCCCGACTTGACTCTTCCCCTGATGTGTGTCCGTTCTCTGGGTCCAGGCTCCCTGGGAGCAGCAGGAGCACCTGACCTTGGAGCACCAGGAGCACCTGGAGCACCTGGAGCACCAGGAGCACCTGCAGCACCTTGGAGCACCAGGAGCACCTGACCTTGGAGCACCAGGGGGGGGAGGGCCTGGGAGCACCAGGAGCACCTGACCTTGGAGCACCTGACCTTGCATCCGCCGTGCTTCGGGCCACCTCTCGAGAGGAGGGCAGGCAGTGCCCCTGCCATGGTCTTTTAAAGCAGCCTGACGCACACCCGGAGCAGCGGCCCCGTCGCCGCACAGGGAGCCAATGTCGGGTTGACCCAAGAGGGGCTCCAGCTGAAAGGGGGTGGTGCACCAGATTCGGGGCAAGTGTATTGCAAATGTACTGCGCTGGAGAAGGGTATTGCCCCGCGTTGCAAAAAGGTGTACCTCACGCGAACGTCCATACATACATTTGCGCCCCGAAGCGTACTGCACGCCCCAGACGTACTGCAAGGCCACAATCCGATTGCACCAGATCGAACTATTGCACCGCCCCCTCGTCGCTGGACCCCCCCCCTTGGGCCACCCAAACAACAACCACGGCCCTCGCCACCACCGCCCCCCCCGAGCTCCGTCACGCCGCCACTGTGCCGCGGGGTGGCGACCAGGGCGCGCGGCGGGGCGCACGCGCGGCGGGGGGGGGCTCCCCGCGCCTGCGGGGGCGCGGCCGCCGGCGGCGCCTCGCGCGGGCGGCCCGCGGGCGGGCACGGGCTCTGGGCGGTGCGACTCTGCGGAGGAGGAGGAGGAGGCGGAGGCGGAGGAGGAGGACAGGTCGCCTAAGCCCTTCGGAGAAACCCTCCAGCCCCGAGGCCGCCCCCTGTGGGAAGCGGAAGGATCGGGGAGACCTCAGACTCGGGCCCGGGGGGCTCGGGAGGGTCGGACGGGGCCATCCCGAAAAGGAGGAGTCCCCATCTGGGATCTGGCGCGAGCACCCGCTGCAGGCATGCCGCGAAAGCTGGGCTGTCAAGATACAAGACCCGCTCGTCCAGAAACGTCGGCAAACCCGAGACCCGGCGCACTCGAGTCTTACGCTGCCCCGAACCAATACTTTATGTGCCCTCCTCAGAGGCGCGCCCCTCCTCAATCCGTGCACTCCTCCTCCGCCTCAACCCGTACCCTTCCCCCTCCTCCCCTCCCTCTTCCTCACCCCTCCCTGGGAAAACAACAAGACACCGATGCCGCTAATCCCCAGGACTCCCAGGGGCGCGCTCAGCACAGGACTCCAAGGAGGCTCCGGCCGCAGCGACGCAAACTTTCCAGGACGGTCAGCGGTTAGGGAAACAGACAATGACATTGATACAAGAACTCTGAGGTCCGCGCGGATTTCGCGGATCGGCGCTGGGGCCCCCTGGCGGCGCCGCCGCTGCGTGCTCCGTGCGCCAGGGAGGGGGTCCAGCCCGAGAGATCTGCGTGGACCTCCGAGTTTCTATGTTTATGTCCCTGTTCGTTCCCCTAGCGGTGTTGGCACCTTCTCTTCACCTGACTTCCACTGCCCCCCCCCCCTCCCCTCGATGGACCGCTCCGACGTCGTGGACGTCTCTCGGAGCGTGGATCCCCGACGGCCCTGACCCCGCCCCGTCCCCCAAGACCAGCTTTGCGTCCCGAGAGCCGTGGTTCGACGGTCTCCCGGGGCCTGGCGAGGGCCCACGGAGGCCGAAAGTTACCCCCAACGACAGGACGGCGTGGCGTCCTCACGGCGAGAGTGGAGGAGAAGAAAGCGCCATAAACATTAACGTCTGGCGCTCCGCACGGATTTCTTGGATCTGCGGCGCCGCCGGAGGGGCCCAGCGGATCCAGGAAATCCGCGCGGAGCGCCACAAGTTTCTGTTCATGGCGTGTCTTTTTTCTTGGGGAGCGGAGATGGGGATGCGCAGAAGCCACCGGGAACTGCGTGAGGGCTGCCTGTGCGCATCCCTCGTGGAACGCTTCCACGTCGGAGCGCTTCTCACCCTCCTCCCCTCGCGCGGCCGCCCTCGTCGTTTTCCTTCCTCTTGCACGCCGGACAATTCGCCTGTGGGTTGCCCCGATTAGCCTCGCGCTGGTGCGGACTGCCTCTGCATCGGCCACCGACGAAAAAGTCTGTGCTCATCCCGCAGCCGCACCAGGAGGTAGGGAGTGCTGGATGGGAAGAGAGCGGGGACCAGGACCAAGATTGAGCGCGGCATCATCGTGCCGATCTTGGTCAGCGACGATCTTGGCCCGCGTCGATTCACGGACCATCCTCGCGCATCGGTGACTGCCGACGTGGACCCATGACCAAGATCAGCACCCAAAAGATCCCGCGACATTGTTGTCATGGTCCCCATGTTTCGTCTCACGAAGTGTCCCCCTCAATCGATCCTCGGCGGCGAGCGAGGGGGGGAAGTAACAAGGACAAGGCCTTCTAACAAGGCGGCGAAGCTGCTCAGAGCCCCCCCAGGCTTCTGACAAGTGCTCTGCGTCTCCGGGGAGATACCTCCGGAGACATCTCAAAAGCCGAGGGACTTCCGACCCTTCTGAGAAGACCCGCAACGCTAAATCGACGCCAATCCACGCTAGCCGACGCTGAATCGGCGCTAGCCCATCGACTCCCAGACGCTAATGGACGCTGATCGACGCTATAGACGGAATAACTCGGGTATTCAAGGCTCCCATTATGATGCTCCAATCTACTTTAGCCCTAACCACCAGAAAGAATTTCGAGCACAAAGGAAGTCCCGAACTGTGCGGGTTTTCACGTGTCGGGCCATGGGAGGCAATGCTCGTTCGACACTGTTTCGCTACTGTTCTGAGTGCTCGAAATTACTTCTGGGATGTGGTTCTCAAGTACGATGGGAACAACATGAGGCTCCCATGATTTGCCACCGAACGAGAAGCACCCCCAATAATTGCCCAAACATAATCAAACATGATCAAACAATTATCAAACATCGCCCCTAAGACAATTCTGCTACTATTTCTGGATATCCCCCCTGTAGATGGACACGCCCGACGACGACGACGACGCCGACGCCGACGCCGACGCCGACGCCGACGACTACGACGACAACGACGACGCCACCGCGGCCGCGCGCGGGGGGCCGCGCCTGCGGGGGCCGCGCCGGCAGGGGCCGCGCGCGGGCGCGCGCCGCTCCTGCGCGGGGCGCCGAGGGGGAGACGGCGGCCGCGGCCCCGTCGCCCCCCCCTGGCCAAGCCGTGCGTGTGCAGCAGGTGCTCGACCACGAGAAGCATTCCTCCTCCTCCTCGTCCTCCTCCTCCTCTTTCTCCTCTTCCTCCTCCTCCTCCTCCTCCTCCTCCTCCTCCTCCACTTACTGCTCCGCCTCCTCCTCCTGCTCCTCCTGCCCCATCGGTCTGGGTCAGGGGTGCGGCTCGCAGGCCCCGCAGTACGGTACGACAGATTCGTGTCGTGTCGGCTCAAGCGTTGCTTCCTGACACCGCGAGGATCGTTGAACCTTGAACGATCGGTCGTTTCCGACATGGCAGATCGTTCAACGTCGACCGATTCTGGGTCGCTGGTGGCGTTCAACGTGGAACGCCTGCGGCGGGGTCGCCGCCAGTCGACACGACGCGAACCTAACGTACAGTAGGGGCTCGACTTCAAGAAATCTTCCACGAGAAACCCCACCCTGAGACCCCAGGACGTCCTTTGGTTTTTGGTGTGGGGTCGTCACGCTGCTTTCCAGAGCAGAGCCATCGAAACCCAAGAGAGACCCAGGGCACCCTGGAGACAAGCAGGGTGTTTCTTGGCATGGGCCTCCACTGTGCAGCGCAATTTGGTTTCTTCGGCGGTGGGCAAGGGGGGGGGAGTGAGAGGGAGCAGGCCCTCTCGCAAGGCGGCGGGGCCTCTCAGTAGAAATCCTACGAATCCGAAAGAATCCTAGGGCATCCTAGGTCATCCTAGGAATCCTAACGAATCCTAGGAATCCTAGGAGGCGGGGCTTCCGAGCTCGACTGCACGCAAGAGTGGCCTTGGGTAAGAGTGACCTTTGGTGCGCGGCTCTGCGGGGGCCGCGGGGGGATCAAGCACAAGCGCGCAGTACGCTACCCATTACCGCATCGCCTGCGTCCATCGGGGGACCCTGGTGGGCCCGCACCGACAGCTCCTCTGGCGAAGGGTCCTTCCTGCTTGTGCTCGACAAGCCTTCTGAGAAGGCCCGCCCCTTCTCATTCCCCCCCGGGCTCGCCGCCGAACAGAAGTATGCACGTGGCGGATTTCGGAAACCCTGAATCCAAGAAACGCTTTCATCTCTTGGGGGCCCATCTTTTACTTCCGCCGCCTTCCGCCCGCCCTCCGCCGACCTTCCGCCCGCGGAGGCGGCCTCGCTTTACTTCCGCCGACCGTCTGCTGCCTTCCGCGGCGGAAGCTTGGCCACGCGCAGAGGGGGGGTATGGTGGGAGGGGGGAAGGCTTCTTCGAAGAAGCCTGCCCCCCTCCCCCCAAATTTCCCCCCTCTGCGCTTGCCCGAGCAGAGTCGATCCTCGAAGGCAAGGCCCTTCCTGGCACGCCTCAAGCCGATGAGTGCAGACGCACGAGCACGGCACGGCACTGGCCAAGAGCGGGCGGCACCCAGAAGGCACCCAGAAGCTCGGTACGGCGCGTCGGCACCACGAGCGCGGCTCGGCACGGCTCGGCCGAGCGCGGCGGCACCTCGGTTTGTATGCAGGCGGCGCATGCACACGACCACCGTGCCGGGCCAGGGCCATCCTGGGCCCTGGCATGGTGCCTACGCCGCCTCGCCGAGGCCACGAGGGTCTACACACCATGGTGAATCTCATAGTGGTCCTGGCCAGATGCGGTGGTGGCGTAAGTTCTGTTGCCCCCATCGTACTTGAGGACCACATCCCAGAAATACTGTCGAGCGCCCAGAAAAGTATCGAAACAGTGTCGAACGAGTATGGCCCCCAAGGGTCCGACGCGCGAACCCCCACCAAAGTCAGTCATTTCGTGGTGCTCCAAATTCTTCCTGGTGATGAAGGCTAACAAAAATTAGATCGGGCATGTCCCTATACGGGCGGATTTTGAACGACAAATAAAGAATGCCCCAAAATATTTAACAATCGTCAAAAATAGTCGGAACATCGTTCCCGGACTATTGTTTGACTATTTTTCAATTTTCCTCCTGTAGACGGACAGGCCCGACTCAAGGCTAAAATAGGTCGGAGCATCATAAGTGTACAGATGTTTTTTTCGGATTTGTGCCCCAAGAATCATAGCACCGCACGGCACGACACGCGGGCGGGGCACGGCACGTGAGCGGGGGGGGCCAAGAGGGGGGCGCCCCCGAGGGGGGGGGGGCGCACATCGTGGCCGACGGCATGTACGAGGCCCAGGGGGGGGACAGGCACGTAATGAAATAGGACGAGGCGCCATGAACTCTGAGGAAACATCATGGCCCACGCCATGATATCCACTCCCAACCTAGTCATCTCCCCCCTCTTTGCCGCCCCCGACACATGAGCGACATGCTGCTCGCATTCTGGAAACCGGGCGCGGCACGGCACAACACGCGAGCAGGCCACGTAACGGTAGGCGGGCACGGCGCGGCACGGGCGGCACCTCGCCCGCATTTTCCGATGGCCAGCGTTTTCTCTATTCGGCGTTTCGACACGGCACGCCTGGCACGCCACGGTGAGCGTTTTCTCTATTCGGCGTTTCGACATTGGGCGGAAGGGGGGGAGAGATGGGAGGGGTCTGGCTCCAGACCCCTGCTTAGTGCGACTGTTTGCAAGAGTGCTGAGGGGTGTGGCGAAATGGGCGTGGGTGACGCATGCGGGTGGTGGCACTGGCGCCGCCTTCGGTGGAGCCCTATGGGGCCACGAAGCGCGTGAGGGGTGAGCTGGAATGGGTGTGGGTGACGCATGCAGGCGGCGGCACCGGGGCCTTCGGTGGAGCTCCCTATGGGGCCACCAAACGCGTGAGGGGTGTGCCGAAACGTGCGTGGGTGACGCATGCGGGCGGTGGCACTGGGGCCTCCGCTGGAGCTCCCTATGGGGCTACGAAATGTGGGAGGGGTGTGACGAAACCAGTGTGTGCTGGAATGGGCGTGGTTGGTGCATGCGGGCGGTGGCACCGGGGACTTCGTTGGGGCTCCTTTTGGAGCCACGAGGCGCGTGAGGGGTGTGCTCGAAACGGGTGTGGGTGACGCATGCGGGCGGTGGCACTGGGGCCTTCGGTGGAGCTCCCTATGAGGCGAAACGTGTAAAGGGTGTGCCAAAATGGGTGTGGCTGACGCATGCGGGCGGTGGCACCGGCGCCTTCGGTAAAGCTCCCAATGGGGCCACGAAGCGCGTGAGGGGTGTGCTCGAAACGTGCGTGGGTAACGCATGCGGGCGGTGGCACTGGGGCCGCTGGTGGAGATCCCTATGGGGCCACGCAACGTGTGAGGGGTGTGACAAAATGGGCGTGGGTGGCGCATGCGGGCGGTGGCACTGGCGCCGCTGGTGGAGCTCCCTAGGGTGCCACCAAACGCGTGAAGGGTGTGCCGGAATGGGCGTGGGTGACGCATGCGGAAGGTGGCGCCAGGGCCTTCGCTGGAGCTCCCTATGGGGTGTACAGAAACGTGCGTGGGTGACGCATGCGGGCGGTGGCACTAGGGCCTTCGGTGGAGTTCCCTCCCTATGGGGCCACGCAACGTGGGAGGGGTGTGCCGAAATGCACTGGGACCTTCGTTGGAGCTCCCTATGAGGCCACAAGACTCTGTACTGGGTGGTGGCTGACGCATGCGGGCGGTCCCACTGGGACCTTCGGTGGAACTTCCTACGGGGCCATGAAGCGCTGTAGTGGGTGGTGGTGGCTGACGCATGCGGGCGGTCCCACTGGGACCTTCGGTGGAGCTCCCTGTGTGGCCACGAAACGCTGTACTGGGTGGTGGCTGACGTATGCGGGCGGTGCCACTGGCGCCTTCGGAGGAGGAGAAGGAGAAGGAGGAGGAGGAGGAGGAGGACCTTCGGTGGCATCCTCCAGGACGCGCAGCGGTGCCGGCAGTCCTCCTCGGACTCGCCCACTCCCTCGCGCGCGAGGAGGGCGCTGTCGTGGAGGCTGGCGAGCCATCGAGGCCCTGTCGGCTATGAACGGGCGATTGGGGGTCGCGCAGTGGCGTTCGGGTCATAGCTCGGCTCTCCGGCGGCCGTTCGGGACCGTCCCAGCTTTCTGCGAACGCCATCGGCGAGGCGCAGCCGCTGGAAGTCATCCCCAGGCTGGAAGGCAGCCGAGAACCGACGAAAACGTTTGATAACCTCGAACCTCGAACCCCTAACGTTGCCCCTGAACCTTGCTCGCCTCCCCCCCCCCCCGGCGACGAGGGAGCCGCTACGGATGGGGAGGGACGTAGGAACAAGGAACCGCGACACCATCACCACCAGGGACCACCAGCGGGAGAAGCCAGTGGGAGTCCCCCTGGTGGTGTGATTCCCCCCTCTCGCTCGATACACCCCCTGTTCCCAACTCGGGGAGGCATCGTGGACCTCGTCGCTGGAGGTGCCCCTCCTGGTGGTGGTGGTGTCGCTCCTCCTTCCCCCGAAAACCTTGAATTTCAAACCTGCACTGGCTGCCCCTGACAGGTGGATGAGAAGAGAAGTGGAGGAGGAGGAGGAGGAGGAGGAGGAGGAGGAGGAGGAGGAGAAGGAGAAGGAGAAGGAGGAGGAGGAGGAGGAGGAGGAGGAGGAGGAGGAGGAGGATATATATATATATATATATATACACGATCGATCATAATGATCCTGGATGAAACAGTGGCCGGCCAGGGCGGCGCATCCCCTTGGATCGGGGCCGCTGACGCCACCTGGCCAGGCGAGCTCGACAATGGCCGGGCGAGAGGCGGGGGAGCAGAGGCGGCGGGTCTGCGAATCACCATGTCGCTGTGGACGGGACGGCCGCGGGCCGCGGGCGCCGCGCTTGCCCCGCGCGCTCTCTCTGCCCTCTCTCCCCGCTCCTTATCACAGGAACAGGAACCAGGGAGGAGGCCTCGAGCTATCCTGGAAAAAATCTGGGCTCCAGCTTTCGCGAGCTTGGTCCCGGCTTTGTCATAGCCAGTGCCATCGCCGACCAGATCGCTGGATATTTCGCTGAGGATGTTCAAGTGCCATCTGTTTCTTTTGCCGATGCCGTCACGCGCAAGTGTCAGAAACATCTCTGATATGTTATGGCCGATGTGACGGAAAAAGAATGGAAGCGGCCATCCCGACCGCCAGTTGCTCGCACTCGTATTTCTGCTCGGCAGAAGCTTGCCCAGGCGGCCGCGGCTACGGAGCATACGTGTCCCATTATTTGTGGCGACTTCTCTCAATGCAAGGCTTGTGGATGTTCGGCCTCGGCGAAGCATATCGCCAATTTCTTAGCGACGCCATGTCATCCTATGGAGCGGACTGGGGCGATTTTCCGCCCGTCCGCTCAGGTGTGTGTGCGGCGCCGCGAAGAGGAGGAGGAGGAGGAGGAGGAGGAGGAGGAGGAGGAGGAGGAGGAGGAGGACGTGGAGGAGGGAGGAGGACGACGAGGAAGGGAGGATGAGGACAAGGGGGAGGAGAAGGAAGGGAGTGAGGAGGACGAAGACGCTCCTCCCTCCTCCAGCAGGAAAGCGGGGCTCCCGCGCCCGAGGCGCTGCTCCCGGAGGAGTCGGAGCTGAAGACGGGGGCCGGGCGCGCTGGCTGCCTCGCCACGGCGCGCGCCTGGGCGGCGGGCTCGTCGTGTCTCCGGCTCGTGTGGCAGCTCGGACTCAGGACCCCCCTCGACTCATGAGGCAATCACGACGGGAGGTCTTTGTCTGCTGTTGGCCCCAAGGGACCCCGACTGGGCCTCGGGACCGTCGAACAACGGCTGAGGATGAAAAGCGGGTCCCGGGGAATGTAGAACATCGGCATCAGGAACTTGAATCTCGAGGATGGCGAATATCGACATCAGGGAGTTGAAAAGCAGGGCCGACAATTCCGCCCTACTGTCAGCCCGTATCATAAGTACGCGCGATAAGGATGCAGGGGCCTTGGAAGGCCATGTCGAGACTTTGCGAGCGGGGCGCGGCCAGCGAAACCGGCAAAATATTGGCCGAAGGGGAAGGGTGCAAGGGCAACCCTTGAGGGTCGTCTCTCCTTTCTATGCGGGTCGACTGTACATACAAGACCGCCAAACGTGTATGGCGGGTGCAGCGCTTGCGGGCACGTCCTAGAAGAGGGGTGTCCGAGCGACGGGTGGGCGCAGATCACGGCCGCGGGCGCGCGCGCGAATCTTTGGAGTACGACCCCGATGAAGCACTAGGCTTGCCAGAAGAGTGCGGCACTCCACTGACTGCAGGCGGCAGCGTGGCACGTGAAGACGGAGACGGCAGCGCGCACGAGCACTACGGCCGCCAATCCCAGACCCGTGCGCGGGCGGGGGGAGAGCAGAGTGCGCCTGGACACGGGAAAAGGGGGGGGGCCCATGGGCTCTGAGGAAACCTCGTGGCCCCGGCCGTGGGATCCCCCCCCCCCGCCCACGGCTGACAGAGGGCACGCTGGACAGGGAAGGAAACGCCTCCTGGACACCAGAAGGGCCTGGGTGCACGATTCGCGCCGGAGAATCAGCCATGAAAGGACCCAAGGAAGCTCGAGTCCCTTCCGAACACAAACTGCTCCTTCTTTCAGCGTCTTGACTGTAGCCACCACCCCTCTCGGCCTTCCCTGACACACGTATGGCGGATCCGGAGTCAGGGTGGGCCGTCATTGGACAGCCCTATGGGCACGAGAATGGCCTGGGGAACCAGTGGAATGGCACGGAACCCCGCGGCGCCGCCCCCCCTGGGCCCCCTTCTCTTCAAGGCGACACGGACGGCTGCGGCGACGACGACGACGACAACGACGACAACGACGACGGACGGCGGCGGACGACGTCGACGGCGAAGGACGACGGCGACGACGACGACGACGACAACGACGACGGACGGTGGCGGACGACGACAGACGGCGGTTTCGCCTCGGCCCCGGCGTCGTCGAGCCAAGAACTTCGACGTGGACCCCTGGAGGTCTGCTGGATCCCTTCTCTGGGACAAGTTCTGGATCCCGAGCCGTCCTTTGACAGCCTCAGGACCAAGTGGGGCTCTTACAAGAGAAACAGGCAGCAACAACAACAATCACACCAATCACGACATCACCAACAACAGCAACACCAGCAACAACAACAGTAACAGCAACAACAATCACACCAACGAGGAACACACACACACAAACACCATCAACAACAACGGCAACAACAATAACAGCGACACCAACACAAACACCAACAGCAACAACAGCAAATACGACGACGACAACAACAATAACAACAACAACGACAACAACAACCACAACAACATCAAGAATGCTAGCAACAACAACAGCAGCAGCAACAACAACAACAACAACAGCAACAACAATCAAAACAACAACGACAACAGCAACACCAACAACACCAACACCAACACCAACACCAACAATAACAACAACAGCAACAACAACAACAGCAACAACAACACCAGCACAAAAAAAACAAACATAACAATTACTCCGACGGAAGGACCCCGCATGATAATCTGTTTTGCGTGCCCTTTTCCCTTTCCTCCTGGCCATAGCAAACAGTCTCCTCTCGCCCTCTCCTCTGCCCTCTTTTCCCTCCTTATTCTATGTATCCCTTCCCCCTCTTTCTACCTCCCCCTCCTCCTTCTCCACCTCCTCCTCATCATCGCCCTCCCCCAACCCCTCCCCTTCCTCATCTTCCTCTTGCCGCTTCTCTACGTGCACCTCCCCCTCCCCCTGGTCGGGGCAAGCAAGTCGATGTTCCTCGGCGCCGTCGCCGCCTCGGCCAGCACTGACGCGTTCTCTGATGGCCGCGTCGCGCAGCCGTTGGGACAACCACGCGGGCCAGGCTGTCGGGACAACCCCGCGAGCTGTTGGCGCGCAAGACCAAACCGTTGGGACAACCCCGCGGGCTTCGAGCGGGGCGCAGCCACGCTCAGGCGGGAGGCGGCACGAAACCCAGCTTTGCCCGGGAGTGGTGTTCTGGGAACACGAAGAACACGAAATGGCGCACAGTTGGCTCCGGGCATTCAGAATGTGGCCCGGGAGTGGTGTTCGGGGAGCACGAAGAACACGAAGTGGCTTACAGTTGGCTCCGGGCATTCAAAATGTGGCCTGGGAGTAGCGGTCTGGCAGCGCGAGAGCCCAAAAGTGGCGACGGTTACAAGAATTCGATGACCCGCTCGGATTAATAATATGATCCGCGGGCCCCATAGGGAGGGGGCTGCCGCCTGAGACTTCCTCGCAATTCACTCACAGACGAGGCTCCCACATGAGACGTCCCCCATATTCAGGCGTGTGGAGCCCAAAATTGACGACAGCTACAAGAATTTGATGACCCGCTCGGCTTAGTAACATGATCTGCGGGCCCGGTAGGGAGGGGGGTCCCGCCTGAGACTTCCTCGCAATTCACTCACAGACGAAGCTCCCGCCTGAGATTTCCTCCGTATTCAGGCCTGAGGAACCCAAAACTGATGACGACAGTTACACGAATTGGATGACCCGCTCGGATTAGTAACATGATCTGCGGGCCCCATAGGGAAGGGGGTCCCGCCTGAGACTTCCTCGCAATTCACTCACAGACGAGGCTCCCGCCTGATACTTCCTCCAAATTCAAGCCTCAGGGGCCCAAAAGTGACGACAGTCACAGGATTCCGATGACCCGCTCGGATTAGTAACATGATCTGCGGGCTCCATAAGGAGGGGGCCCTTGCAGGCATTCCCGGTGTTCTGGGAGCACGAAGAACACGAAGTGGCCTACAGTTGGCTCCGGGCAATCAAAATGTGGACTGGGAATGGCGTCTGGCAGCGCGAGAGCCCAAAACTAGCGACAGTTACAAGAATTGGATGACCCGCTCGGATTAGTAACATAATCCGCGGGCCCCATAGGGAGGGGGCTCGCGCCTGAGACTTCCTCATCATTCACTCACAGACGAGGCCCAAGGCGAGCGAGTGAGTGAGTGAGTGACTGACTGACTGGTGATGATGATGATGATGATGATGATGATGGTGGTGGTGATGGTGATGATGATGATGATGATGATGATGATGATGATGATGATGATGATGATGACCATCACACTCTCCCACGCGCACACGCATCATCATCATATGTGAGTGCTGATGAGTCAGTGAGTGAGTGAGTGAGTGAGTGAGTGAGAGAGTGCGTGAGTGTGTGAGGGATGATGAGTGAGTGAGTGAGGAATGAGTGGTGATGATGATGATGGTGGGTTCCTGTTCCTGCGCGGGGTGTCCAGAGAAAACAAGAACCCCACTTTGGATGTGGGGAACAATAGCAACAAAAACAACAATCACACCAACAACAACAGCAACAACGACGACGACGACAACACCAACACCATCAATGACAACAACACACAAACAGCATCCCTCCTTTTTTGTAGCGAATCGAAGAGATCTGGATTTCGCTACTCCACCGGCCCTCTCACAAAGTCCTTTATGGCCTGAAGTTGAAGGGAATCCGGACGTGCCGACGAGAGCTCTCCCGGACGAGCAGCGGCATCGGCTCCTCCTCCCCCCCCGGAAAACCATCCGCCGCGATCTTTGCTCGTGGCTCGAGGGGTCTGGTCTGAAAGGGTTGCCGTCCGTAGGCGGCGGCGGCGGCGAGAAGTTCTCGCTGCCGCCGCGCACAGATGTCCTTCAAAGACGGCCGTCGTTCCAAAAGCGTTAGGTCGGGCATGCCTTCCTACAGGCGGATGTCGGAGGAACACTGGAAAATAGTCAAAAACGTATTTTAAAAAACATGTCCTAGGGAAATCGTGCCCAGACTATCGTTTGACCACGTTTGTATAATGGGCCTGTTTCCCACCACCACCACCACCACCACCATCACCACCATGACTTGGAGAGAGCAGGGTTCCTCCTCCTCCTCCTCCTCCTCCTCCTCCTCCTCCTCCTCCTCCACCTCCTCCTCCGCCTCCTCCTCCCCCTACGGCCGCCGCTGCGGCAGCAGCGGGGGCGCGCACCCGTGCTCGGCCGCCCGCGCGCGGGGCCGCCGACGCGGGCGCGGCAACGCCTCGGGCGGGGGGGGCGGCGACGGAGACGCGCTCTGCGGCAACTCGTGGGAGGCTTCCGCACCGTCTTTTGAGCAGGGACCGACCGCCCCGGCATTCCTATAGGCCTACCACGACATGTTCTTAGAATCCAGAATTGCCCGAAGAACAACAGCGATGTTCTTAGAACGTAGACCCGATGTGTTAAAACAAGACAGTCCAAACCAGAACTGTTCTAAGAAAATTTCGTGGAAACCACAAAAGGTTCTTAGCACATTGTTTGGCAGGCCTATATGCGAGCCAGGACGCTTCGCCACTGCTAGAGTCTTGTCGGCTCTTGCGAGTCGACGCTGGTCGACGCTAAATCGACGCTAGACCGGCGCAAAATCGACGCTGACCGACGCCAAATCGGTGCTGCCTCATCGACTCCCAGGCGCCAGATGGAAGCTCATCGACGCTAGAGGTGGGAATACGAGGGCACACAAGACTCACACGATTTGCTACCAAAGGCGCGCGCCCGCGCGCGGGACTCGGAGCAGGGCGGCCTGAGGCAGCGGCAGCTCACAATTGGTCCCCACACTGACTACCTACCAGACCACCCCAACCCAACCCGAAGACCCGAATTTCGGGTTGGGGGGGTAAGGGTTTCACATGTGTTTTTTCGATGTTTCCCGACCCCCCCCCACTGGAAATCGAGGGTAAATTTGAGCCTTCGGGTTGGGTTGGGGTGGTTTAATGGGTGATGACACACGACCCCTGCCCGGGGTCCTCGCGCACCACAACTCCCCGAGCTGCGCCCCGCCGTGGCGACAAGGGCCCCCCTACCCCCGAGCCCAACACTGCCGTTGTCTCAACTCGCGCTCCTCCGATCGACTTGGGCGCCCGAGTGATCACGAAACACTCGGGAACAGGGTAACTCGGGTTTGGATTCCCGCAAAACTAACCCGGGTTAGCCCTGACCCGAGTGACCCCCGATGATCTGGGGCCCTGGACGCCCGAATTAGCCCGGGCAGCTCAGGCCCGGGGCAACTCGGCCTCGGACTCCCGAAAAACGAACCCGAGGTAGCCCTGACCCGAGTGACCACTGATGATCTGGGGCTCTGGACGCCTGAATCATCCGGGGTAAAACTCGGGCCCAGGGTAACTCGGGTTCGGATTCCCGAAAAGCGAACCCGAGTTGGCCCTGACCCGAGTGCGCGTTCCACTACTCACAAAAAATACTCGCCAATGGCCTGGATTCGCCGTGGAAGATCTACGACAAATTGCATCGAGGCCGACGTTTGTTTTTCGGACGTTTGCGAGTAGGCACTTCGCGAGTAGTGGAACGCGCTCGATGAGTCGGCGCTCTGCACGCGACGTCGACGGGGGCGGTGCCGGCGGCGACGGCTGACGGCGGCGGCGGCGACGGGCGGCGGCGGCGTCGACGGGCGCATGCGGGAAGGGCCGCGAGAGGCCGAGGCTCGACGAGGGCCGGCGGCGGGGCGCGGGGATTGCGGGGCCCGGGCGCGTGCAGGGCACGGGGCTTGTGGGCGGCAGGAGCTGTACGAGGCATGCAGCGGAGGAGGGCTGAACCTGAACGGCATTTTTTCGTTTCTTTGTTTCGTTGTCGTTCTCCCTCGTCTTGCCTTCCATCCGCCTTTGCCGCGCAACGAAGCCGAGGCGAAAGCGGCCCACGACGTCGCAAAAACACCGTGGAGGCCCAGCCCTGCAGTGGAGGCCAGTCCAGGACGTCCTTTGACTTCTGGTGTAGGGACGTCACTTTGGACGGTTTCTTGATAAGCGTGGGGGGTGCCCCCCCGACGGGGGTCAACCTCGCCTCGTCGTCGCGCCGCGACGGGGGTCGGTCGGAGCGCCTTCGACGCGCGGTGGCTGCCCGCGACGGGGTCTATGTGGGGCTATCGGCGGGGGTGACGCCCCCCCAACGCTTTTTTAGAAACTCGGAGTACAGTGGAGGCCAGTCCACAATAAACCTTCCACAAGAAACCCAACCCTGAGACCCCGGGACGTCCATTGACTTTTGGTATGGGGACGTCACTTTCCCCATGGCAAGACCATTGAAACCCAAGAAACCCAGGGACTCTGGAGGCAAGCAGGGTTTCTTGGCATGGGTCTCCACTGTAACTGTAGGCTGCTCGATGGTCCGCGCAGGTCCCGAGGGTTGGCGTCGGACCCCAAGCAACCCCGGGCGAGCGCGGGCGCAACGGCGGGGGCGACCACCGCGGCGGCGACGAGGCGCGAGCAGATCTACCAGTTTGATGTATAGCAGTACACATGCACGCAGGCATGCCAGCACACATACATGCATGCATGCACCAGGTATACATGCATGCATATACATGTGCAACACGCATGTTTGTTGTTCAAGATGGGGCGACGCCCTCGTTGCAAATTGACAGTGGCAGTCTTCTCATTGATAGTGGCAATCGTCTTTCAATTGATAGTGGCAATCTTCTGACAAGGCCGAACCGCTTGGGGCCGCAGGTCCCCCCTTCCACACCTCGGCCAACTCGTCCTCGCCCTCCTCGCCAGCCTTTGCCTCCTCCTTGCCGTCGCCCTCCTCCTCCGCCTCCGCGCCTTCCTTTAGGTCGGGCATGTCCCTCTGCAGGCGGAGCTTGGACGACATATTAGACATACTCAGAACATATACCAACAATGCTCACACATGTTAAACAAGTAGTCCCCCGACTATTTTTGACTATTTTGAATGCTCCCCCTGTAGAAGGACAGGCCCGACGTACGCCTTCCTCCCACGACGCCCGTCTTCCCCTGCTTCGGCCCCTCCGGCCCTGCCCGTTTTGTTGTGTGCGCCCTACGAGGTGGAAGAACCGACGCTCCAGCTCGTGTAGAGCCCCTGCTGGGCCTCGGGAGGCGCCCTCGCGGACTACTCCCTAGGATGACATGGCTAGAATTAAGTCGGGCATGTCCTCCTACGGGGGAGTTTGGACGAAAAGTAAAAAATAGTGAAAAAGACATTTGTTTATAATGTTTAGACTATTTTGGAATGTTCCCCCTGTAGAGGGACAGGCCCGACTTAATGCTAGAACGCACCCGAGGGAAGATCCGGGCGTCGGTCGACGTGTCCAACGTCGTCGCCGTCGGCGACCCCTTCGTTTCGCAAGGGTTTTCCCGTTTATAGAGGTTCGACTGAGCATGGCTCGAAGAACCGACAACGAGATGGGCCCCGAGAGGGTGTCCAGGGACCGATCCCATAACCCTTGCGACGAGAGCATTATTGATAAGTCGGGCAGAGAAAGTGAGAATATTTGGGACCTGGCGGATCCGAAGGATGTGTCTGTCGGTCGGCGCGGACTTTTCTGTGCCCTCAGGTCGGGCATGTCAGGCAGATTTTGGACGAAACGCAGAAGTACTCCAGCAATGCTCCGAAATAGTAAAAAATGGTCGAAACGTTGACCGAGAGTATGTTTTGACTATTTTTGAGTGCTCCTCCTGTAGAGGGACATGCCCGACTTAACTGTACCCTGCGAAACTCGGCTTGGCTGACTCCCGAGGCGCTTCGGGAGCCCAGGAACGGCGGAGCACCTCAGGGCACCTTTTTCTGTGGCGGCCCCGATACAGTGGAGGCTCGACCACAAGAAACCTTCCACAAGAAACCCAACCCTGGAACCCCAGGACGCCCATTCATGTTTTGGCGTGGGAACGTCACGCGCTCCATAGCAAAACCATCGAAGCCCAATAAACCCAGGGCACCCTGGAGCCAAGCAGGATGTTTCTTGGCATGAGTCTTCGCTGTAGAGTGAGAATATTTGGGACCTTGCAGATCCGGAGGACGTGTCTGCCGGGCGGCGCGGAACGGCTTCTCTGAAACCCTGCGTAGTAACTCGGCTTGGCTGACTCCCGAGACGCTTCAGAAGCCCAGGGACGGCGGAGCACCTCAGGGCACCTTTTTCGGTGGCGGCACCGATGGACTTAGGTCGGGCATGTCCTCCTACAGGCGGATTTGGGACGAAAATTCAAACATAGTCAAACAATACTGCCCGGAAGTGATCAAAACATACTAGAAAAATCGTCCCGTACTATTTGTTGACTATTCTTGAAGATCCCTCCTGTAGAGGGACACGCCCGACTTAACGATAGACCAAAACCCGCCCTCCTCTGAGATGTTCGTCTGGCCAGCCCAACCAGGGGAGATCTGGCCAGAGGAGGCGAGAAGCGCTCCACCGAGGGCCAGGAGGAGGAGTCGCACATCAAAAACGCCAGCCCTCGATGCTCGAAACACGAACCTACATGCCTTCAAGGCCAAGGCGAAGAGCACTGCAAAGATGCGTTTTGATTCCGGATGCGTTCCTGGTGTGCCAGAACTCCTTGAATTTCTTGAGCCGGTGCAGAACAGCACGAGTAAGGAGACCCTGGAACTCTTGGAAATCCCAGAACACGTCCTCATCACGACTTCTTGCTCCTCCGATGGGCGAAACATGACCCCATCCCCTGTGTGACCCATGGGACCTGGACATAACACAATCATCATGTCATCATACACGTACCCTTCGAGATGTTATACAAATATCCTTCCTAACGTAAAGAACAACACACACGTTTCACCGAAACGGAAAACAACATGGCGCCAGAATCGTTGCCGGAGACGGAACAAAACAACGACGCAACTCGGGAGGACGCAACGGTGGATTAGATAGGGGCAGCGGTGGGGATAGAGGAAGATCCTTCGCATCGCCGACCCCAAGAAGGAACAATGAGCATCCAAGCGGGTGCGTTCCATAACCCTACCCTGGGATACACCTGGTCTACGACCCTCGAAAAACCGAATGCCAAAAGAACGGTCGCGGAAACGGGCAAAACACAAACGGAACGCCGGCAAACAAAACAGCCGCGCCGCTTCCAGGGAGACTTGAGCCCCTGCAGTTGGCGACATTCGAGCCCTACTTCCACCAGCCATCGATTCTCCTGAATCGATGGGAGGTGGGGTGAGGGTTCGGATTTCGCCCAGTGTTCGACGAATTTCGAACCCTGCCCCCGCCGCCCATCTGGTTGACTAGTTGCCTGAATCGTTGATCGGCGAGGGCAGGGCTCGGACTCCGCCGCCGACACTGCCCCCCGGGGAAACCACGAGGTACCCATATCACACTCGTCGAGAGACCTCCCCCGGGGTGCGCTCTGACCAGGAGGATCTCGAGGCGAATCCAGCCGTGGCGACGAGAACCTCCCGGAAGGCCCCACGAGGGGAAGACGGGCGCGAAGGGTAGCTGTTGCGGTACCTCTTCCTCCTATGGACCCTGCCCGCCGATATTTACATCGGCGACAGGACGCCGATCGCGAATCTGCACCTTCCTGGCGGAGCATGGGTCTACCAGGGCCAGCATCGGTGATCCATGGGCGGTTTGGGCGTCGGTGTATCCCCTCATACCGATGCCTATCAACACAACGAAAAATGCAAAAAAACTGAAACTGTTGGCGCTCCGCGCGGATTTCTTGGATCTGCGCTGGACCCCCCTCCCTGGCCCGCGGAGCGCGCCAGGGGCGGCGCGGGAGGCGCCGTTGGGAGGGCGCACAGCGCGGATCAGAGAACAGCGCGCGGAGTGACAAGAGTTTATGTTTACAGCGGGGGCCGGACCACAAGAAACCTCCCACAAGAAAACTAACCATGAGACCCCAGGACGTACATTGACTTTTGGCGTGGGGACGTCGCGCTTTCCACCACAAAACCACCGAAAACCAAAAAACCCAGGGTACCCTGGAGGCAAGCAAGGTGTTTCTTCCGACCGTCCCGGCATTCCTATAGGTCTACCACGAAATTTACTTAGAACCCAAATGTGTGTCTAAAATCACAGCAATGTTCTTATAACAAAAACCCGATGCGCTAAAACAAGACAACCTCAGCCAGAAATCCTCAACAAAAAAACATTCCGTGCACACCACACACAAAATCTTTGAACATTCTCTGGTGGGCCTATAGGCGAGCTGGGACACTTCGCCGCTGCATGATGTTCTTCTTCGGCCTTGTCGTTGCCCCTGATGGGGAAACCAAAACAAACCGGTACCATTACTCCCCCAGCCTCTCCCAGGGTGCGTTCTGACCAGGATTTCGAGGCGAATCCAGCGGTGGCGACAAGGGCCTCCAAGGAGGCCCAAAAAGGGGAAAACAGGTGAAGGGTAGAGGGATGGGTACCCTTTCCTCTCGGGGGCGGCCAAGGGGGGGGAATCCACAAGGGGGGGTGCAAATCACGGCCGGAGGCATGTGCACGGCCCATGGAGGAGCCAGTGACGTAATGAAATAAGAAGAGGCACCATGAAATCAGGGGAAACATCATTAGGGAGCCCACAGAGGACGTACGCGCCCAGCTATGTACATGAACACGGCCCCTCGATCCGCGAGACCGGCCGCGTTATGCTAACATTTGCGCAATGCGAACTCTCGAAACCAGCGTGGATTCATGTACATGTACGTCCTTTTTCCGCTCCTGAATCATGGCCCACCCCATGATATCCACCCCCCCTAGTCATCACCCCCCCCTTTGCCGCCCGATCCTCCTCCGACCTGAGCCCCTCGGCACCGGGACGCCCTGCGCCGGAGTCGGAGTCGGAGCTGAAGTCTGCGGCCGCCGGCGGCCGCCTCCTGGCGCGGCGGGGGGGGGGGCCCGCGCCGGCGCCGGGCGGGGCGCGCGCGCACGCGGAGCCGCAGGGCCTCCGACACGGAGCCGCGCCCCCCCCCGCGGCAGCGGGACAGGACGAGGCTCAGGTAGGGCGTGTCCCCCTGAAAGGGATTGGACGAAAAAAAAAACAAATAGTGCAGAAATGCTCCAAAAATAATCAAACATACTCAAAAAACGTCCCCACATTATTTGTTCTATCACTTTTTGAATATTCCTAGAGGGACAGGCCCGACTTAAAGCGAGGCTCCAGGAGCTCCGACGATACGATTTTCGAAGCTGTGTCCAGCAAGGGGCCCAGGTTCATGCTGCTCCCATCGTGCTTCAGGACCAAGTCCCCAAAATTGGTTCGAGCACACAGGCAAATATCGAAACAGTGTCGAAGGAGTATCGCCTCCCAGCGCCCGACACGTGAAAACCCTCAAGAATCGGTACTTTCTCGGTGCTCGCATTTTTTCTAATGATCAAGGCCAAAGTAGGTTGGAACATCAGAAGCCCAGGCTCGAGCACCCAGGAGACGTGAACGGGATACGGCCAAGATGCCCAGAAACCTGCCTGCGATCGAGGCACGGGCTGGCTGGAACGCAACGCGAGAGCCAGCGCCGACCGCAGGTCAGAGCAGGCACCTCGCCAGCCACTCCAGCGGGCGGACAATCGCGGACGGGGGTTCTCAGACTGCGGCTTCCCTGGAAATCCGGCGTCTCGAAGGAGTCGAGGCGGAGGTTTTTCATCGTTTGCGGCCTCTCGGGGCCCTCGCTGGGCTAGAGGACGGGAGAAACTCGGGTAGGCGTCCTGCCGGCTCTGCTGAAGCGGATGCGACCGAGGAGGGACGGAGGGAGGGGCCGACCTAGGAATGATGCAGCCTTCTTCTCCTCCTCCTGCTCCTCCTCCTCCTCCTCATCATCATCCTTCTCCTCCTCTTTTTAATGATTATCTCTCTCTCTCTCTCTCTTCTCCTCCTGCTTCGGCTCCGACTCGCCTTCACCTTCCCCCTCCACCTCCTCCTTCACGTCCTCTTCTTCCACCACTTCTTCAGACAATCTAGACGTATCAAAGCAGGTTGGCGAGCTCGCCAAGCCTACAACAAATATGACTGCCGGCTCCAAACGAATGGAGAAGGAAGAGAAGAGAAAGAGAGAGAGAGGGAGCAAGATAACTTAACAAAAACATAACGAGACTGAGAGAGAGAGAGAGAGCAAGAGAGAGAGAGAGAGAAAGAGAGAGAGAGAGAGAGAAAGAGCTAGAGCGAGGCAGAGTATCCCTCCCACCTCCACCTGGCCAACCCCTTCCTCCTCCCCTCTCATCGACCTCGCCCTCTATTCTTAGGTCGGGCATGCCTCCCTACAGGGGGATTTTGAAGGAACCAAATAAAAATAGTAAAAGAAATCCCAATAACAGCAACAAGTAATCAAACAAATCGCCCCCATACTATTTTTGACTATTCTTGAACATTCCTCCTGTAGAGGGACAGGCCCGACTGAATTCTATTCTCATCCGCCTGCTTGCCTTTCCCCAACCCGCCCAACCCATCCCCTGCCGCCCTTCGGCGACGGCCACGACGCCCTCCGCCTGACGCCGACGCCGGCCACGCGACGGCGACGGCGACGCCCTCCGCGCGACACGCCGACGTCGGCGGCGAGGCGACGTCGCCGGCGACGCCGACGCGGCGGCGCCGACGCCCTCCGCCCGACGCCGACGCCAGAGGCGACGACGACGAGCCCTCCCTCCGCCAGGCAGAGGGGGCGCCTGAACAGCGCCGCGCCGGCCTGGCTGCGGGCCTGGGGGTCCCGGGCAGACCCGCGCGCGCGCGCGGCGCCGCCCTCGGGGGGGCTGGTCGAGGGCGCTGAGTACACACACGCTTGAAAGTGCTCTGGATTTCTGAATACGCGTGGGGGGGTAACCCCCCGACGGGGTCAACCTCGCCTCGTCGTCGCGCCGCGACGGGGGTCGGAGCCCCTTGGGCGCGCGGTGGCTGCCCGCGACGGGGGTCGATGTGGGGCTGTCGGCCGGGGTGACGCCCCGCGTATTAAGGAACTCGGAGTACACAGGAGCTCGACTAGAAGAAACCTCCCACAAGAAACCCAACCCCGAGACCCCAGGACGTTCATGGATGCTTGGTGTGGGGACGCCGCGCTTTCCACAGCAACGCCATCGAAACCGAAGAAACTCAGGGCAGCCTGGAGGCAAGCAGGGTGTTTCTTGGCATGGGTCTCTACTGCACTATTCGGTGGCAATTAATGGGAGATGTCCTTCTCATCTTGCTGGCTCTTGCGAATCGACGCTGGCCGACGCCAATCGGCGCTGGATCGGCGCTGCTCGACGCTGAATCGACGCTTCTCCTGGATTTCCAGACGCTAGCGCACGACTCTGAAGACGGAGTGACGAGGACATACACGGCTCCCATGATTTGCTACCAAATGAAGGTATACTGATCGCTGGCACCAGATCCCTGAGCCTGTCCCCCCCCTTACCGCTGCCCCTGGCTCCCCCTTGCCCCCACCCCTGAGTCCAAAATCTCGTGCGGGGGGTCCGGACATATTCAAAACGGCTTCTCCGCGTCTCCCGACGAGCACTCTGGGGAGCTCCCGGGAGGCACAAACAAAGAGCGCAACTGGAACGTATAACGCGTGCGGTCGGCGCTTCAGAGTGCGAAGGATCTCAACCTTCGTTTTCTCAAGACTCCCAAGATGGGGCCCGAAGATGGACCCGAGGACGGCTCAAGACAGGAGACCATCCCAAGGGGGTCCACGACCCCCCCTCCCCAAACAACCTCAGCGCGCCCCAAGACGTTCCCAGACGAGGCGAAGCGACGCGACCCCCATTTCGCCTGTGAAGGTGGCCGCGCGCGTGGCTGGGAGTGGGCGCTGGGGCGCCGCGCATTTACTCGCCAAGAGGTGTACTTGTCTTACTGTGGTATACGTAACCGTCCTCCACTTGTGGCCGCAAACTGCTGCCCGACGCTGCCCAGGCAATCTCCTAGGGTTTTCGCACGGCTCCCCAAGACGCCCCTCAGAATCCCCACTCACGTCGCGTACGAGGCACGGGGTCAGTCGTGCAACGACCACAGTCACACGCTGGAGCATGGCGGCGAAGCGTTGCCATACGCAAGTGGGTAGGAAGGGTAGCGAACTCAGAAGCGGCAGAAACATCAACTGCGTTGGATGCAGCGATGGCAACATACCCCATGGGAATGACCATCGTAGAGGCGTTGGTCGTGGTAACTCTACTTGCAATGAAACCGACAGCCTCCTTTTGATTGTAACCATCAACTTGCAACTACCTAATCTGAACACTACTCTCCTCTATCCCCTGATGCTGTGTTTCTGTTACAGACTTTGCCCCAAATGCGATGCCCTTACTGCTTTCACCAACCATCTCGTGGTGTTGGTCCTCGTTAAAAAAGATGGCGCCCCGCGTCCTTCCTTTTTCCTCCTCCCCATCCTCCCTCCTCCCATCTTTGCCTCTGCCTTCCGCATGTTTACGTTGGCACGAAAGCCCCAGCGGCAGGGTTCACATGGCGGCCCCGCACCCAATTGGGCACACCCTTCATACGTTTAGTGGTCCCACACGGAGCTCCACCGAAGGCTCCAGCCGCAGGGACCTCAGGGCGGCCCCCCGCTCATCCCGGCACACCCCTTACACGTTTCGTGGCCCCACAGAAAGCTCAACCGAAGGCCTTAGCGGCTGGGTCCGCATGGCGGCCCCGCACCCACACCCCTCAGACGTTTCGTAGCCCCAAAGAGGAATCCACCGACGGCCCCGCATGGTGGCCCCTTTCTCATGTCGACACACCCCTCATATGTTCCGTGGCCCCAAAGGCAGGTCCACTGAAAATCTAAGTGTCAGGTTCCGCATGGCGGCCTCGCACCAAAAGTCAGCACGGCCCGCACATGTTCAGTGGCCCCGTAAGGAGCTCCACCGAAGGCCCCAGCAACAAGTTCCGTATGGCGGCTGCCATCGGCGCCTCACGCCTCACACGTTCGTCGGCCCACAGGGAGCTCCACTGAAGGCCCCAGTGGCAGGGACCACGTGGCAGCCCCGCACGCAATTCTGCACACTCCCCAAACGTTTTGTCCAATAGGGACCTGCACCTCCTTCGTCCCACTTGCATTGCGGCACTCGTGCCCACATCTGATCGGGTCCTTCGCCCCGATAATTCCAACCGTAACGTTTTCGGCAGTTCACGCATGGTGCTCCGACATCAGCGTTGGCCACATCTCAAGATGGGTGCTTTGCTTCCTTCACTCAGAATGGCGCTCTCGCCCCAGCGCGGGCCACGTTTCTAGATTCGATTCCTTCCTCGTCAATGCCGCCACCCTCAGTTCCACCCCTCCCCCTGGTCTTCCTGCTCCTCCCGCCCCTCCTAATGCTCTGCTCATCCTTCTGGTCCTGCTCTCCTCCTGGTCATCCGTCTCCTCCCCCTCCCCCTCCCCCTCCTCCTCCTCCCCGTCCTCCTCCTCCTCGTCCTCGTCCCTCCCTCCTCCTCCTCCTCCTCCCCTCCTCCTCCTCCTCCTCCTCCTCCCCTCCTCCTCCTCCTCCTCCTCCTCCTCCTCCTCGTCCTCGTCCTCCTCCTCCTCATCCTCCTCCTCCTCCTCCTCCTCCTCCTCCTCCTATGTCCTCGGATCCCCTCTCTTATTGCGCATCGCACGATGGGCTCATGTGAGGGACCCAGGTGAGCTCAGGTCGGGCCCGTCCCCTAACAGGCGGATTGTGGGCGAAATATTAACAATACCCCCCACAAAAACCCACACATTGCCAAACAACAAACTCGTCCCCAGACTATGGTTCGACTATTTTGGAAGATCCCCCCTGCAGCGGGACACGCCCGACTCAAAGGGAAAGCCAGGACCCCCGGCGGCAGACTCAGGCGGTGGGCAGCGCCATGCGAAGGTGACGGGCCGGAAAGGAGCGGTACTGTGGCGCGAGCGCGCCCAGCCTGCCTCTCGGGCCCCCCCCCCTCCCCGAGGGGGAGTAGCAGGAAGGGGCCCTGGGACACACACACACACACACACACACACACACACACACACACACATAAAGAGACACCAATAACAGGATCCCCCATAGTTTCCCATATCTTCTGGGGTTGCGCTTTCCCCCGCCCCCCCCCCCACTTCCCATCTTTTTCCCCATGTGTTCTGGGAATCGACAGAGCATTGTGTCTGCGTGCTTTTCCCCTCCTGATAGGAAGAGGGGACTGGCTCAGGACGGGGGAACTCCGAGCCAACATCGGCGACATAAATCGCCGGTAGATCGGCGTACGCCCCCGATGGCGAGACCGCACGGCGAACCATGGGCTGCTGGGGGTCGGTGCGTCCTCCCCTGAGCCAATCCTTAGGTCGGGCATGTCCTCCTACAGGGCGTTGGTGGACGAAACATAAAACAACAACCCCCAAAAATGCGCGAACACATAAAAAACAATGGTAGGGACATCGTCCCCGAACTATAGTTTGAAACACCATGTTTGAACATTCCCCCTGCAGAGGGACAGGCCCGACTTGAGCCGAACCCCCCCCCCGAACGCCGCCCCGTGGTCTTCGAGTCACAACTTGGCCCTCCAGCGCCCGATCGGGACGATCCAGCACCCCTGGAGCGCACCCTCGACGAAGCGCACATGATAGACTCCCCCCCTGGGCTTCAAACACGTCCGACGTACCAGGAAAACAAAACGTTCAGTCGGGCCTGTCCTGCTGTAGGGGGATTTTGGATGACAAATAAAAAAATTGAAGAAAAAACCCAAAACAAATCGCAACAATAGTCAAACAAATCGCACCCATACTATTTGTTCAACTATTTTTGAATATTCCCCCTGCAGAGGGACAGGCCCGACTTGAGCCAAACCCCTCCCCCGAACGCCGCCCCGTGGTCTTTGCGTCACAACTTGGCCCTCCAGCGCCCGATCGGGACGATCCAGCACCCCTGGAGCGCGCCCTCGACGAAACGCACATGATGGACCCCCCCCCCTGGGTTTCAAGCACGTCCGACATACAACATACCAGAAAATCAAAACGCTAAGTCGGGCCTGTCCTCCTACAGTGGGATTCTGGACGCACAATAACAAATAGTAAATCAATACTCAAAGAAATCGCAAAAACAGTCAAACAAATCCCACCCTGACGATTTGCTTGAACTGTTTTTGGATACTCCCCGTAGAGGGACAGAACAGACTTGAGCCTTTCCCCCCCCCCCGAACGTCGCCCCGTGTCTTCGGGTCACAACTTGGCCCTCCAACGCACGAAGCGCACATCATGGACCCCCCCCCTGGGTTTCAAACACGTCCGACGTACCAGAAAAACAAAACGTTCAGTCGGGCCTGTCCTCCTACTGGGGGGTAACTGGATGGACAACAAAAATAACAAACATAGATTCAAACATCGCTGAAATCATAGTCAAGCAAATCGCACCCAGACTGTTTTGTGTAACTATTAAGAATATTCCCTCTGTAGAGGGACAGGCCCGATTTGAGCCCATCCCCCCCAAACGTCGCCCCGTGGTCTTCGGGTAAGGCCCTCCAGCGCCCTATCGGGACGATCCAGCACTCCTGGAGCGCGCCCTCGACGAAGCGCACATGATGGACCCTCCCCCCTGAGGCTTCAAACACGTCCGACATACCAGAAAAACGAAACGTTAAGTCGGGCCTGTCCTCATACAGGGGAATTTTGGACGAAAAATAAAAGTATTAAAACAATATTCAAACAATTCGCGGAAAGAGTTAAACAAATCGCACCCAGACTATTATTTGTGAACTATTTTCGAATATACCCCTGTAGAGGCCGGCCCGACTTGAGCCTATCCCCCCCCGAACGTCGCCCCGTGGTCTGGTCTTCGGGTCTCCACTTGGCCCTCCAGCGCAGGATCGGGACGATCCGGCACCCCTGGAACGCGCCCTCGACGAAGCGCACATGATGGACCCCCCTCCCCCTGGGTTTCAAACACGTCCGACATAGCAGAAAAAACATAACGTTAAGTCGGGCCTGTCCTCCTACAGTGGGATTTCGGACGAAAAATAAAGAATACTTCAAACATACACCTAAATGGCCAAACAATACTCAAAAAATTGTCCCCAGACTGTCATTATACGATTTTTGAAGATATTTCCTGTAGAGGGACAAGCCCGACTTAACCCTGGGTTTCGAGAACGTCCGAAATAGAAGAAGAACTCAACGCCATAGGCAGAAACTTCTGGCACTCCGCGCGGATTTCTGGGATCTGCGCTGGACCCCCCTCCCTGGCGCGCGGGGCGCGCCAGGGGCGGCGCCGGAGGCGCCGCCGGGGGGGGACCAGCGCGAATCCTAAAAATCCACGAGGAGCGCCAAACGTTGATGTTTATTGTCTTCTCGGGTCTCGAAAACGTCCGAGAGCCCCCTTCCTCTTCTCAACAACGCCCAGCCCCCGCTCTGCGCAGGGCGTCTTTCAGCAACTGCCGCACCTCACGCACAGCAGGCCTTGCCCGCTCCGGTCTCGCGCGGGCGGCCGCGACGACGAGCCGACGCTCTCTGCAGGCTGCACGCTCGGGCGGGTGGCACTGACGGGGGGCGACCTCAATGAGGGGGCGGGAGATGGAACAGGGAAACACCTCCTCCTCATCCAGCTCCTCCTCCTCCTCCTCCTCCTCCTCCTCCTCCTCCTCCTCCGCCTCCTCCTGATCCTTCTCATCCTCCTCATCCGTCTTCACAGGCAGGAGGAGGTGAAGAAAAGGATCCTCAAGGGGCATCTTAGGGCCCATTTCGGGCACCAGCTGGCTCCCAAAGGGGCCCAACAGGGCCAGGGCCCCCTTCTTCACCCCCCATTTAGGTCACCCCCATTACCATCAGGTCGGGCATGTCCCCCTACAGGCGGATTTTGGGCAACAAAACAGTCGAATGATATTCAAAAATACGGAAAAATCATAGAACAATCGCCCCAAGACTATTGTTTGACTGTTTTTGCATATTCCGCCTGTAGAGGGACAGGCCCGACTTAAGATTACCACCCGCCCGACATGCGTGGACGGCGCCACCGGTGTGGCCACCGGTGTTTGAGCAGGGACCGACCGTCCCGGCATTCCTATGGGCCTGCCACGAAAGGTTCTTAGAACCCAAACATGCTCTAAGAAATGTTCTTAGAACCCAAACATGCTCTAAGAACAGAAAGCAGCGTTCTTAGAACATAAACCCGATGTGCCAAAGCAAGACAGACTCGGCCAGGGAAAGTGCCAAGTAGATTTCGCACAGTGCCGTGCCGACCACAACAAGGTTCTGAGAACATTCTTCGGTAGGCCTGCAGGCGAGCCAGGACGCTTCGCCAGTCCTTGCGGTGTGGCGGGCCCGCGCCTGCGCCCGTCCCGTGGGCCTGAATTCCGCACGCGGGGCCGCGAAGGGTCTGCCTTTGCAAGCCGGAGGAGGGCAAGAGCCGAGAGGGCGGCGGCCCGGCCCCGCTTGACTTGGGTCGACCCAAAAGGGGGTCCAGCTTTAGGTCGGGCATGTCCCCCCTACGGGGGGACTCTAGAGGAAACATAAGGAACCCTTCCCAAAAAATACAAAAATGCTCAAACATCGTCCCCAGACTGTTCATCGAAGACGCCTACAGCGAATCACCGCCGCCTCCTGCCTTTTTGGAAGCGCCTATGTGGCCGAAGGTTGTGGCCAGAGGCCTGCCAAGCTATCGGACCACGTGTTCCCTGAATCGGTTTGGAAAGCCTTCGGGGAACACGTGGGCATCTTGAAGGGGTCATCTTGGCCGTCTGGAAGCCATTCTGACCCTTTCGAGCCTTCTTGGAGGACGTCTTGGAGGGCTCTTGGGCCGTCTTGGAGGCTATCTTGAGCGTCTTGGAGACCTCTTGGGCCGTCTTGGGGGCCTCTTGGGGCCGTGTCTTGGGCCTCTTGGGCGATCTTTGTGGGCATTGAGTCATCTCGGGTCGTCGGAAGGCAGAAAAAAAGCAAATGCCACAATCCTTCAAGAACCCATGGCAAATCAATGATTTTGGCCTTTTCGGGCCTTCCTGGAGGCCCTCTTGGAGGCCTCTTGGGCCGTCTTGGGCTATCTTAGGGCCATGTTCGGCCGTCTTGGTGGGCTCCTGGTCCGTCTGACGCCGTCGGAAGCCGTTTGGGGGGCCTCTATGGGCCGACTTGGGTCCCTCTTGGAATGCTCCAGGGCTGTCTTGGAGGCCATCTTGGGCGTCTTAAAGGCCTCCTGTGCCGTCTTGGGGGCCGTCTTGGGGCCCTCTTGGGCCGTTCTGGGGCCATCTTGGAAGCCTCTTGGGTGATCTTTCGGCGATCTGTGGGGGCTCTTGGGCCGTGTCGGGCCGTCGGAAGGCAGAAAAGAAGCATATGTCCAAATCCGTCAAAAACACATCCATGTTTTAGGCCTCTTCTGGCCTTCCTGGAGGCCCTCTTGGGGGCCCCTTGGGCCGTCTAGGGCTAGCTTCGAGCCCACTTCGGCAATCCTGGTGGGTTCCTGGCACGTCTGACGCCGTCGGGAGCCGTCTTGGGGGCCTTTCTGGGCCAACGGGGACCCTCTTGGGGCGCTTCGGGGCCGTCTTGGAGGCCATCTAAGGCGTCTTGGAGGCCATCTTGGGCGAGTTGGAGGCCTCTTGGGCCGTCTTGGGGCCCTCTTGGGACCGTCTTGGAGGCCACTTGGGCCGTCATGGGGCCCTCTTGGGGGCCTCTTGGGCGATCTTGGGCGCCTCTTGGGCCGTCTTGAGCTGTCGGAATGCCGAGAAGAAACAAATTCCAAAATCCTTCAAAAACCTATGGAAAAGCAAAGAATTTGGCCTCTTCGGGCCCTCCTGGAGGACCTCTTGGAGGCCTCTTGGGCCGTCTGGGAGGCCTCTGGGGGGCCGTCTTGGGCCGTCTTGGACTCTCTTGGGCCATCTTGGAAGCCGTCTTGGACCATCTTGGCCGGACTTGGAGGCCATCTTGGACCATCGTGGAGGCCATCTTGGGCCAACGTGGCCATCTTGGAGGCCATCTTGAGCCGTCTAGGAGGGTTTTCCGGGAATTGGGCGATCTACGGGTGGCCGGCGGGTCGGGCCGAAACCCACTGGGAGAGTTCTTTTGGAAAAAGAACCAAAACCAAAACCCATATAGTCTGGCACGCCAGGCAACCCTTTGCTAAAGCAAAAGGGGGCGGCGGATTTACTATTTGTGAATATTCCCCGTAGACAGACTGGCCCGACTCAAGTCCAGCTGAAAGGAGGTGGTGTAATAGATCTGGGGGGTCAATTGTGTTGCAAATGTAGTGCGCCAGAGAATTGTATTGCATCGTATTGCGCCTACCCTGAGATCCTGGCGTTGCAATTTTTTCACAGAGGGGGTTATAGCTCAATTTCTGGCCCCGGGACCCTCACAGATCGATCCTGCTCGAAAAATGGCGCAGAAAGATACGGTCCGGGGATCTGGGCGTGATTTTCAGCGGTGTTGCAAGTGTTTTGCAACATCGGATGTCAGGGTACTGTATTGCACTACATCTGCGCCCGGGAATGTCCTGCACGCCCCATATGTTGCAGCCCCACAAATCTATTGCACCACCCCTTTGTCGCTAGACCCCCTTTTGGGTCAACCCGATTTGCAAGGCGCGAGTCCATTCGTAGCAGCCGGTGGATAAGTATGGAGACATGCTGGCCCCAGGGAGCCCGATGTTTTCCAACGCCTGCCGGGCTCCAAGCGGTGAATATGGGGAAGTCCCCGCTTCGGATGGTTGGCCCAACTACGCTCATACCCAATCAATCCCCGGACCCCTCGGGAGGTCCATCCTGAACCGATCTTCGTGGCGTATCCAGCCGTGAGCCTCTCCGCATGCCGATTATGCCAAGTTTACTTGCATGGAATTTGGGTTGCTCCCCCTCCCCGCACATCCTTGTCACTCAGTGCTGGTCTGGGAGAGCGCCCAAACCACTTTCGGCTTGAGTGATCCCCAACTTTCCTTGAGGGGCTCGCCTGGGAGCCGCCCCCCCCCGCCCTGCATGCAAGCACACTGGCCAGAATTCCCCAATCAGTGCTTGCACTGAAGGGGTCCTAGCGGAGATTGACAAATTTAGCGAACGTGTCCCGCCGATTCTGGTGACCGGCCGGGTTCCTGGGTTCCCGGCTCCGGGTTCCTGGTTGTTGGTTCTGGGCCGATTTCGGTGGGTTCCCGATTCCCGGGTTCCCGGTCGATCGCCTTATCGATCCCTTTGACGACCGCACGATTCATCATCGATCTCATGATCGATCTCATCAAAACATCCACTGATTAGGTTTTCTCTGGGATTTCATCGATCAAACCATCCACTGATTGGGGCTTCTCTCTGGTGCAATCCATTCTAAAACAAGCTCTTGGCCCAACTGCGCTCGAACTCGATCCCTGGACCCCCATTCCAGGGAACACGTCTTGGGTGTCGCGCACAAGGGCCCAGGGACAGGGGGGGAGGCGTCTTATCGGGGAGATGTAAGGCTCGGGTACGGGGGACTCGGATTGGCATGACGGGGCCATCATGAGAATGATCTACCCCTCCCCCTTGGCCAGACAACATTTCAGACGCATAGCGGGGCTACGCGGCAGGTTACAAGGTTGATGGCACGAGCTGACGGACAGCCGCCATGGGCGGCTGCAAACGCTTACAGATTGGTCTGGTGAGGCCTGGAGATCTCCCCCAATTGAACAGAGAGAGAGAGAGGGGAGGCAGGACGGGGTTCGGGATGGCGCAGCAAAAAACCTTGAGGGTTGAAAACGGCCGCGGGGAGGCACGATCAATGCTGTGCACCGCACTCTCATGATCTACCCCTCCCCCTTGGCCAGACAACATTTTCAGACGCATAGCGGGGCTACGCGGCAGGTTACAAGGTTGATGGCACGAGCTGACGGACAGCCGCCATGGGCGGCTGCAAACGCTTACAGTTTGGTCTGGTGAGGCCTGGAGATCTCCCTTATCCACGAAGTGGACTGCTTAAAAAGCGTTTATAAATTAATCATGCTAGCAATTTAGTCAGCTCTTTAGGATAAGCTTGAGCACGTCACGTATTCCAATTTCCACAGCTATCTTTCCCCTCCAAGACGGTGTGGCGACAGCCTGTCCGAGAACACAGCCCATCTGCCGTAGTACACCTGCGGCCAGCAGGGGACAGACCAAAACCGTGGGATAACAACGTCGTACTCTTTTTCCAAGCTTCACCGTACTGGCAGAAATCCAAGTGCACAAACGCGGGAGAAAGAACCTCGGACCCGAAATGCTTCATCTTGGCGAGCTTTTTCAAAACCGGGGCTTTCCAGACACGACTCGTGCGAGGGTTCTCGATAGTCCAGGGGCCCCCAGCTTTTGACGCGGCCTGGCAACAGCGAGCGACAAACCACATCAACTGGTTCCCCTCCTTGACCTTCCTGGCGTCTTTTTCACCCTGCCCAGGGAGTTCCATGATATACTTTTGTTCATCCCGAAGAGGCCCTGGACCAGTACCTCCCCATCTTCTAGCTCTGCTCCAAGTATTACAGGGCAGCCCGAACCAGACTCTCTGCTGGTTCTTCTTGACCAACAGGTCGACATTGTTAAGAACGTCCAAGCCTCTGCACGGACGCCATGGCCCCTCAACGACGCAGTCAACCGGCCCGATCCCGAGCAGACTTCAAGACACCCGCGGCGCCCAACGAGCCCCCATCGAGCTCCACGCGAGCGCGGAGCTGGCGACCTGCGCCGCGAGCGCCTCACCTCCTTGCGGCCCGCGGCGGCTGGAGGGTGGCCTTCCGCCCCATCAGCGCGTCGTCGAGAACGGCCGCGCACTTTTTCACATGGTCGAGGACGTGAGGCACGAGCATCGCGAGCATATTCTGAACCTTTCCGATCTTGGTATACCGAAGAACCGAGCTCTCCGCCTGCCACCTGCCGCGGGCCATCACCGTGGCCCTGTCTCTGTGCTTGCCGACGAGGTCGTGGGCGGCTCCTCCGTGCCGGCACTGGTAGAGCGACAGGCGGTTGCCCCGCCCGAGGTCGAGAGCTGCCTGGTTCATCCAGTCGTGCACCTCCTTCAGCTGGAAGTCGAACAGGAAGGCGCCCCTTGCCTTTCCTTGGGCCCGCCCGTGCAGCGCCGCGCCGAGGTTGGGCAGATACCCCTGGTCGAGGATGAGACTGTTGTCGTAGACCCCGACCTCGTCGGGCACCTTCTCGTCGGACCCCCTGATGATCACCGCGTAGCGCCGATGAACGTGCCCCGCTCCCGAGACCCGGGGGACCACATCCTTCGCGCGGATGCTCAAACCCTCCGAGGGCCTCAGGTAGCACGCCGAGCACACCGCGCGGTACAACGCCATGTCCCGCATCCCCTGCTGCGCCACGTGCATCGCCAGAGCCGCCAGGATGATCCAAGGCAGCGCCTGCAGGCTGGTGGCAGGCGCGACCTTTCTCCACCCTTTCAAGGCCCTCTGGGCCCGCACCAGCGACCAGATCTGACCGCTCTTGATGCGAGCCTCCGCGAACTGCACGGCCGCAATGGTCTTCTCGGCGAGCGAGGGGCCGTGCCCGTCCAGGAACTTCCCGTCGAAGTAGCCCACGAGCAGCAAGTCGGTCTGCGCCGAGATGCCCGTGGGCAACCCGTTCTCCGCGCAGAAGTCCCTGAACTCCTTCAGGTAGAACTCGTAATCTGGATTCATCCTGGCCGAGACGCCCCACTCCTCCAAGCGAGACGTCATGCCCCGCCACGCCAGCAGCATCCCCTTCGGGTCGAACGCCTCCTCGGCATTCTCCTCGAGCGACGTGAAATCGAGCCCCGCCCTCGTGCCCAAGGGCGGCAAAGGGCGGCGGTCCTCGGGGGCCTCCACCAGCGCCGTCAGCAAGCGCTTCTCCTTGGGAGAGACTCGGCGGTCGTGCCCCTTCTCGCCAACGCTCCAGCCCCGGAGGCTCCGGGAGCCAGTGGGCGCCGTCGTTGCAGCTCGAGCGATGCCCCCCGCCGCCTGCGTCTTGCCGACGAGCTGCCTCTCCTGGCCCGCCCGCGTCGGCAGCGTGGGCCCGGCTGCGAGCGTCCGCCCGTTCCTCGCGGCGTGAGGGTTCGTCTGCAACATTGAACTCGCTGGGCGCCCACCGCGGCCGAAGGCGACTGTTGGTAGCGAGTAAGAGGGCCCCCGCTCGCTGGCAGGCCCTGGGCATATCGCGCGAGCAGGCGCGACCCTTCGACAAAGCGAAACACAGCCCCATGTTGTCGACGAGTAGTAGATGCCGCTTTCCAAAGTTACGGTGAGCCCGAGAAAGACGTCTGAGCGCTAGAATAACCGTCCTACCTTCCTTCATCGTGATATGTTCGCCCAAGAACTTCCAGGTACCATGCAGCGCCACATCCCAAGACTCCTGCTTCATAAGACAAAGGGGCACTTCAGGGAAATCGGGATCCTCCGAATACTTGAAAGAGCCCCAATCACCAGCATCGCCCCGCAGACCTTCCTTCGAGACCTCCGGGGCCCAGACGTTCCCAGCCGTGGCGAGGTCCTCCTGGGGGTCCAATCCTAGAGCACGAGACCTGGGGGCCCATTGGTCAGGAGCAAGTCGTTTGAAACGCCACCTCTCGTTCCACCTCCCTACCCTCCGAACTGCGTCAACGTCCAGATCGCGCTGGCAAACTCCGTGCCCCGTCGGCGAGGCATCGGTGCACGTGACCGTGGGGTCCCACTCCTGACGAAGATCAGCCACGGCGAGTGGCAGAAGACCAGTAATGATGCGACACTCTTTGCAGCACCTCGGCCAAAGACGTTCGGGCTCCGAACTCTGCGAGACGAAGTCATACAGGTGCCGCAAGACTGGGAGCGTGCTGCGATTCACCATGGCGACATAAATGTAGTGTCCAATCAGCCTCTCAACAGTTTTTGCCGAAACCACGGGCCCCGAACTCAGCCAGTCAAACGCGACGATCAACTTCCAAAGCTTGTCGGGGTCCGGGCTGAGGGTACCTGCATCGCCATTAAGAACCGAACCCAGCACGCGGGCGACGAGGGAGGGTCCCGAGATGTCGTGGATGGTGAAACCGTCCTGCTCCGTATCCCTCTGAACAGCGTCTCGCAGCTCTCCAGCTCGCTCACGCGAGAAAGCGCCGGCATTCAAATTATCACAGTCCGCCATGTAGACGCGCTCACCTGCCTGCACATTCGGAACGGGGTGCCCGTCCACGAGAACGAAACTGTCTGAGACCTCCCTTCGGGCAACTTGCATATGGTACTCTTGAACCAACCAGAAGGACCAGGTAAACCCCATTGGTAACACGGTGAGACACGTTGACACCTTCTCATCAACTCTGGAACCGTCCAAGAGCTCCCCCGACACACCTACTTTCAGTAAGTCCCCCACGACCGCGTCAACCTCGAAAGCGAAGAAATCTGAAAGCTCGTCCGAGATACCGCACTCGTAGAAACAGTCCTTGATGTCACCTTCGGCCCAATACAGGGCCTGTCCTACAGGGATCCCCAGTTCACTCAAAGACCTTAAACCACCTAGCTCAGTGTGGGGGGGAGGTGCGAATCGAAGATTACACTGGCGGCAATCGAGGACAAGACGTTGCTTCCCCGACTTTTTCAAAACGGTGAACGCCCCGATACGGGCAGCGGGGCGCCGAGTGAACCTCACAAGTCCCCGAGAAGCCATCTTGGAGGCAAAAGCACAGAAGCCCCCAGGGGCTTTCAACAGCGGGTCCGTGTAAGGCGGCACTTGAGATGCAACGTCGGACAGCTGGCTCCAAACCGCCGCGCCGACGAGCATCTTCTCTTCAAAGTTCTAAAGGCACTCTCGGGGCAACCCTACCAAGACTGACTCCAAATCCACCGGCGAGCGCTCCACGTCCGGAAGCGACCGTTTCTCCAAAACCATGGGAACACGGGTGCCCTGACCCAAGTCCCCTGCATAATCATGCGTAAAAGCCCGAAGTTCCTGGAGGGCCCCTGGGCGGGTGACACTCGGAGGCTTACGGCCCAGCTCACGCGCGCGCGCGATCAGATGAGCAAGAGCAGCACGCCGGCACTGCGGCAGCGTCATCAGGTCGCTAACGGCCGGAGGGGCGGGCACATCACGAGCACCGTAATACATCGAGTTGAGAGCGTCCACGGACCTGTTGACTGCGGCTGCCACAGCCCACCGACGCGTCACGCGCCGTGTCGTAGAACGGCACATCCTTCGCAGGTCACCTCGGCGCCCTTCGGCGAGACGAGGCAAGGGGAAAATATCACGACACCTGCTTGGGACGTTCTCTCCCTCAGAAAAACTGGCCTCACCCAAAGGCTTGGCCATGACTCCGAACAGGATGACAGCGGCGAACAGGATGAGTCGGCCCTGCTCACCACTTGCTGCACAACAGGCTCTCGGGGAACGACGAGATGCGGCCGAGCCAATCCGCACCTCTAGACCCGTAGCCTACCCAGCACCGGCGGCGTCGACCCCCGCTCCGCCGCCCCTGCCGCCGCGTCCGCGGCCACGACCAGGGGCAAGCGATCGCGCCTCCGCCGCCTTGCGCTTCTCCTTCGAGATGGCCGCCTCATCACGCAGCCGATCGGATACATGTGCGGTCCGCGCCGGTGACACCAGCGCTCCGCCCGTGCGCATCCCGTCGCCCATGAGGTGGGCGGCTCCCTCGTAGCTTGGCGCGCTGGGATTGTCATGATGGGCTTCGGCAATCCGCTGGCGCCTCCGCGCCACAGCCTCCAAGCAGGCCAAGTTCATGACGTTGAGCCCGTCGTAGGTCACCGCTAGCTCCTGCACCAGCCCTAAGTTGGCGTTCTCGTGGATAGAGCGGTCACCGTCGGGGATCTTCGCCTCTGACAACCACTCGCAGAACGTATCGATCTCCGCCTGGTAGCTGTTCAGCTGCTTGACCAGCACCGGCCTGGGGGGCGGCATGTTCGGCAACACCATGAACCCGTAGCCGTTGGCCTGCACCGCCCCCGCCGGCATCGTCACAATCTCGCAGATGCTGTGGCCATCCATGCGCTCCGCGAGCACCCAAGCGACGAAGGGGGCCGCTGGCGCGGCGCCGCCCGCGGCGGCGCCGGGCGCGCCAGCGGCCAGGCCGCCAGCGCCCCCTGCGGCCCCACGTGCGCCACGGAAGGCGACGACGCCGATCACCTCGGCCAGCAACTGGTCTATCTCCGCGTCGGTAGGCGGCTGCCGAAATCGATACCACTGCGCACCGCCAAGTCCCAGCGGCAGCTCCCCGTTATCGCCCAAAAACCTCACCGTCTCGAACACGTTCTGGTCACTCATGTCCTCGTCGAACACATCAGAGTCAGGGGACGCGATCGTGACCTGTCCCCCAACCAGATCATTCAGGTACAACCGCTCGGGTGACAACTCCTCGCCCGCGCCCACGTACCTCACTAGTGCCCGCCGTAGACTCGTTCCCCCTGGCCCCGTCGGCAAAGCCCAACCGTCCGCTCCCCGCACTCGTGGTCCCGGTGGAGGAGGCGGGCCGACTGCCAAACCAACCAACGCCACACTGTACGCACGTGACTGTCACCTGCAGCACGGAGAAGAACAAGCAGACGAGCGCGCAACCGACGAGCTGCCAAGACTGGTGACCCCCGCTTGGAGCCGTGACCGCCTCACACTGGCAGTGGCAATGGCACACCGGCTCCGGGATGTCGGGGCAATGGACTTCCGCCCGTCCTGCCGCCCGCGCCGCTTCGGTCGCGTCCAAGACCGCTTCTCGCAGCACCCACGCCGAGAAGGCTGTGATCACGCCGCTGGTCGCGGCGGGTGCGGAGGCGGCGGCGGCGAGGAGGCCCCAGACCATCCACCCGCGGGGAAGGTCCGTGCGCACCTGCTGCGCAGCAAAAAACCTTGAGGGTTGAAAACGGCCGCGGGGAGGCACGATCAATGCTGTGCACCGCACTCTCATGACGTGACCCAACCTGAAATGTGACGCGAGTTCCCGCTGCAAACATCCGACGAAAACTGGACCGCCAAAATCCAGGCCGCGCTCGTCAAACAACTGCGGCAAACCCGAGCTCTGGCTTACTCAAGTCTTATGTCTCCCCGATCTAAGGAGGCCGCTTCTTACAAGGCGCTGGCCCACACACAAGGCCATCGCCTTCTAAGAAGCCATATTACTTCTAAGACACCTTCCCCCCTCCTCCCTACGGCCAAACCTGACACAGACTGCCATCCTTCAAGAACATGAAACCCTCCGTCGGCCAAAATTCAAAGGACACCCAAGGGCACCGGTCCCAGGATGCACCAAAACGCCCAACAACACATGACGAACATCAGGCTACCCTCCCCGAACCGACCTCGATCTCGTACCTCAGTCCGACCCTACCCTCCAACGAAGATGACGATGACAATGCTGACGATGAGGATGACGATGATCAGATGATGACGAAAAAACGACGATTGTGACGGTGATGGTGATGGTGATGGTGTTGGTGTTGGTGATGTTGATGTTGTTGATGTTGTTGATGATGATGATGATGATGTTGATGATGATGATGATGATGATGTCGATGATTGTGATGGTGGTGATGATGGTGATGAAGACGATGACGGTGACGACGATGACGACGATGACGATGGTGAGATGATGAGCCAGACGGTGACGACGATGACGATGACTATCCTGGTGAGGACCATCGTCATCGTCATCCTCATCCCTACGCGTGGCGATTGAAATCCTTCGCGGCGGCTCCGCGGCGACGGGAGGCCAACTCCCGAGCGCGGAGCGCGAGGCACCCGCGGCACGGGGCCGCCGCCGCCTCTCTCGGCCGGGGCCCTCCTCCGCGCAGAGTAATGCCCGCAGGCCGAGGGGTCTCACCGGCCGGCCCACGAGGCGCCGCGCGCGGGCCGAGTGCCAGAGAGGTCGGGGGGGGGCGAGGTGGTCGCGGCGGCTTCGTGCGCGCACCCGTGTCGCAAGGCGGGGTCCGGGATCTGGGACGCTCCTCGATCGGGCAGCAACAGACGCACCCCTGGCCCCCGTTGGGAGGCGACCTGAGTTAGGAGGGCCAGACATGCTAGGGACAGGGAGTCTTGTCTGCAGATGCGTCGGACCACACCGCCCAGATATATTTCATCCCGGATGAAAAGTCGGGGGCCTCAAAGGCCACGTCTTCCTTGTATTATCAGGGTTAGGGGTTATCTAATCCTCGATGATCGACGTCGGTCGCAACTCATGGAAGCCTCCCATACAATCTTGCGAAGCGACGCTCATCGACTCTAGCCGAAGATAAATCGAAGCTCAATCGACGCTACGCATCGCTAACCGACGCTAAATCGAGGCTATCTCATCGACTCCCAAACGCTAATCGACGCTAGTCGACGCTAACGACGGAATGGAGAGGGTACACCAGGCTCCCATGATTGGCTGCCAGAATCGATGCCTCCTAGATGGGGTCAGAGATAGTGCCGCATCGCTGATACGTCGGCGATGCATCGGCCATGCACCGGTGGTTATGCATCGTGAACGTCGGCGATGCATCGGCGCGGTCGGCGTGAAGAAAAGTGGGCCCCACATCGAGCCGCATCGCCGATGCATCGCCGATGCAAGGGCGATACGGCGCGATCCTCGCACCCCATCTACCCGGACCCCATCTAGGAGGCCTAGATTGTCAGACTTGGTGAATTCTCTTATCCTCGATGATCCATTATCCTCCTCGAGCACAAACATGCACACGTCCTCCTCCTCCTCCTCAGCCGCTTTCTCCTCCTCCTCATTCCTCCTCCCCCGCCTCCTCCTCATTCCCTCCTCCTCCTCCTCCTCCTCCTCCTCCTCCTCCTCCTCCTCATTCCTCCTCCTCATTCCTCCTCATTCCTCCGCCTCCTCCTCCCTCCTCCTCCTCCTCCTCCTCCTCCTCCTCATCCTCCTCCTCCTCATTCCTCCTCCTCCTCCCTCCCCCGCTTCCGCCTCTTCCGCCTCCTCCTCCCCCTCCTCCTCCTCCTCCTCCTCCGCCTCCTCCTCCTCCTCCTCCTCCTCCTCCTCCTCCTCCTCCTCCTCCTCCTCCTCCCTCTCCTCCCTGCGCGGCCCGCGGCCCGCGCCGGGCGGTCGCGGCCCTGGCTGCTCGCGAGGGCGCGGAGTGCGCAGCGCGCCCTCTCGCGCCCGGCGCGGGCCGCGGGCCGCGCAGGGAGGAGGAGGAGGAGGAGGAGGAGGGGAGGAGGACGAGGAGGAGGAGGAGGAGGAGGAGGAGGAGGAGGAGGAGGAGGAGAGGATGATGAGGAGGAGGAGGAGGAATGAGGAGGAAGAGGGGGAGGAGGAGGAGGAGGAGGAGGAGGAGGAGGAGGAGGAGGAGGAGAGAGGAGGAGGAGGAGGAGGAGGAGGAGGAGGATGAGGCGGAGGAGGAGGAGGAGGAGGAGGCGCGAGGAGGCGGGCCTTCTCAGAAGGCTCGGAAGCCCCCCGGCCTTCTGACAATATTTCTACTGTGGGGGCCCGACCACAAGAACCCTTCAACAGGAAGCCCAACCCTGAGACCCCAGGACGTCCACTGATTTTTGGTGTGGGAACATCGGGCTTCCCACGGTAAAATCATCGACGCCCAAGAAACCCGGTGCTTCTTGGCATGGGCCTCCACTGGACCTACCAGACCACCCCAACCTCACCCAAAGACCCCCAGGCTCGGATTGGGGGGATGCAGGCTCGTGTTTTTGCTCGATGTTCCCCGACGCCGCCCCCCCCCCCCAGAAGGAGGAGGAGGAGGAGGAGGAGAAAGATGGGGAGGAGGAGGAGGAGGAGGAGGAGGAGGAAGAGGAGAAAGAGGAGGAGGAAGAGGAGGAGGAAGAGGAAGAGGAGGAGGAGGAGGAGGACGAGGAGGCCGGGATCCGCCCGTCGGTGGCGAGCCCGTGGGGGTGGAAAGTGAGACGGAGAAGGCCTTCTCGGAGGGCTCGGACGTCCCCCGGCCTTCCGAGAAGTTCCCCAGGCCTTCCCCGAAGGCAAAAAACAAAACTTCTCAGAAGGCGCGGGGGGCTCCTGAGAGGTCCCGCCGCCTGCTGGGACGGCCTTCCCCTCCTCAACTTCCCCCCCCCTGGGCTCGCCGACGAGCCCAGGGCCGATCCCCAGAGGGGCTTCGCCCAGAATCCTTCCGGGGATCGACCCTCCGGGCGCCCACCTTCGCGCCCCTCGCGGGTGGCCCAGAGGGGGGCCTCGCCCGGGATCCGCTCGGGGCCGATCCCCAGAAGCCCCTCCCGCAGCTCGCCCTGGCAGACTGTTGGGGCCGCGCCTGGTGGTTGCCGCGAGGGCCCCCGAAGTTGATCGCGAACGATGAAGGACGTGACATAGAATGCAAGGGTACCCCTTGGGGGAACTGCCCATCCTTCTTATGCGGGTTGGCTGCACATCACATCACATTCGCCTATGTACTTCCCGCGAGATAGGCCCGTGTTCCACCCCACCCCCGCCCCTGACGCGCAAGCGGCGAGATCAGAGCATGGGCATTGCGGCACAGAGTGCGCTGTGAGGAGGTAGGTGCGAGCGAGCCTATTATTCGAAGATGCTGGAAGAGCAGGGAGGCGGGGAAAGGGGGAGCAGGATGGAGGAGGGAAATGGGGTAATTATGGCTGCTTCCAATCATGCCGACACGGGCGCTGGCTTCTGAAACCGCGTAGATCCTTCAACCTTGAGCGAAATCAGGCCACCGACGCCCGATTGCCGATTCTCCACAAACGCGGGGCCCGCCGCGAATCCACGAGCCTTAATCCACGCTTGCGCTTCCGTAGAGGCCTCCTAGATGGGGTCGGAACACATGGGGTCGGAGGATCGCGCCGCATCGCCGATACATCGGCGATACATCGGCGATGCATCGGCGATACACCGGCGATGCATCGTCTACGTCGGCGATGCATCGGCGACGTCGATGCATCGGCATCGTCTATGTGAAGCAAATCGGGCTGCACATCGAGCCGCATCGGCGATGCGGCGCGATCCTCCGACCTCATTCACTCCGACCCCATCCAGGAGGCCCAGATTCCGTGAACAACGGCGATCGTTACCCGTCGGCCTGGTTCGGGCTGCCAGTGGCCTTTGAGCCTGCGCCCCCGCGAAGGCGGTCGCCGAGGCGTCGAGCCAAGACGCCCACCTGCCGCGCCATGGCTCCACTCCGCGGCCTCCACTGCCCGCGTGCGCACCTGCACCCCCCTGCACTCGGGTGAGACAGAAGTACCACTACCGCCAGCTAGGGGGACGGCCGCTCCCTCCCCTCGAGCTGGCGGCACCTCCTTCGGGGCACTCTCTGGAGGCATGCCCGGAAGGAGGTGCCACCAGCTCGAGAGGGCGGGACAGCCACCCACCTAGCTGGTGGTACTGGTACTGTTGTCTCTGATTATGCACGGATCAGCACGAATTCCCTAATTGAGCAGAGCAGGGAAGAAAAGCAGCTACAACTCAGATAGACGAGCGCGTTCCACGACTCACAAGAAGTAACTGATCGCAAATAGCCTGGACCCGCCACGGGGGATCTACGAAAAATTCCCCAATCAATGCTTGCACTGAAAAGGTCCTAGCGGAACTTGAAAGATTTGGCGAAATGTCCCGCCGATTTGGGTGGCCGGCTGGGTTCCCGGGTTCCCTGTTCTGGGTTCCCGGGCTCCTGGTCGTTGGTTCGGGCCCGATCTCGGTGGGTTCCGGGTTCCTGGGATCCTGGTCGACCTCCTCATCGATCAAACCATCCACTTATTGGGGGTTTTCCCTGGTGCAATTGCATAGAAGCAGGCATGCCCTGAGATCCGACAATGCAACAAAAATTGAACATCGCAAAAAATCACGCCCAGAGCCCCGGACCGCATCTTTCTGCGTCATTTTTCGACCCGGATCGATCTGTGAGGGTCCCGGGGCCCGAAATTGAGCTCAAACCCCTGTTGCGAAAAACTTGCAACGACAGGATCTCAGGGTGTGTTTTGTTTCAAACGTTTGCGAGCAAGGCACTCTGCGAGCAGCGGAGCGCGCTCGGTGAGCTGTTGGCGGCGCGCCACCAAAGTGGGCGGGGAGGTGGGGCGGCGAGGCCGGTGGCCCTCTAGGGCGCCCTGCCTCTCGCAGGCCCTCCTCCTCCTCCTCCTTCTCCTCCTCCTCCTCCTCCGCCTCCTCCCCCTCCTCCCCCTCCTCCTCCTCCTCCGCCTTTTCCCCCTTATCTTCCTCCTCCTGCTTCTCCTCCTCCTCTCCTCCTCCACCTTTTCCCCCTCCTCCTCCTCCTCCTCCTCCGCCTTCGCCTCCGCCTCCTCCCCGTCATTATTCTTCTTCTTCTCCTCCTCCTCCTCCTCCTCCTCCTCCTCCTCCTCCTCATTCTGCTCCTCCTCCTCCTCCTCCTCCTCCCCCTCCTCCGTCTCCCTTCCTCCTCCTCCTCCTCCTCCTCCTCCTCCTCCTCCTCCTCCTCCCTCTCCTCCCCCTCCTCCTCCTCCTCCCTCCTCCTCCTCCTCCTCCTTTTCCTCCTCTTCCTCCTCCTCCTCCGCCTGGCGCCTCCTCCTCCCCCTCCTCCTCTTCCTCCTCCTCCTCCTCCTCCTTTCTTCCCATGCCATTTTAGAAGCACCCACTGATAACAAGCCTCGATCTTGATCTCTATCCCTGGAATGGGCGAGCAAAAAAACGATGGCATTCTTGGGGACGAGCCCCTCAGAAGCTGAGGGAATCCTTTTCAAGATCGGCATCGAGGTGAGGTTATGCCAAACACAGGGATGGGGATATGCTTCAAACTGGTAAACAGAAGCCCCCTGCCCCATAAAAGCCCCCTGCCCCACTCTCGACGATACTCAGGACTTGTGTTGGCGCCAACGCGTGCTGGTCTATCGAAGCCCTTCAATACGCCGCACATGGCGTAACGAGGGCTGACACAGGCCGAACGCGGTTGATACACATTGGGCTAACACAAGTCCTGAGGATCATCGACACTCGCCCTACCCCATTTTCAGAAGCACCCACTGATAACCAGCCTCGAACTTATCCCCATCCCTAGGATGGGCGAGCAAAAAGCGATGGCAATCTTAAGGACGAGGCCTCAGAAGCTGAGGGAATCCTTTTCAAGATCGGCATCGAGGTGAGGACATGCCAAACACAGGGTCAGGGATATGTTTCAAACTGGTAAACAGAAGCCCGCTGCCCAACAAGCCCTGTCTGCAAGACTTCCCCTGCGGCCGTATGCGACCCGAGGAGGAAGAGCAGCAGGAGGAGGAGGATGATGAGGATATGGAGGAGGTGGAGGAAGAGGAGGAGGAGGAGGAGTAGGAGGGGGAGGAGTAGGAGGAGGACGGGTCGCCTAAGCCCTTCGGAGAAACCCTCCACACTCACCCTGTCCCCCTCGGCGCACCGCTGGAATGGGAGAGGCAGGCGGCCGGTTGCGGCATCGCCCGACGTCCCTGCCAAATGCCCTCGCCAGCGCCGCTCACCAGCAGTGTCCCCGCAGAGATTTCGCCGACGCCAGCGAGATGGACGTTATCGAAGTACCGGTGCTGGCCTCGCTCACGAGCGACTCCGAGTCGCTCTCGCTGAGGCCAGAGCCAACCCTGGAGCGGCAACTATCGGAGATGGACAGACCCCCCTTTAGTAAAACGTGGTTTAGTGAAAACGACCTAGGGCCCAAACCTGGCTGGCGGGCGCAAGCCTGGAAAATGACGGCCAGCGCCCTCTCGAGAGCCGAAAACGAACGATTCACGAATCGGCGTGTCAGGGTGGGGGGCCTGTCCCCCCCCGAAACAGGTCTGCGAAGCAGGCATGTAGCAACCAGAGTCGTAGTTACTAATGCATGGTAAGGGGAAACATCAACGCAACGTACGGCCGAACCGTGAGCATTTTTGCCCGTGAGCCGCCCGGCGCGGCGTGCGTCGCAGCCAGCATAGTTTCAGCCTTGATCCCGAGAAAAAAAACACTGTGTTTGAGGGCCGGCACATCCCCGGGCTTTTGGACCCGTGGGGCGGCAGGGCCGCCTCCTCTGGTCCGGCTTCGCTCCCCGTGCTTCCCGTCGCCCCGCGGCCGTCGTGCCGAGCCTCGGCTCTCTCCGGCGGCCGACCGGGACGATTCAGAAGCACCCCTGGGACGCCCTCGACCAGGCGCATTCTTTTATTAACAAAATGATTATTGCATTCACAAATGAATTCCAACAGCTGCTGTATAAAAAAGGGTCAGCAGCACCCCTGGGACGCCCCGACCAGGCGCAGCCGATGCTCCCCTGGGTCTCGACAACGTCCGAAACAGGAGGAGAAAAACGCCATAATCATAAAACTTTTGGCGCTCCGCGCGGATTTCTTGGATCTGCGAAAGAAAACATGAAAGCATGAGCCTCCGGGTTCGATCCCCCCAAACCGTCGTCGATGTACCCCCGCCTGAGCCTACACCTCTTAACTAGAGGCCTCCCAGTGGGGTTGAGTGGCACACGGGATCCAGCGGTGGACCGGGACGATTCACAAGCACCCCTGGGACGCTCTCGACCAGGCGCAGCCGATGGGCCCCTCCACGGAATATTACACCAACGAAAATACCCAACAAATGGATGTTTTGATGAGATCGATCATGAGATCGATAATGAATCGTGGGGTCGATAAAGAGATCGATAAAAAGATCGACCCAGAACCCGGGAACCCGGAACCCACCGAAATCGGGCCGGAACCAATAACCATAAACCCGGGACACCAAAACCGGGAACCCGGGCACCCAACTGGCCGCCAAAATCGGCGGGACCCTTTCGCAAAATCTTTCAATATCCGCTATAGGACCCCTTCAGTGCAAGCACTGATGGGGGGATGAAAGCCTGAGCCCTCCGTGAGCATCCCTCCCAAACCGTCGTCGATGCACCCCCGCCTGAGCCTACTGGAAGCCTCCCAAATGAGGTCGGAGTGGCACACGGGATCGGAGGATCGCGCCGCATCGTCGAGGCATCACCGATACATCGGCGATGCAGCGGCGACGTCGGCGATGCATCGTCGACGTCGGCGTGGAAGATCGGGCTCCACATCGAGCCGCATTGCCGATACATCGGCGATGCGGCGCGATCCTCCGACCACATCTACTCGAACACCATCTGAACGACGAAAAGATACTGGTATTCCGAGAGACTTTATAGCGACATTACGCGGTGGCTTACGCGGGACGCCACATTGGAAACGACGGCTCTTACGCGCAACCTTGCGAGGGCAACGTACGCTTAGGGACAGGATTTCACCAAAAACAGCGAAACCCTGCCGAAATCATCCGAAAAGCCTCCCGGATTCGGAAGGGTACCAGCCATGTGGGATAAGAACCAATCCCTAGCGAAACCTGGACTCTCCAAACTTGCGCGCCAGTGTCCGCACACACGGCCCTGCTTGTCTGCGTCGCTCATCTGCTGGCGGCACGGGGGGGGCTTTTTAGAAGGAGGCTTCGTCTCAGAAGGCGTCGACCCTGCCTCTATAGACAAGGCCCGCGCCTTCTAAAAAGGCAGCCTCCTTCGAAGAAACCTTCCCTCCTCCCCCTACCCCCTTGCGCACACGACCCCACTTCTCTGGGGAAACCAAAAAGGTATCGATACAGCTACTCCACGGACCTCTCATAAAAAAAACGTTCTGACAAGAATTCCGAGGCGCATCCAGCGGTAGACGAGGGCCTCCCAGGAGGCCAAAAACGGGGAAAACAAGGCAAAGGTAGCGGTATCGTTCGGTGGCAACTCATGGGAGCCTCCCATACCATCTTGCCGGCTCCTGCGGATCGACGCGCATCGACGCTGGTCGACGCTAATTGACGCTAGTCGATGCTAAATCGGCGATATATCTCGTCGCCTCCCAGACGCTGATCGACGCGAATCGACGCTGGCGACGGAATGAAGAAAGTATACCAGGCTCCCGCGCTTGGCTACCAAGATCGATGATGCCTCCTCGATAGAGTCGAAGTAGATGGGGTCAGAGGATGGCACCGCATCGCTGATACATCGGCGATGCATCGTGGACGTCGGCGATGCATCCGCGACGTCGGCGTAATTTTCCACCGAAGCATCGGTACCTCTACCTCCTCTGACCTGGGAAGGTGCGGGTGCCCAGGAGAGCCTCAAATCGATAAGTCGGATCGGCAATCGAATGGATCGGATCGGAGGAAATCGGCAACCGAGTCGGGAGGAGTCGAATCGGCGGACTTCGGCAGGCTAGTGTAGGCCTCAATTGAGAAGTCGGCATCCCGATCGAAACCCGAAGCCGAATCGCATCGGGATCGGGATCCATCGAGATCGAACCGAATCGAATCGGAGGAATCGAAACGAGCCCTGGGCACCCCCCCCGCAACAATTGAGCAGGGACCGACCGTCCCGGCATTTCTATAGGTCTACCACGACACGTTTTAAGACCCCAGAAATGTTCTAAGAGCAAAGACAATGTTCTTAGAACATAAGCCCGATGTGTCAAAACAAGACAGTCCCAGCCAGAAATGCTCTAAGACAATTTCGTGGAATCCACAAAAAGGTTCTTGGAACATGGTTTGGCAGGCCTCTAGGCGAGCCAGGACGCTTCGCCACTGCTTGGCAACAGGGAGGGCGCGGTCCTGCAGCTCCTGGGCGGCAGCTCGCACCTCGGCGCCCGGCCCGCGGGCCGGCCGCGGCGCCGCCCCTCGAGCTTGGACTGGGCGCTCATCACCCTGGGAGCCGGGGGCGGGCGCTCCTCCGGCCCGTGCCTCCCCCCCCCCCCCCGTGGAGCGCGTGTCTTCACTTCCGGCGACAATGTTATGCTGCTCCCATCGTACCGGAGGAAACCCGGAAAGACCCATTTCCGGCGACACTGTTTCTTGAGGAGCACCCAAAACAAAAAAAGAGTGTCGAAACAGTGTCGAGACAGTGTCGGACGAGTGCCTCCCAGGGCCCGACACGTGAGAACCATCAAATTTGGTACTCTCTTGGTGCTCGAACTTCTCTCTGGTGATCAAGGCTAAAATAGGTTGGAACATCATAACGATAATGGGCATGATAGGGGGGGGGGGGGAGGGGCCAGGGTGGGTACCTATACGATCACCCTTCGGGTGATAAGGAGGTTGCGGGGGGGGGAGGGGGGGGAACCAACATCTGACTCAATCGATCCCACTATCGATCCCACTCAACGGGACACCACGGGATACCACGGGACACTTGTCGATCTCACTATCGATCTTACTATCGATCTCACTCAACGGGACACCACGGGCCACCACGGGACAGCGCGGGACACCTCTCGATCTCACTATCGGTCTCACTATCGATCTCACTATCGATCTCACTCAGCGGGACACTATAGGACACCACGGGACACCTCGGGACACCACATCGATCTCAGTATCGATCTCACGATCGATCTCAATATCAATCTCACTCAGCGGGACACCTCGGGACACCTCGGAACACCTGTCGATCTCACGATCGATCTCACCATCGATCTCACTCAGCGGGAACATCACGGGACACCTCGGGGCGCCACATCGATCTCAGTATCGATCTCACGATCGATCTCACTCAACGGGATACCACGGGGCACCACGGGACACCTCGGGATACATGTCGATCTCACTATCGATCTCACTATCGATCTCACTCAACAGGATACCTCGGGACACCTCGGGGCACCACATCGATCTCAGTATCGATCTCAGTATCGATCTCACTCAACGGGACACCACGGGACATCACGGGACACCACGGGACACCGCGGGACACTGGCGGGACACCGCGGGGCACCGGTCGCCAAGTTACATTTGGTCCGGCCGCGGCCCAGACACAGGAGGATTTCGGGACACCCGCGGGACACAGAGGGGACACCGCGGGGCACCGGCCGCCGGAGGAGTTACATTTGGTCCGGCCGCGGCCCAACCACAGGAGGATTTCCTCTCGCCCGCCCACGCAGCTTCGCCTCGCCCGCCCGCACGCACGGCACGCGCGACACGTACCCGAAACCGAAATCGATTGCCCGGTAGGAGGGGTCTCCGATAATGTAACGCCGCAACCTCCGATAATGTAACGCCTCCCCCCCGCCGTGCGCACGGCGGCAGTGCCCGGAACGAACTGGGGGGGGGAGGGACGTTACGTTATAGGGGGGGTGGGGGCTATAATGCCCATTATGCCCCAAGCAATAAAGGAACACACACCTGCCACCTTCTCCTTCACATCATCTTTCCTCCTTTTCCTCATCCTCCACAATAACCTTCCTTCTCATCCTCCTCCTCCTCCTCCTCCTTCCTTCCTCCCTCCTCCCTGCCCGCAGGAGAAACAAAACATAAGGACCCCTGAGCCTTTTGAAGGGGACCTGCGTGGGGAGGGCCAAAAAAGCATTAGGGATGGGGCCAACAAAAGCATTAGGGATTTGGAAGGCTTGTTTTGCAGATGTGTCAGACGAAACCACCCGTACGATTGGGGATGTCACAATGTCCGTAAAACAGTGCACCTAAGACAGGCCACGAATTCATTGTGGTATGAGGGGTGCTTAATGATCCCAGGGGCGTCCATAGAGGAACGAGAAACGGCGGGCGCATAAATTGTTGGAGCTCCGTGCGGAGTTCTCAGGATCGGCGCTGGGCCCCCCTAGCGGCGCCTCCCCTGGCGCGCTCCGCGCGCCACGGAGGGGGGTCCAGCGCAGATCCAAGAAATCCGCGGAGAGCTTCAACAGTTTGTGTTGACGCAGTGTGTTCGTCCTCGAGTCCAAGAAGGGGGCGTCCAAGAGGGGAATCGCAAATCATGGCCCGAGGCACGCTCGTGCGCGGCACAGCGAGACCAGGGGACGTGTCCAAAAAAGAAGAGGGGGCCATGACATCCGGGAGATATCGTGGCCCCGGCCATGATATCCAAACTCCCAATCATCACACCTCTCTTGATGGGCCCCTTGTTCCACCACCAGTTACCATAGTTAAAGAGGGAGGAGGAGGAGGAGGAGGAGGAGGAGGAGAAGAAGGAGGAGAAGGAGGAGGAGGAGGAGGAGGATAAGGAGGAGGACCTCTTCATCCTCCCTTCTCCCCCGTCCTGCGTATGGTAGTGGTGGTGGAAAAATTGCCCATCACCCATTGCACGTCTACGACTCTCGCTCTCCCGCGTCACATCCCTCTCTGGTGTTCGATCGTGAAGGGCCAAGGAGCGCGGGGTGAAGGAACGTGCGCCTTCAGTGCACCTCTGGGCCGGCGGTGGGAGATAGTGGCCGTTTAGGGCCCATTCAGGGTTAGGTCGGGCATGTCCCCCTACAGGCGGAGCTTGGAGGAAAAATTGAAAATGCCCCAAATACTCAAGCATATTCAAAACATGTTCAAAACATCGTCCCCAGACTGTTTTTGTCAGTATTGTATTTTTGAATTTCCCTCCTCTAGAGGGACACGCCCGACTTAACTTTGGGGGCACATTTCTACAATCCTCGACCCCCCACGCGAGCTGCCACCGCCAGGCCGTCCGCCCGACCCTCTCCTCCATGAAGCCAAGACCGAGAAAAAAACACGGACTGGGAATCTCCAGCATCGGGTAATTCTGGAGGATCTACCGGTCGCCGCGGGCGTTCCAGAGAGCTCCAAAACGCACTGGAACGATCTGTCCTTGCCCTGGCAGGCCAGTCACCGGCCTCTCCCCCACCGCATGGAACGGAAGGTTAGGTCGGCATGTCCTCCTACAGGCAATTCTTCAGAGAAAAATGAACAATAGCCCAAAGAAGTCTCAACATATACCAAAATCATAGAAGAATCGTCCCCTGACTAGTTCTTCACTATTTTTGACTCCTGTAGAGGGACATGCCCCACTTAAGTGTAGGGCCTGCTGCTCCTCCCTCGCATCGCCGGATCGCGGGCTCGAGACCTACATGGCTGGCACGACGCGCGCCGTGCCTGCCGCGAAGTCGTCGCGCATATCCCCTCATAGGGCGCCAGACGTTCCATCGGAGGCCTGGCCGACGAGTCAATCCGGTCTGGTCTGGGTCGAGTCGTGACACATGAGAACGAAAAAGTGCATCACCAGAAACTTTTGGCGCTCCGCGCGGGTTTCTTGGATCCGCGCTGGACCCCCCTCCCTGGTGCGCGGAGCGCGCCAGGAGGGCCAGTGAAGCGCCGGAGCAACAGAAGTTATGTGTATGCAGTTTCGTCTTCTGAGAAACGGATCGGCATCGGAGCATCGGGATCGTCTGGCATCGCAGCTTGGGCTCAGCCCCTGCAGGCCGAAGACGGCATCGACTCGTGCATCGGATCGGATCGGCTCGAGGTCGGACCGCCGTGAGTGGCCCCGAAGGGTGGCGGACCCCATGGTCCCATCCCGATTCCACTCGACGGCTGAGCCCACTCGGCCGCAGCCCTCCCAGGTACAGCCGGCCCCCCAGGTACGGTCGGCCCGCACCGTAAAGACGCACGATGAGGATGCAAGGGCCTCGGAAGGCCCGTTGCGAAGCTTATCGAGCTGGGCGCGGCCAACGAAAGTGGCCAAGGATGGACCGAGCAGGCGAGGATGAAAGGGTACCCGTGGGAAGGATCCCCATCCGGCCTATGCGGGTTGACTGTAGTGCTGGTTGGCCTCAATAGGCCCAACGGGCCGCACGCCTCCCCGAGCCTGCGGCGCCCTTCGAAGAAGAACAAACGCCACGGACAGAAACTTTTGGCGCTCCGCGCGGGTTTCTTGGATTGCAGACCCTGGCAGTCAGTTCCCCTGGCAGTCAGCAGTCCCAGCTGGCCTCGACAGGCACCCCGAGTAGTCGGGGGCGGTCTCAACACCCCCACGGGGCGCCGCGGGAGGCGGCGACGGGGTGTTGAGACCGCCCCGGCCACTCGGGGTGCCTGTTGAGGCCAGCTGAAACTACTCGGGGGGCCCGTTGAGGCCAGCTGGGGCTACCTGGGACTCCGAGGGGGCGCGGACTGAGCTCGGGGAGCTACTGACCCAGGTCAATCCCACTCCAGCTACGCGAATGCACCGAGGAAACCAATTGCACGGCGAGTGGTAGGACAGCGAGAACCGCGCTTTCCCACAATGGGTTCGGCCACGAACCAACCCCACCTAAAACACCGAAACCTACATCGCCGTTACCTACATTTAGGTCGGGCATGTTCCCCTACAGGCGGATTTTAGTGGACAAAAAGAAATAGTCGAAACATATCCCAGAAACAACGAAAATCATGGAAAATCGTCCCCATACCATTTTGGACGAAGTTTGAACCTTCCTCCTATAGAGAGAGGGGCACGCCCGACTTAAACCTACATCGCCGTTCGCGTGTCTGCGGTGGAATCCGGCTCCCCGCCCATCCTTTCGCCCGCCCGCCCCGCGGCCTCTGCATCTCGGAGGTGGCGACCGCGAAGGTGGCGGTGCTGAGGGGCACGATGGCCGGGCGGGTGCAAGCACGGGGCGCTGCCCCAACCCCCTCTGGGGGCCCTCGAGATGGTCGAGGCCCCACCGTGTCGCCCAGACATCTGGCGCCTCGGGGACATCGAGACAGGGGTGGGTCATCGTTTTCGGCATCTCGGGGCCCTTGCCAGGCCTCGGGGCCGAGGGTTCCCGCGGAAGTGGTGACCACCTACCAAACCACCCCAACCCAACCCGAGGACCAGAATTTCGCCCGAATTTCGGGTTGGGGGGGGTACGGGTTCCATGTATTTGGTCAGTGTTCCCCGACCCCCCCCCCACTGGAAATGGAGGGCAAATTGAGACCTTCGGGTTGGGTTGGGGTGGCGTGGTGGGTGGTGAAGTGGTCGAGGGGCCGGGTGCCCGTGTCTCGAAAGAATCGGAACGCCTGGATGTCGTCTGGGCCATGGAGGCCCGCGGATTCATGGAGGCCCGCGGATTCATGGAGGAGGAGGAGGAGGAGGAGGAGGAGGGGGAGGGGGTGGAGGAGGGGGAGGAGGGGGAGGAGGAGGAGGAGGAGGAGGAGGAGGAGGAGGAGGAGGAGAGGAGGAGGAGGAGGCCCGCGGATTCATGGATCGGCACTGCGCCCCCCCTGGCCTGGCGCGCGGAGCGCACGGGTGTCGGCGCCGGAGGCGTCGCCCAACGGGGCTCGGCGCCGAGCCGAAAGATCCGCGAGCGTCTCTTGTCCGTCGACGTCGGGAGTCCGGGACCGTCAGAGAGCGGCCCCGGGGTGAAGTCGGCATTCGATGTCTGGCTTTTCTCTCACTGCGGGGTCCCCGAAGTCCCGACCCCTTCCCCATTGTCGTGTGTCTCATCCCGAATCGTTTTGTTGACGGTGACAGGGCCCAGCGAGGGCCCCTGGTGGTCGAACCCTGCGAAAAACCTCGGATCCTGAATTTTGTCACTGCGCGTAGATAGCCAATCTGGAAAGCAATTGTCAAACAATATGGCCTTTCCATTAGTGTAATATACGATTGCCGCTTATCCTGCGCGGTAAGGATTTGTTCCCCTGCTGAGCCGATGTGTCGTGCGACATGGCTTGCGAACGAACGAACGAGCGAGCATGTCTGGGCCAAGGGCACATTGCCGAAACAAACGGTCGAAGATCTGAACCGGAAGCGGAAGCGGGAGCGGATCGGCGGGGGCGTCCCGTCTCGCGGGGTCAGGGAGGGCCTGCGCACCAGGCTCCCCGGGAGGAGCTCTGTGCGCGTCTGTGGCCAAGCTCGACGTCTCGGAAAAAAAAACAAGTGCTGCACCGAATCCTGAGGGCGAGCTCGACTTCGAGAGGGCACGCAGTTAGTTCTCGGGCACGCAGTTAGCTCTCGGGCGGGCACTCCATGCCAGTTGGCGGCGCGCAGAGAGGGGTAGGGGGAGGGGAAGGCTTCTTAGAAGCACCCTGCCTCTTAGAAGGCCCCCGCCTTACGTCTATAGAGAAGGCCAGCGCCTTCTAAGAAACAGGGAAGCTTCTAACCCCTCCCCCTAACGGGGTTACCCCCCATCTGCGCGTGGCCGAGCCAAATACCTCTGACGTCGTGATTTCTCCTGACCCCGCAGGGCCCAAAATTCTCTCGGCCCCTCCCCCAGTTCGCTGACCCGTCGGTCGGAAGGAGGACGGCGCCGAGAGTATGTTGAGCTTCCGCCCAACCCCTGAAGGGGAAGGAGCAAGAAAGCCTCGCCACTTGAAACAGGAAGGCTCCTAAAACCATCTTGGGATCTGCGAATCCACGAACACCGTCTTTCAACGGGCGACAGGTAGCAACTCTGGAACTGCTTTTGATGGTCCGTGCGGCCCGAGGAAGGCCCTCCGAGACCGGGCCTGATAAAACGAGGCGGACCGCAAGGGGGGGACCGGCTCAGGGAGGGAACATGCCGATTACATCGCCGATAGGTCTGCGACAGGCCACCCACTGTGGATCCGCAAGTTCCTGGGCGGGGAAGGCTCTCGGGCCCCCATCGGCTGTCGGTGGGCGACTGGGGGTCGATGCGTTCCCTCCTGAGCCGACCCCCCCGTGGGGAAACCAAAGGTGCCGATGCCGCCCCCCCCCGGACCTCTCCCGGGGTGCGTTCCGAACAGAATTTCGAGGCGAGTCGAGCCCTGGCGATCTCCCAGGGGGCCCGAAGAGTGGAAGACGAGCGAAGGGTAGCGATATCCACACGCTTTTCTCCCCTGGCCGCTGCACGTGGGGAAACCAAGAGATACCGATACCGCTACTCCTCGGACCTCGCCTGGGGCGCGTTCTGACACGGATGTCTCGAGGCGGATCCAGCGGTGGGGAGGAGGGCCGCCCAGGAGGCTCAAAAAAGGGGCCGCGAGGCGAGGAGGGCGGTATCGGTATACCTTTGCCTCCTCCGACAACTTTGCCCTCGAGTAAACCAACCCGCCAAAGGTCTGGGAGCGCTGCCCGAAGCCCTGGGCTGCCCCTTCCCTCGCGCCCTTGCCGCTCGGAAGCCGCAGCGCGGCGGCGGACGCCGCAGCGTCCTCCTCCTCCTCCTCCTCCTCATCCTCCTCCAACTCTTTCAACTCCTCCTCCTCCTCCTCCTCGTCCTGCTCTCGTCGTCGTCGTCCTCGTCCTCGTCCTCGGCCTCCTCCTCCTGCGCCGCCTCCTCCTCCTTCCCCCCCCTCTGGGGGGAAGACGCCGACCGAACCCCAGCAAGACGGGAAGCCCAAGGTTTGACTACCTACTACCAGGGCACCCCAACCCAACCCGAAGACCAGAATTTCGGGTCCGGGGGGGTATGGGCTTCATATGTGTGTTTCAATGTTCCCCGACACCCCCACTGAGAATGGAGGGCAAGTGGCGGCCTTCGGGTTGGGTTGGGGTGGTTTGGTGGGGGGTGAAGGTTGAGCAGAGACAAACCGTCCGAAAATTCCTGTAGGCCTACCACGGAATGCTCTCAGAACCAAGGCAATGAATACAAGAGTAGCTTTTTCAGAACAGATCGAAGAACATGCTCTACATGCCACAAGAGGTTATTCGAACATGTGTGGGTGGGGCTAAAGGCAGCCGAGGACGCTTCGCAACTGCTTGAAAAGGGGAGCCGGGCGGATCCCACCCTGCCCGCTCCCCGCACGCCCAACTTGCACCGCCCGGGATGAACGCCACCAGGTTGAGGCTCACGCTGCCGAGGCTCGCGCCGTTGAAGAGGGGGTCGGCCACGAAGTCCGCGAGAGCCCCTCATTATCGAGGCGCGATGTGTTGTGTGTTTGAATATGTTTGGTGGGCCCGCCATCCTGAACCAGAAAAAGCGAGAAAGCATAACACTGAACAAACATTACCTTTAGAAAACCCGCAGGGTTTTCCTGATCGGCGCTCGGACCCCCTCACTGGCGTGCAAATGGGGGCCAAGAGAGGCGCTGGCGGCGCCGCCACGTAAGGACGAGACTCTGAATTGTTATCGTTTCCCATGATTTTAGTGAAACGGGGATATGACCTCGAAATGATCCAGCTGGGTTTTCGCCGATCCCTGGCCAAGTTCAACCTGCCAACGTGGGGTAAACCATCCGCTTCTCCAGTCAAAGCCCAGAGATGTGTTGCCCCCGTGACGCATGAGTCAATGGTACATTACCGCTTCGTGAACAGGACACTACACTGCGAAAAATGTGGCCACTCATGCAGGAGTCACCCTTTGTTTACACACGGACGCAACGAAACAGCTTCAGGCGAGTGTATGCTGCGAAGGCGGGATGGAATGTTTAGTGTTGCTGTCCATGCTACTCTTCTCAACACGCTCCAGCGGAACCGAACCAGAACGTCGTTCCAGCGATCCGTACAAGGGGTGCGCATGGGCGCTGCGTCGCCACATGGTGCAGCACGACTGTTGTCCGTCCCTCCCCTTCCTCTGTTTTGTCCCATGCTTCCTCGTCTGTCTGCTCAACGCAGCCTGTGGCACGAGACTGGATTAGCTAGTTTTTGAACGATTGCTGGTGCGCGTGGATGGAAGCACCGAAGTCTCTGTCCTTTACTGCATCGCCTTGATACTGTCCACTCATGTTAACTTTAGAGGAACGGACAATGACATAAACATACAAACTCGGAGGCCCGCGCGGATTTCTCGGATGGGCGCTGGACCCCCTCGCTGGCGCGCTGCGCGCGCCAGGGGCGGCGCCGGAGGCGCCGCCGGGGGGCCCCAGCGCCGATCCGAGAAATCCGCGCGGACCCCTCCGAAATTGTAGGTTTACGGCATTGCTCGGAAAACTTTCGACTGTACACTGTTTCTCCTTCAATCGACAATAGTTTTTGAAGGAGTGCGGCTGCGTAGGTAGAAGCACCGAATTCCCTCTGTCCTTGTACTGCATCGCCTTGATGTTGTCCTCCTCCTCCCCGTGCTCCCTCTCCTCCTCCTCCTCCTCCTCCTCCTCCTCCTCCTCCTCCTCCTCCTCCATTCCTCCTCCATTCCTCCAGAATTTTCAAACTGTTGTCTTCAAACGAGGCAGTTCCCTCCATGGCAATGAAGCGTTGTAGAGGCTTATGAAGAGAGACGTTGGAGGGAGGGTTAATTCCAACATCGTTGATGACTCTTGGGTTTCCACTGGTCCTCCTCCTCCTCCTCCTCTTCCTCTTCCTCCTCCTCCGCTTCCTACTCCCCCTCCTCCTCCTCCTCCTCCTCCTCCTCCTCCTCCTCCTCCTCCTCCTCCTCCTCCTCCTCCTCCCCCACCCCCTCCCCCTCCCACTAGGCCGTCCCCTCCTCGTCCTCCTCCTCCTCCTCCTCCTCCTCCTCCTCCTCCCCCGTCTGCACTCGTGTTGTCTTGGACCTCGGAAGACTTTCGGCTGCGCACTGTGTTTCTCCTTCGATCGACCAGCCGGCGCCGCCGCCCACGACCCCTCAAGAACAGGACGGCCTTGCCGCCCGCGCGGCCGTGCCGCCCACAGCGCGGCGGCGGGGGGCCCAGCTTGCGCTTCAGCGCGAGGCTTCGTGTTCGCACCAAGGGTAAAGGGCAGCGCGAGGCTTCGTGTTCGTCTTCGCGTTTCAGCGTGAGGTCTTTTTGGACGAAAACATTATTGAGAAATGTTGAGAACAATTGAACAATTTGACGAGGTCATAGGAATGTTGAGAACATACTGGGCAATTATCAAAAAATACTCCAAATCCAAACATCGTCCCCTGACATGTTTTACAATTCTTGAATATTCCTCTTGTACATAGGGATGACGGCTTCGTGTTCGCACCAAGGGGTGCTCAAAGCATCGATGGCGCCGGCCCCAGTGGCGCTGCGGGCATACGCAGCACCCTACATCAGGGAAGCGCTGGCTCATCATCGCCTCGCCACCTGCATCTTCTGCAAGGGGGATCAGCGGGCGCGCTTGCCGACAGGCCTCCCGGATAGATAGCCAGCAGGCTGAAGGAATCGGCGATGGCCCGGTGCACCTCGTGCAGGGTCCCAGAACGCTGGGCGCAACCGAAAGACGAGAACCACGACCGGCCGGCCTGCAAGAGTGCCTGACCCCTTCTGGACCGCGGGGCTGCCAATTCTGCTGCTTCGAAAGATCCACAGCCAAGAACGCGAGGCGGGATACAGTGGAGGCCAGCCGCCAGCAAACCTTCCACAAGACACCCAACCCTGAGACCCTAGGATGCTCATGGATGTTTGGTGAGGGAACGTCACGCTTTCGCTGGCAAAACCATCGAAGCTCAGGGCACCCTGGAGGCAAGCAGGGTGTTTCTTGGCATGGGCCTCAACTGTACCCAGGGAACGCCAGCACGCTTTGGGCACTGCGGCCGCCGTGTGCAGTCGCCCCTCGCCGCGAGGCGAGATGCCCAGAAAGGGAAAGGGGGCTCTGGGGACTGGCGTCCGCTGTATGCATGCAAGGTCGGGGCTGGACCTCAACGTTGTGCTTCGAGTTGGTGTCGTTTTGTTTTGCGTTTTGCCCTGCCTGTTCTCCTGCACCTGCCTGCCACAACCGAGAAAAACAAAACACCGCCGAAGTCCCGCAACACAACGTGCAGGCCCTGCCCTGTGCTTAGGGCGAACGAGGCGGGCAAGGAACCCTTCTCCTGACATCTAGCAGCCCCAACCTGTCGGGGCGGGGGAGAAACAAAAACTGTCCAGGACGAGACCCCAGCCCTGACTGAGGCCGAGTGGGAGCGACGGGGAGGGGCGGGCTCAGGGGGGCAACACCGAGCTGGCATCGGCGATGCATCGCTGGCAGATTGGCCATAGGCCCCCGATGGCGAAACCGAGCGGTCTTGGGCGGGTGGGCCATTGGGGACTGGGTGTGGATGGGTGTCGATGGGTGTCTCAGCTCGGAACAGGCCCCCGAAAAGCGATTGGACGTCGATGCATCCCCCCCTGAGCCTCCCTACCCCCTCCCCCTCTCAACGTTGCCCCTGACATCCGACGTCGTGGCTTTCTCACAGCGCAGCTCCCCAGGCCCCCTCCCAAGGCCCTGCCTTGTCATCCTCAGCCGTTCCCTGGCGGCCCCGAGGAGCCCGGCAATTACGCGCCCCCCCCCGCCCCCAGAGCCCGAACACGGCCAAAAGCATGCGTATGTTACATGTTGTTTACGCCAATGCGCTGGCGGCTTGGTGACGACTCGTGACGGGGCCCTGGCCCCGGGCGAGGGGGGGGCGAGGCGGGCCCCCGCAGTCTGCGCGTCAAGTTGGCTGCGCCCGCAAGGGGGTGGCGCGAGGGGGGCGATCGCCCTTTGTTTAGATGATTGGTGTTTGTTTTGTCTATCTATCTCTCGCTCTCTCTCTCTCTCTGTCTCTCTCTCTTTCTTTCTACACACACATGTATATACACATGCACATGCACATACGCATACACATACGTATGCGTATACATTTACATACACATATACATATACACATACATATACATGTACATATACATATACATATACATGTACATATACATATACATATATATATATATATATACGTATGCATATACATATACAAATACATATACATGTACATGTACATATACAACTACATCTTCATTTGCACATGCATATGCATATACATATACCTATACATGTACACATGTAATCATAAACCTAAACATATACATGAACAGCTACATATACATATACATGTACACACATCTACATATACTATGTCACTTCTCGAGGGGACGACCTTCTAAGGTGGAGGGGCTTCTAAGCAGCCCACCCAGAATCTTAACCAAGCCGCCTTCAGAGCCTGGGGCGTGCTACGGAGCCCCGCCGCTTTCTCTAGAACCCCTTGCTATGCCGCAAGGGGGACCCCGTTGCGTGACCTCCGTGGGCGAGGGAGGAAGCGGCGGCGGCAATCCGTCGGGAACCCAGCCCAGCTCCGTGACAGGAGCCAGGATGCCCAACAACGCCGTGGAACCATCGAGACGCATTGCAAGACGAGCATGAGGGGGAGGAGGAGGGGGAGGGGGGCAAGCTAGGTGCGCTCGCGTCATATCTGACATCCTACCCCTCCCTCCCATCCCTTACCATGGCGCAGATCCCCTCTCTACTCACTCAGTCGGATGTCGAGCAAGGCAATGATGGGTACGCGATGCATTGTAGAGCACGGCATGGCATGGCTTAGAAGAGCACCGCAAAGCGTAGCATCAACCTAGCATTGCAGTGCATGCCGTGGCATGGCACGGGAAATGACGCCAGCGCTGCAGCGGTAGCAGGAGTCGAAACGAGCGGAAGCGCGGAAATGAGGCCAACGCTGCAGCGGGAGCACGATTCGGAACGAGCGGAAGCACGGAAATGAGGCCAGCGCTGCAGCGGGAGCACGATTCGGAACGAGCGGGGCCCGAAAATGAGGCCGGCGCCTCAGCGAGAGCAGTACTTTGAGAAAAAATGGAGGCGAAAACCCAACTCCGGGGAAACCTGTGTAGAAAAACTGTACGCGGAGGGGGGGTCGGACACTCCCAGGTCGTCATCAGGGGAAGAGGGAGAGTAGTATTCATATTGAGTAATTGTGTAGGAGGGGAAGGAGGGGGAGGGGAAGGAGGGGGAGGGGGAGGGGGAGCGGAGGAGGAGGAGGAGGAGGACGAGGAGCAGGGGGAGGAGGAGGAGGAGGAGAGAGGAGGAGGAGGACGAGGGGAGGAGGAGGAGAGGAGGAGGGAGAGGAGGAGGAGGAGGAGGAGGAGGGGGGAGGAGGAGGGGCAGGAGGGGAGAAGAAGGAGGAGGAGGAGCAGGAGGAGGAGGAGGAGGAGGAGGAGGAGGAGGGAGGGGGGGCCAGGACCGGGACAACATCGGCCGTGGACAAACAGGGTTCGCTCGGATCTGGCGGTTCTGGAAGATGCTTCGGGCGTTTTCACAGCGTTGCAGAACACATTGAGGGCGCTCTTGAACGCTATGGAGCAATGTCTTCGGGTCCTAGCCCCGTTGGATTGTCGGGCCCGATTTCGCCTTGGGACATCGGGATCGGGTCGGATCGGGCCAGCTGAGATCGGCATCGAACCTGCTTCGGATTGGATCGAACGGGGCCCTGGCTGCACGGATGAGAGCCCGCACCGTTTCAGGATTGCACTCTCGATCGTGATATCACTGTGACTTTTCAGAACAAGCAGTCGTTGTGCTTTCACTGCGGGAGCAACACACATTATCAATGACATGCTGCCGTGGGGAGAACACCAGAGCGTTCCTGTCAAAGAGGCACTGGGCTTTCTGACAAAAACTGAGGGGTACCACGTTGATGAGATCACAGCGGCGGCGTGTCGTTCATTGATCTGGACGAAAAATACAATACCCACCCCCACCAGGGAGACTTTGGCCCCACTGGGCAGTCTGCCCCCTGAGGTGGGGATAGGTACCGTGTCCTTCGGGTTTCGGGGCACCCATCCCCACCTGGAGGGGGTACGTTGGAATAGTCAACTTCTTCTGCCTTAGAGACTGTGGGGATGGTGCCGACGATGATGAATTGATACCTTTCCCCCCGGAACGCGAACAACCGTAGATGAGGAGCGAAGAGGGCTGTTCTGGCTTCGGCGAGCGGCGGCCGCGGAGAGGCTCCCCCGCCAGGAACCAGGGAGCGGCCCGCAAACAGCACCCTCTCCTGAACCCAAGCCGGTCCTCACTCGGGAACGAGAAGATGATACATACATATATATATATATATAAGTATATATATAGATACAATGTATTAAACAAACATGGCTGTGGAGATCGGCGCCAGGTCCAACAGGACCCAAGGAACGGCCCGAACAACAATCACCCCTCCTGAACCCAGGGTGGTCCTGATGTCAACGGCCCTGATGTCAGCGTCTTGGATCGGGGGGGGGCGCCGGCCCCTGCGTCGAGAGGGCCTGCGAAGATCTATGATGCCTGTTTGCAGGGATCACGTGTTTGCTCTGCGAGGCCAGGGAGGGAAGACTACGAACTGGACATCCGATATTATGACTCACTCATTGCGGGATCCCCGACGGATCGCGGCCTCTTCCGTGGGACCCGGCTTCCGTACCCGAACTGTTTCGACGGCCCATGGGGGCCCGCTGAGGGCCCCGAGGAACCACACGAACAACCACGAGGGCCACGCGACTCCCCGCGGAGTGGTTAGATGTTTTTGTTTCGGAACCTCCCGACCCGCCCCCCCCTCCCCCTCCCCCTCCCCTCCCCCTCCCCCTCCCCCTCCCCCATCCCCATCCTCCTCCTCCTCCTCCTCCTCCCTCTCCTCCTCCTCCTCTCCTCCTCCTCCTCTCCCTCCTTTTCCTCCTCCATCTCCTCCTCCATCTCCTCCTTCATCTCCCCCTCCATCTCCTCCTCCATCTCCATCTTCTTCTCTCCTCCATCTCCTCCTCCTCCTCCTCCTCTCCTCTCCCTCCTCCTCCTCCCTCCTCCTCCTCCTCCTCCTCTCCTCCTCCTCCTCCTCCTGCCCCTCCTCCTCCTCCCTTCTCCTCCTCCTCCTCCCCCTCCTCTCCTCCTCCTCCTCCTCCTCCTCCTCCTCCATCTCCTCCTACTCCTACTCCTCCTCCTTCTCCTCCTCCTCCTTCTTCTTCTTCTTCTTATTCTTCTTCTGCTTATTCTTCTTCTTCTTCTTCTTATTCTTCTTCTTATTATTATTATTCTTATTATTCTTATTATGATTATTATTCTTCTTATTCTTCTTCTTCGTCTTCTTCTTATTCTTCTTCTTATTCTTCTTCTTCTTCTTATGCTTCTTCTTCTTATTAGTCTTAGTAGTCTTCTTCTGCTTCTGTTTCTTCTTCTTATTCTTCTTCTTATTATTATTATTCTTCTTATTCTTCTTCTTATTATTCTTCTTCTTCTGCTTCTTCTTCTTATTATTCTTCTTCTTCTTCTCCTTCTTATTATTATTATTATTATTATCCTTCTTCTTCTTCGTATTCTTCTTCTTTTTCTTCTCCTCCTCCTCCTGCTTCTTCTTATTCTTCTTATTCTTAGTATTATTCTTCTTATTCTCCTCCTCCTCCTCCTCCTCCTTATTCTTCTTCTTATTGTTATTCTGCTTCTTCTTATTATTATTATTATTATTCTTCTTCTTCTTTTTCTGATTCTTCTTATTCTTCTTCTTATTCTTCTTCTTCTTATTATTATTATTCTTATCATTATTATTATTCTTATTCTCCATCTTCTTCTTCTTCTTATTATTATTCTTCTTATTATTATTATTATTCTTCTTCTTCTTCCTCTTCCTCCTCCACCTCCTCCTCCTCCTCCTCCTCCTCCTCCTCCTCCTCCTCCTCCTCCTCCTCCTCCCTCCTCCTCCTCCTCCTCCTCCTCCTCCTCCTCCTCCTCCTCCTCCTCCTCCTCCTCCTCCCTCCTCCTCCTCCCTCCTCCTCCCTCCCCTCCCTCCTCCTCCCTCCTCCTCCTCCTCCTCCTCCTCCTCCTCCTCCTCCTCCTCCTCCTCCGCATCCCTCCTCCTCCTCCTCCCTCCTCCTCCTCCCTTCTTTCCTCTCCTCCTCCTCCTCCTCCTCTTCCTCCTCCCCTCCTCCTCCTCCTCCTCCTCCTCCTCCTCCTCCTCCTCCTCCTCCCGCAACCTGCAAAACTACCACATCCGCCAGGCCCCGAGGGTCCACGGGGCTCCCCTGGGCCCACCGCCTCACGCATTCGACGAGCGACGACTGCAAACTGCAGCCGCGAGGTCCCAAGGGGCCGGGTGCTCCCCTCGTATCCCGCCTCGCTTTCTCGGGCGGGGATCGCTCGAAATAAAAACAGGCGGACTCAGGACAGACGAATGTCTTGCAAGAACATGGCACCCTCCGAGGGATGCACAAGATCATCCAACGAGCACGAAGAACATGAGGGCACTCTCCCCGAACATACCTCGATCTTGCACCTCGGTGCGACCGTATGTGTTCCCTTCGCGACGCGAGGGGGCCCGGGGACGAGGAGCGGGAAGGCAGCGAGCAGCTGCGAGCTGCGGGCCAGCGCAGCGGGGGCCCCGCGGCGCCGTCGAGAAGCGCTGGGTGACCCGGCCGACCAGCCAGCCCTGGGCGGTGTTCACGGCCAGGGCGAGCAGCAGCAGACTGCTGTCCCAGCCCGCGAAGACCTCAGCGCTGCCGCGCCGCACTGCTCTGGACCAGGGACGAAAACGATACCACCCCACCTGCGGCCCCACGGGCCTTACCGTATACCAGAACATCCGGCGCGGGATCGTACGCACTGTACGCTTCGGCCCCCGGTGAGCCGCAGCACGGCATGGAGGGCCGCAGGTGGGGTGGTGCCGCTTGTTTTTGCTGGGCCGATGCTCCAGGCGAGCAGGCCTCCCACGTCTTGCGCTCGTGATGGGCCCATCTTCCACCACCCCTACAACATGTAGGGAGGAGGAGGAGGAGGAGGAGGAGGAGGAGGAGGAGGAGGAGGAGGAGGAGGAGGAGGAGGAGGAGGAGGACCTCCTCATCCTCCCTTCTCCCCCGTCCTACGTATGTGATGGCGGTGGTGGAAGATTGGCCCAGCACCTGGCGAGTGCTGGTGGAAACAGGGAAGCAACAAAAAACCCAGCCCTCCCACCCATGGAGCAAAAACAGCGGATCCACTTCGCCACTCTCGGCCGCTGGGGGCCGTGTGCGGGCCGGCGACCGTGACCAAAGGAACAGGATGCGAAAAACGAATCCTTTGGGTAATACGGTCGGGCCTTCCCGGGGACCCCGCAACGAAACAAGACAAGACCTCGGATCTCTGGGGACGAAGGCCAAGATCGGGACGACATCGGATCGGGATGCAGACCCAAACAAGCGACGTCCTGAGTGTTTCAGGACGGCGTCCCTGAAGTCCCGACCCTTTCCCCGGGACCGGTTTTTCATCCTGAGTCGTTCTTTGACGGTCCCGGGGCCCCGCGAGGGCCCTCGAGGGTCGAAAATATTTAAAAACTAGCCGTCCTGATTTTTCCAAATCATCCTGTGGTGTTGGGTCCTCGTTTTGAAGAGATGGTCCCCGCGTTCTCATTCTCTCCTCCTCTTCCCCCTCCTCCTCCACCGTCCGCATGCGTCCCGCACACCCAGTACAGCGTTTCGTGGCCCTCCCCCCCGTCCTCCCTGCGTTGCACCCACCCAGCACAGCGTTTCGTGGCCCCACAGGGAGCCCCACCGAAGGTCCCAGTGTTTCCGTCCGCATGCGTCCCGCACACCCAGTACAGCATTTCGTGGCCCCATGAGGAGCTCCACTGAAGGTCCCAGTGCTACCGTCCGCATGCGTCCCGCACACCCAGTACAGCGTTTCGTGGCCCTCCTCCACCTCCTCCCTGCGTTTCATCCACCCAGTACAGCGCTTCGTGGCCCCATAGGGAGCCCCACCGAAGGTCCCAATGCTACCGTCCGCATGCGTCCCGCACACCCAGTACAGCGTTTCGTGGCCCCATAGGGAGCCCCACCGAAGGCCCCAGCGCTACCGTCCGCATACGTCCCGCACACCCAGTACAGCGTTTCGTGGCCCTCCTCCACCTCCTCCCTGCGTTTCACCCACCCAGTACAGCGTTTCGTGGCCCCATAGGGAGCTCCACCGAAGGCCGCAGTGCCCCCGTCCGCATGCGCCCCGGAAGCCCAATTTGGCATTTCCACCCACCCAGTGCAGCGTTTCGTGGCCCCATAGGGGCTCCACCGAAGCCCCCAGTGGGACCGTCCGTATGCGTCCGGGAAATGAAATTTGGCATTTTCACCCACCCAGTACAGCGCTTCGTGGCCCCATAGGGGGCTCCACCGAAGCTCCCAGTGGGACCGTCCGCATGTGTCCCGGTAACCCAATTTGGCATTTTCACTCACTCAAAAGAGCGCTTCGTGGCCCCTTAGGGAGCTCCACCGAAGCCCTCAGTGGGACCGTCCGCATGCGTCCCGGAAACCCAATTCGGCACACCACCCACACAGTGCAGCGTTCCCCCCCGCCCAGTGCAGCGCTTCGTGGCCCCATAGGGAGCTTCACCGAAGCAGATATTCACTCACAATTACGTTACCCACAACTGCATATGTTTGGGACCTTCGCCAGGATAATTTCTGAGGTCTGGGCAGGAAATCTCTGCAGGATTTCTGTTTGGGACCTTCCTGCCCACAACAGCATGTCTGGGCAGGAAATCTCTGAGATCCCGCGGCACGGAGAGCTGCACCCGACGTTCTCAGAGCGCTCTGGGAACGCCCGGGGCTGCCCTGGAGCGATTCGTCCCGACCCTGGGCTTCGGTCGGGCACGTCCTCCTGCGGGCGGATCTGAGGAAAAATAAGAACAATAGAAACACAGTCCAAACAAAAACGGAACTCCCAGACTATTCTTGACTAGTTCCCACTACTCCTCCTGAGTTGAGCAGGGGCCGACCGTCCCTGCATTCCTATAGGGGTACCACGAAAATTTCCTAGAAGCCAGAAGTGTTCTAAGAACAAAGCAGTGTTCTTAGAACATAAGCCCGATATGTTCAAACAAGACAGTCCGAGCCACACATGTTCTGAGAACATTTCGTCGAAACCACAAGAAGTGATTAGAGCACTGTTTGGTGGGGCTACAGGCACGTCAGGACGCTTCGCCACTGCTTGATCTCAGGACCCAGACATGTTCTAATAACAAAAACAACGGTCTTAAAACGTAAACCCGGTGTGACAAAACAAAACATATTCAGCAGATGCCAGGACGCTTCGCCGCTGCTTGATAGTTTTGGGTTGTGCTTCTGTAGAGGGACGTGCCCGGCTTGAGACCCTGGGCCAGCGGGCTCATACTCCTCGACCCTCGGCGTCTCCGCGGGCACCCGCCTCGGAGCCTCTGACGGGCTATCCCGGGGACACCGCACGTCTGCACACTACACCACGCACAAACACAAGCACACACACGAACACACCACGCACACACAGACACACACACACACAGACACACACACACACACACACACACGCACACACACACATACACAAACACACACACACACATACACACACACACACCACGCACAGACACCACACACACACATGCGCGCAGCTGCACACACACACACACACACACACTGGTCCAGCACAAAACCGTGGATGTGTGTGTGTGTGGATACTGGCGGAGCGCACCAGGGGGTTGGGGGAGGGGGGAGGGCGGCTTAGAAGGAGGCTGCTTCTTAGAACGCGGCGGCCTTACACCTAAAGAAAAGGACCGCGCCTTCTAAGGAGCATGGGTGCTTCTAAGAAGCCCCCCCCTCCCCCACCAGACTCTGCGCGATGCTGGGTATAGGGGAACGACTAATGCCATAAACAGAAAAACTGGGAGATCCGCGCGGACTTCTCGGATCGGCGCTGGACACCCCTGGCGGCGCCTCCGGCGCCGCCCCTGGCGCGCTCTGCGCGCCAGGGAGGGGGATCCAGCGCGGATCCAAGAAATCCGTGCGGACCTCAGAATTTTTATGTTTATATCATTGCCCGTTCCCCTAATGTACCGCTGCCTTGGCCAGCCGCTCCGACCCGCTCGACGCGGAACTCTCCCACCTCTCTTCCATCCTCTGGTCCTCCGTGCGGCCGCACTCTTCCTGTTTCCTCCCCTGTGCACGGTGGCCAATTCGCCATTCGGTTGCCCCGACGAATCGCAACACGCTGGAGCGGACCGCCTCTGCCTCGCCGTCGACGGGAAAATGTTTGTGTGGTCAAAAATGGCACCTTCCTTTGGGACACGACTGTTGCTTGGCGGCGCGCACACGGGGGCAGGTGGAGGGGGGAAGACTTTTTAGAAGGAGGCTGCTTCTAAGACGGCGCCAGTCTTAAATCTACAGACAAGACCCGCGCCTCCCCGTACCCCTTGTGCGCATGGCCGACAGTCATGTGAAGTCCCGACCAATTCCCCAGAGCCAGCTTCACCCCGAGCCATTTTCGGATGGCCCTGGGGCCCCGTGAAGAGGGCCCCCCGCGCCAGACAAGTGCCAACAAAACCGCACGCCGTGTTTCTGTTCACGACGCGGGCACGTCTGCGGAGGGCCTCCCAAGAGTTGGCGGCGACCAGGGGGGCGAAATGAAAAGGAGAAGGCCTTCTCAGAAGGCTCCGAAGTCCCTCGGCCTTCTGAGAAGGTTTCTAAGCCTTCCCCGCAGACGCAGACAGCCTCTCAGAGGCGCGAGGGTTTCTGAGAAGTCCCGCCGCCTTCTGACCAGGCCTTCTCCTTCGCACTTCCCCCACTCGCTCCTCCTCGCTCCTCCTCCTCCTCCTCCTCCTCCGCCTCCTCCTCCACAATTACTCAATATTAAAATACTCTCCCTCTTCCCCTGATGGCGTCCGGGTGATGGCCGCGCACCCTCCGCGTACCGTTTTTTACACACAGGATGCCCGGGAAATCCCGGGAAACGACTCTCGCTGAGGCGCCAGCGTAATTTTTGTCCCAAAATGCTGCTCTCGTTGAGGCGACGGCCTCATTTCTGCTCCCGAATCGTTCCGAATCGTGCTCCCGCTGCAGCGTGGGCCTCATTTTCGGATCGGTGTTTGGCCTCCGTCGCTCAGGATGGCGTTCTCGCCCCAGCGCGGGCCTTTTTCTCGCGCGCCCATCCGCCCGCCACCACCGCGCCGCACCGCCACCACCACCACCACCACCACCACCACCACCACCACCACCACCACCACAACCACCACCAGCACCAGCACCCGTACCAACACACCACCACCAGCACCACCACCACCACCACCACCACACCACCACCACCACCATCACCACCACCACCACCACCACCACCACCACCACCACCACCACCACCACCACCACCACCACCACCACGACAACCACGCACACACGCACGCACGCACGCACGTGCACCACCACCCACTACGCACGCGCGCGCGGAGCCACAGGTCCGCTACGACACGCGTCCGCGGATAGAGAAAATCAGCGCCATGGTAAAGGATGGGAGGGAGGGGTAGGACCTCAGATATGACGCGAGCGCACCTAGCTTGTCCTCCTCCCCCTCCCCCTCCTCCTCCTCCTCCTCCTCCTCCTCCTCCTCCTCCTCCTGCCCCTCGCTCCCCGCCGAAGGAGGCCCAAGACGGCGGAGCCGGGGGACGGGCTGCGGCCTCGGCACCTTGCGCCTCCCCCCCTCGTCGTCGGGCCTTCCCCCCCCCCCCGAGTCGGCGGCCCCCTCGGTGCAGTCGCACTGGCACCCGGCGTTCGCGCACGTCCCGAGGCCGTCCTCGGGGGCAGGGAGCTCGGGAGGAGGAGGAGGGGAGGAGGAGGGTCGAAGAGGGCGCAGGGAGGAGCAGGAGGAGGAGGAGGAGGAGGAGGAAGAGGAGGACGAGGAGGGCGCAGAGGAGAAGGAGAAGGAGGAGGAGGATCGAGAAGGAGGAGGAGGAGGAGGAGGAGGACGAGGAGGATCGAGGAGGAGGGAAGGAGGATCGAGGAGGGAGGAGGATCGCGGAGGGCGGAGGAATGAGGAGGAGGGTGGAGGAGAACCGACGAAGGTTGCTCCACGGGCTCGGCAACGAGCAGAGCCAACAACCAGCAGGGCGCGCGCGAGAGTATGCGCACGAGAACGCGACACACACACAAATATACACACACACACGCACACGCACACGCACACGCACACGCACACGCACACGCAGGCGCACGCACACGCACACGCACACGCACACGCACACGCACACGCACACGCACGCACGCACGCACCCCCCACCCACATACACACACACAAGCAACAAAGCAAATGCGCACGCACGCACGCACGCACATAACGCAAGCACACACGAAAACACACACAACACACACGCACACACACACACACACACGCACGCACGCACGCGCGCACGTACGCAGACACAGATACATACACCCACACAACAACAACAGCAACAGCAACAGCAACAGCAACAACAACAACAGCAACAGCAACAACACAACAACAACAACACGACGCACGCACGCGCACGCACGCCACGCACGCACGCACGCACGCACGCACGCACGCACACACACACACACACACACACAACACACACACACACACACGCACGCACGCACGCACGCACGCACGCACGCACGCACGCACGCACGCACGCACGCACACACACACACACACACCCGCGCACTTTGTTGCTGTCGCGGCCGTGCCCGCAGCGGCGCGGCGGGGACAAACCGTGCGGAGAGACGCACCACACATACATTGTGTTGCATCCGCGGGGCACCTTGTCTGTCCCTTCGCGTCCCTATCCGCGTCGAATACGTTCCGAATCCGTGCGGAATCGTCGGGTCCATGTCGAATCCGTGTCGAAATCGCGTCGAATCCACGCCAAAGCCGCGCCGAGTCCGAGACAAAGGCACCAATCTTGGGGGCAAGCGAGGTCCCCCCGAAGATGCCAGGTAAACATGTACACGGGCACACCACACAGAAACACACATACACATATCGGCGGGGAGTCCAGGAGAGAAATGAGAAGGGGCGGGCCTTCTCGGAAGGCTCCGAAGTTCCTCCGAAGCCTTCCCCGAAGACACGGAGAGCAGTGACAAGTTTTCTAAGCCTTCCCCAGAAGACCAGGCGGCGGGGCTTCTGAGAAGCCCCGCCGCCTTCTGAGAGGGCCTTCTCCTTCTCACTTCCCCCCCTCGCTCGCCGCCGAACACACACACACACACACACACACACACACACGTACACGCACGCACACACGTACACCCCTTCGCGGCGCGGCCACGCGCGCGGTGGCGCGGCGAAGAGGGGTCGGGCGGAGAGACGCCTAGCAACCCACCTACCCACCTACCCACACACACACAAACACAACCAAGCACCACACGCACACACACACGAAGGGACACACACACACATACATCCACATGCGTGTGTATATCTATATATATATACCTGTATATATATATGTATATGTGTATATATATATATATGTATACAGATGGGCGTTCCAGGAAATCCTGAACCCAAAAACGTGTTCATCTCTTGGTGGTGCAATCCCACCAGCCCTCTGGGCGTGAGTGGTTTAGGGAGCCCTCCCTGTCCAACCCCCTTCTTCCCCTTCGGGGAGGGGTCTCCCCCTTCCTCTACACCCCCCCCTGGGCCTGGATGGGGGGGGCCTAACTAAGATGGCGCCAAGACAGCCAAAGAGAGCTCAAGATGACCTCAAAGATCGCTCAAGATAGCCTCCGATGACTCAGGATAGCTCGTCAAAAGTCTACACGAGGCTCCAAAACCGCCCCAAGACGGCCCCAAGTGGCCACGGAGCCTCACAAGGACGCCCCCGAGACGCCCAAATCCTTGAAAAACCTAAGGGAAACATGAATGTTGTTTCCCGTTTCTCCTGTTCGCTTTCAATGGGCTCTTGTGGCTTCAAGATGGCCCAAAGATGGCCCCAGAGAGCCCCAAAACAGGCCCCAGAAAGGCCCAAGACGGGCCCAAGAGCGCCCCAAGAGCGGCCCAAGAGGGCCCCAAGAGGCAACTGTTCGGGTTCCGAAGGGGGGACCGTAATCGGCGCCGCGCTCCTTGTTGAGCCGTGGCCTCCAAGGTGGCCCCAAAGACCTCCCAACCCCCCCCAAAGAGCCCCAAGAGGGCCCCAAGACCACCCAAAAGAGCTCCAAGGGTGCCCCAAGAGGCACAAAGGGGCCCCTTTGGATAGCCCCAAGATGCCTCCAAGAGGCTTTCACAGAGAGAGACCCAGTAAAGGCATTGATGGTTGACTCGTCGTCGTCGTCATCGTCGTGGCCGTCGTCGCGGTCGTCGTCGTCGTCGTAGTAGTAGCCGTTGTCAGTGTCGTCGTGGTCGTCGTGGTCGTCGTCGTCGTCGTCGTCGTTGGCGTTGTTGTGGTCATCGCCGTCGTCGCCGTCGTCGCCGCTATCTCCCTCTCGCCTCCCACCGCCTTCTCTTCTTCCTCTGCCTCCTCCGCCCCGTCCTCCTCCCACTCCTCCCACAAGGAAAAGCTAAAAGGGAGAAGGCGAGGTTGACGTAGTCGTTGTCGTCGTCGTCTTCGTCGTCGCGGTCGTCGTCGTCGTCGTCGTCGTTGTCATCGTCGTCGTCGTTGTGGTCATCGCCGTCGTCGTGTCGTCGTCGCGGCTATCTCCCTCTCGCCTCCCACCGCCTTCTCTTCTTCCTCCTCCTCCACCTCGTCCCCCACCCACTCCTCCCATAAGGAAGAGCCAAAAGGGAGCAGGTGGTATGAACAGGAGGGTATATGCGAGGGCAGGAGAAGGTACGCCCGAGAACAACGACGGTCAATATGCTTCGTAACACCTGCTATTTGGGGATGGGCTGGTGGGGATACTTTTTTGATCGCGAGCGCATCGTAAATGCCGAACGCCGTCCGAGAGACGTAACAACAAAACTACGGCCTAAATTGCGCGAGCGGAAGCGAAACGTGACGAAGCGTTACTTCCGCCACCTTCCGCCAGCTTCCACTGGCTGTGGCGACCTCGCTTCACTTCCGACGACATGTGGCATAAAGGGTGTGTGTGTGTGTGTGCGCGCGCGGAGCGCTTAACATTTATGTTCATGACGCTTTATCTTGAGCAGGGACCGACCGTCCCGGCATTCCTATAGGCCTTCCACGCAATGTTCTTTGAACCCAACCAAGTTCTTAGAACAAGAGCAATGTTCTTAGAACATAAGCCCGATGTGTGAAAACAAGGTAGGCTCAGCCAGAAATGTTCGAAGAACATGTCGTGCAAACCACAACATGTTCTTAGACCATTCCTCGGTGGGCCTATAGGCGAGCCAGGACGCTTCGCCACTGCTTGACCATCTTCTTCGACATACGCCTTACCACTCTCGGGTTCGAGGATCGGCGATGCCTCGGGAGGCGCCCACGCGGCGCGGAGCGCACGCGTCGCCCGTGGAAAAAAGCGGCCCCCGGCACGAACACCGAGCCCTCCGCGGCCCTCGCGGCGTGCACTGCCGGGCGACGTTGAGGGGGGGGGGGCAGCGGCGCCAGGGCGGGCAACCTCGGGCCGGAAGCGGCCCCCACGGGGCACTCCCCTCGGTGGAAGTGAACCCCTGGTGGGGGCCTGTGAAGAGGGAGCTTGGAGAAGCGTGTATTCCAACAACGCTGTTGAGTCTTGGGTTTGCACTGGTCCCTCCTCCTCCTCCTCTTCCCTGGCACCCCGGGAACGCCCTCGGCGAGGCGCGGCTGCTGGAAGGCACCCCGAGGCTGGAAAACGGCCGAGACCCTACGGACAACTCAGAAAACCTCAGAAAACCTTGGCAACCTCGAGCCTCTCCCCACCCAACCTTGCCCCTGAGGTCCCCAGCACGAAACACCGCATCCCCCGCGGTCCTCGCCGTGCAGCTGCCAGCACGTCGAGCTGGCGGGGCACCGCTGGTAGTCCAGCGGCCGCTGGACCTCGGCGGCCGAGAGCGGGCCCCCCGGGAGCGAGACCGTGCAGCGGGGGCGCCCGGCCGGGACCGAGGCAGCCGGGCCGGGCCTCCGAGAGGTCGGCGCTGCGGCCACGGTCCGCTCAGAAGGTCAGCTGGCGGTGCGCACAAAGAGGGACGAACGAGGTCGCAGGGGGCCGCTTCCAGACCACAGCAGGACTCCGAGGGGCGAGATCCAAGAAGTCAGTGCACATCTGTCTTCCTCGAGCCGGGGCCCGCCTCGAAGACAGCATCAGGACCTCGAGCGTCTGGGCAGCTCGGGAGCGGTCGTCGCACGTCGCAGCAGGGGCGCAGCGTGAGGAATGCAAGCACCTCGAGCGCCCCTGGGGGGGGGGGCACTCGAGTGCGGGGCAGCGTTAGTTGGCGGTGCGCGCAAGGGGGTGGAGGGAGGGGGAGGGCTTCTTAGAAGGAGGGGTGCTTCTAAGAAGGCCTCCCCTTCCCCCCACCCCCCTCTGCGCGTGGCTGAGTCACGGTTTTCTGATTCGGCGTTTCGGCCGGCATTGGGCGGAAGGGGAGGGGGCTGGCTCCAGACCTCTGCTCTGTGCGACTGTTTGCAAGGGTGCGCCCTGTGGGGGAGAAGCTCCACCCGCTCGAAACTGGCGCCGAAAACGGCCAAAATCTACTCCATTGGGAGGGGGGGGGGGGAACGGGGGTGCGAGGGCCCGTGCCGACCGGTAAATCAACGAATAAGAGAACGGGGGCAAGACAGTCCGAGAAGGAATGTTTAGAAATGAGCTCCGTGCTCGCGTCGGGCCCGCATCTTTTTCGCGGCGTCTCCTCCGGGTGCCAGTGGTGTTAGGTCGGGCATGTCCCCCGACAGGCGGGTTTTGCACGAAAACAAAAATACCAACAGACATGCTCAAAAAGGATCATCATAAATCATAATTGCTCCAAAATCCGTCCCCCCCCAACTATTTGTTCTCTATTCTTGAATATTCCTCCTGTACAGGGACATGCCTGACTTAATGCCAGTGGTGCTGCCTGCCTTCGCCGTCCCAGGTCCCGCATGCCTGCCATGCTCGCTTGCTGCGAGCTTGCGCTCTGGCAATGCTTGCGCGCTTCCCTGACCAACAAATACGTGACCTTGGTTGATGGGCCTGTTTACCACAACCACCAACAACATAAGTTGAAGGGGGAGGGGGTCCTCCTCCTCCTCCTCCTCCTCCTCCTCCTCCTCCTCCTCCTCCTCATCATCATCATCATCATCATCATCATCATCCTCTTTCTCCTCCTCCTCGTCCTCCTCCTCCTTCTCCTCGTCCTCTCGTCCTCCTCGTCCTCGTCCTCCTCCTCCTCCTAGTCCTCCACCTCCTTCCCCCCTCCAACTTATGGTGCTGATGGTGGGAAACAGGCCCATCATTGGTTTCGTTGTGCTGGGCCCATCGTGGAACTCGCTGATTCTCTCGGCGACGAGGTTTCGCGGCGCCTGGAGGCCTTGTGCAGCGCGCGGATGTGTTCTCGGGAGACCCTGGCAACGCCCACGGGTGCACCCTCGCTGCCGCCCGGCTGCTGTCACGGCGGCGCCCTTCTCCTTTTCACCCTCTTGCACGCCGGCTAATTCGCCCTTCGGTCGCCCCGAATCGCTACCCGCTGGAGCAATTTCTCTGCCTCGCCGCTGACGAAACAAATGCTCTCGGGGGGCTAATAAATCCACACCGTCACAATTTTTCCGCCGTTGATCGGGCCCGGAAGGAGCCAACCTCCTTGCGAAAGGGCGCGCAGAGCATCAGTGCTCGCGCGCCCCCCCACGGCGCCGGGGGCGCTGCTTTCGCCTCCTTTCGAAGATATGCGAATCGTTACTTCCACGGGGCCTGCGCCAGCGCCGCCATTAGCAAACGCGTGTAACCGGCAACGGAAGTCCTGTGAGGGCGTTCCCCTACTGGCCAACCACGTCGGTGCATGGATTTCCTTCTCCTTCGATCCATGCACCGCTGCGGTGTGGGGGGGCGTTCGGTGGACAGGGCGACGGGGCTATCTGGGTCTGGCGGGGCTGCGGAGCCCCCACAGTCTACCGCGTGGGCGCCGCTTACGTAGGCGCGCCCCCAATCGCGGTGGCATGGCGCCAGGGCTGCTGGGGGCGCCGATTTCGTTTCTCACGGCCTCCCGAGGTACGCAATTCTTGCGCAACTCGCAGCCACCCAAGGAGCAGCGACGATCTTGCCTGGCTGTGCAACAGGATTCCTTGTGTGCCCTTGTGTGGTGACTGACCAAAGTGACCCCAAGCGTGTGAATGTTAAAAACCATGTATTTTTGTGCGACTTTACGTTCGAATTCTGGTGGTGATCGAACTGCGAATCAATCCTTATAGCGCGGATGACACATTGCCCTTTTTTGTGGGGCTCTACACACAGACTCCCTTTGTGGAGGTATTACATGTTGATCCATGGTGTGCCTTACGATTAAGAACATGTTAAACAGAGTTTTTGTAGAATTTCTGTGTGAGGTTCACAGGTCGACAACTAGTGTAATACATTCGCACAGTCGATTTGAGTGCGCGGTTTCGAAACGACTTGCGCAACAAGACGCCACGCAACACGCCACCAACCAACAAAGCAAACCAAGCGACACAACACTGGAACGTCCTGAAACCGAGTCGGTCGAACAAGGCCCCTGGACGGCCCATGGCGCCCCCCAAGAGGGCCTCAAACTGGCCCAAAAGGACATCTGGAGGGACCGAAGAGGACCAGGACCCCAGGAGGGCCCAAGACGGCCGCACGACGGCCCGAAGATACCCCCTAGACGGCAACGAGGGCCCCCCAACTGGCCCCAAGAGAGCCCAAAGACGACCCGAGGCTCCAAAGGACCCCCAACCTGTCCCACAAGAGCCCAACACAACCCCAACACGGCCCACATGAGGTCCACACGAGGGCACCGCGAGGAATGAAGACGAAAGGTAACACGTGTGGCGGCTGTCCTTCTCCTCCTCATCACCACCGTCCTTGTTGTCGTCCTCGTGCTCGTCCTCATCCTGTCATCATCCTCATGCTCATGCTCATGCTCCTCCTCTTTATCCGCATCCGCATCATGATCACTCCCAGCATCCTAGTCATGATCACCATCATCATCAGCAACATCAGCATCATCATATGATTGTTCATGATCATCATCATCATCATCATCACCATCACCATCATCATCATCATCATCATCATCATCATCATCATCATCATCATCATCCTCAACGACATCATAAGCATCATCGTCATCATCAGCATCATCAACCTCATCACCAGCATCAGCATCATCAGTACCCACATCATCACCAACATCAGCATGCTACTACTCACACTCATACTAACCATCATCACCACCACCATCACCATTATTATTAGCATTATCAGCAGCATGATCATCATCATCACCATCACCATCAGCATCACCATCATCATCAGCGTCAGCAGCAGTATGAGCATCAGCATCAGCATCAGCATCATCATCACCATCATCATCGTGATCGCCAACACCATCACCATCGACATCACCATCACGATCTTCATCGTCTGTAAAGCTCAGCGTCTCGACTCCTGTCAACCCATCATGTTCACACTCCGCTCCATGTCTGCTCACGACAACCCAGAATGTGAGCCTCCCGGCTGGCACGGTGGCGGGACTTGCCGCAAACAACTGGATCCGCCGCCCCCTGTTGCTTGCAAGAGGGGTGCCTGGCGTGCCAAATCCCATCCTTTTTGGTTTGGGTTCTTGTCCAAAAAAAAACCCTGGGGCTCCGGCGCTTCCCGCCGGCCACCCAGAAATGACCTCAATCCGGAAAAAATCATCCAAAAACAGCTCAAGATGGCCTCCAAGATGGCCACGTTGGCCCGAGATGGCCTCAAAGATGGTCCAAGATGGCCTCCAAGTCCGCCCAAGATGGTTCAACACGGCCTCCAACACGGCCCAAGAGAGTCCAAAATACATCCAAGTTCGCCCAAGATGCCTCCAAGACGGCCCAACACGACCCAAGAGGCCTCTAAAAGGTCCTCCAGGAGGACTCGAAGAGACCAAAATCATTGTTTGTCCGTAGGTTTTCGAAGGATTTTGGCATTTGTTTCTTCTCGGCATTCCGACGGCTCAAGGCGGCCCAAGAGGCCCCCAAGATCGCTCACGAGGCCTCCAAGATGGCCCCAAGACGGCCCAAGAGGCCCAAGAGGCATTCCGACGGCCCAAGAGGCCCCCAAGACGGCCCCAAGAGGGCCCCAAGAGGCCTCCAAGACGGCCACGATCGCCTCCAAGACGGCTCAGATGACCCCAAGATGCCTCCAAGACGGCCCAATATGCATCAAAGACGGCCTAACATGGCGTCAATATTGCCTAAGACGGCCCCCAAGAGGCCTCCAATAAGAAGCTCCCAGGCGGCTCCAAGAGTGTCCCCAGAGGCTCCCAAGATGTCCCCTCTTCCTCCTTATTCTTCTCCTCCTCCTCATTCTCCTTTTCCTCCACCTCCTCCTCCTCCTCCGCCTCCTCCTGATCTTCACGGCCATCGTCCACCACGTGTCCCCTGAACGGTTTCCACAACGGCTTGGGGAACTCATGGTCCGATAGCTTGGAAGAGCTATTGCCCCAATGCTCGGCCACATGGGCGATTCTAGAAGTCAGGGGGCGGCGGTGATTCGCCGTAGGCGTCTTCGATAAATTGCTCCTCTCCGTCGCACCACCAGATGTGTCAATCTGCCAGGCCCGGTGATTCGCCTGCGACTTCCTGACGCAAATCTGCAACATCTGCAGGAGCTGAAGGCCGCTTGTCCTCAGATTCTGGCTCTCGCCGTAGAGCCACGCATGTTATCTCGAAACACCTCCAACAAGTACAGTACGGGCGCGGCCGCAAGCTCTAAAACCCAGCCCTGAAAACCCGCGCGCGAGGTGCACCTGAGAGGGAACCCCGAGCACCCTGAACGCACCCGCTCCTTCCCCGGCTGCGGGAAGCCACCGCGCGGCGCGCGGAGCGAAGACACCCAGGATACCCTGACGAAAAGCAGGTGGTTTCTTGATGCGCGCCCCCACCGTACACGGGAGGCCCGTGCGCGTTCAACATGTGCGTCTCGCCTGGGATTTCGGCACAGATGGAGGGATGCTGCACGGATGGAAGGCGGCGCCTCCTCGCAAAAGAGGGCCATCGTCTGAGACTTCGCCTGGGGAGCGGGAGTTTAAAGATGTGAGCCACCCGCATGGACGCAGGTCCTTCTGACCTTGCGAAGCCTGTGCGCTCCCCTAGGCGGGAGACCTCCTCCGTCCTCCCTCCCTCCCTCCCCTCCCTTCTCCCTTCCCTCCTCCTCCCTCCTCCCTCCTCCCTCCTCCCTCCTCCCTTCTCCCTCCTTCTCCCTCCTCCTCCTCCTCCTCCACCTCCTCCTCCTCCTCTCCTCTGTCCTGCACCCTCCTCCTCCCTCCTCCTCCTCCTCCTCCTCCTCCTCCTCCTCCTCCTCCTCCTCCTCCTCCTCCTCCCTCCTCCTCCTCCTCCTCCTCCTCCTCCTCCTCCTCCTCCTCCCTCCTCCTCCTCCTCCTCCTCTCCTCCCCCTCCTCCCTCCTCCTCCCTCCTCTTCCTCCTCCTCCTCCTCCTCCTCCTCCTTCTCCTCCCCTGCTCCCTCCTCGTCCTCCTCTTCTTCCTCCTCCTCTTCCTCCTCCTTCTCTCTCCTTCTCCCTTCTCCCTTCTCCCTTCTCCCTTCTCCCTTCTCCTCCTCCTCCTCCTCCTCCTCCTCCTCCTCCTCCTCTCCGAGCCTCGTAAGGCAACATCAGTGTCCAGGCGGGAGATGATGCCCCCTCTAGGGTGTGAGCCCCCTCGCCAGGCGAGGCAAAGCACGACTGCATGGACGCAGGGTGGCCCCCTCTCAGAGCGGAGCTGTCGCTGGTCACTTGCTTCCAGCTCCAATGAGGGCGGCTTCCTGAAGCACGGAGCTCCCGCATGACTTGCGGGCCCGCGGGGCGCTGTCAAGGGGGGCGCCTCGCGCATTCAAGGGAATGCTTGTGGGGACTGGTGGGGAGGGGATTTGGCACGGGAGGGTGTGTTGCAGCACAGGGACATGCATCTTGGGGCAATGAAACAATGCTTATAGGGGCCTGGTGAGGAGAGGGTTCGAGCCGGGAGGGTGTGCTGCAACACCGTGGACTGTATCTCGGGCTTACCCGCGAACCGTGGGCCGCATCGCCGTTGCCCGTCCCCAGCGAGGAGGGCGACGACGACTACGACGAGAAGGAGCAACCCACACCTCCGAGCGATCCGAAGGCCCCTCGGATCGCCCCTAGAAGGCCCCCAGGGCGACCAGGAGGGCTCGAAGACGGCCCAGGTTGGCCCAAGAGGGCCCAGGGGCGCCCCAAGAGGGCGCCAGGGGGGGCTGCAGACAGCCCAAGAACGCCCTTCCCCTCCTCGTCCTCCCGCTCCTCCTCCTCCTCCTCCTCCTCCTCCTCCTCGACATCCCACTCCTTCTCCTCATCATCCCATCCGCCTCCTCGTCAGCACTTGTCCCTCCCTCGTTCTTCTCCTGCTCCTCCTCTCCCTACATGCGCTCCTCCTCACCCTCATCGTCCTGATCCTCCTCCTACTCCCTGGAGGGGGACGAGGTGGAAGATCCGTCCGCTCCTTCTGCCACCTACTCTCCTCCTCCTCCTCCTCCTCCTCCTCCTCCTCCTCCTCCTCCTCCTCCTCCTCCTCCTCCTCCTCCTCCTCCTCCTCCTCCTCCTCCTCCTCCTCCTCCTCCTCCTCCTCCTCCTCCTCCTCCTCCTCCTCCTCCTCCTCCTCCTCCTCCTCCTCCTCCTCCTCCTCCTCCTCCTCCTCCTCCCCTCCTCCTCCTCCTCCTCCTCCTCCCCTCCTCCTCCTCCTCCTCCTCCTCCTCCTCCTCCTCCTCCTCCTCCTCCTCCTCCTCCTCCTCCTCCTCCTCCTCCTCCTCCTCCTCCCCCCTCCTCCTCCTCCTCCTCCTCCCTCCTCCTCCTCCTCCTCCTCCTCCCCCTTCTCCTCCTCCTCCTCGTCCCCCTCCTCCTCCTCCTTCTCCACCCTCGGCACTGAGCGGTCGACCCAGGGGATGTCTTGCGGCCGGCTGGCCATCATCCCGATGATGGGTATCAGGAGCGCACTCGAGAGCGCACTGCCCGCGTCCAGTCGCACCTTCTTCAGGTGGAACGGCGCGTTGTCAACCTGCCCAGGCGCTCGCGTGACAAAAACCGCGGCGGAACATCTTGGCCGTCGGCTTCGGAGGGTCTGTCTGGCACCCTGCACTGCCCAAAAACTAACCAGAATGGAAAATCTGCTCGGGGGAAAAGTTCGAGCTTCTGGGGACCCCATCAATTGTGAGCGTTGCCTGATTCGGCGTTTCGACATAGGGTCGAAGGGGGGAGGGCAGGGGGAGGGATCTGGCTCTGGACCTCTTCTGGATGCGACGGTTTGCAAGCAACAGTGCGTCCCATGGCGGAGACTCCACCTGCTAGATACAGGTGCCCAAACCCAGCCAAGATCTACGCCAGAGGGGGGGGAGGGGGTGCGTGCGAGAGTCCACGCCCATTGGCAAAAGAATTAATAAGAAAACTATCAATCGAATAAATGAAACATCGGAT